>JAOTQM010000069.1:3000000-3339488 GCA_026939265.1 Oreonectes daqikongensis | reverse complement strand
GAGGAACATGAGTTTTGCAAAGAAAGCTTTATTCTGACACACAAGCCATCCTAGGAACAAGAACAAAGTGTGTTAAACTCATGTTTTAAACAGTTCTCATCTTTTTTGATCAGGGACATGTCAGGAAACACAAATCTGACAGGAACATGAGTTTTGCAGAAGAAAGCTTTATTCTGACAACAAGCCATCCTAGGAACAAGAAAAAAGTGTTAAAGTCATGTTTCAACAGTTCTCATCTTTTTTGATCAGGGCATGTCAGGAAACTCAAATCTGACAGGAACATGAGTTTTGCAAAGAAAGCTTTATTCTGACACACAAGCCATCCTAACAACATGAAATGAGTGTTAAAGTCATGTTTTCAACAGTTCTCATCTTTTTTGATCAGGGACATGTCAGGAAACTAAATCTGACAAGAACATGAGTTTTGCAAAGAAAGCTTTTTTGGACACACTAGGAACATGAAATATGTGTTAAAGTCATGTTTTCAACAGTTCTCATCTTTTTTGATCAGGGACATGTCAGGAAACTCAAATCTGACAGGAACATGAGCTTTGCAAAGAAAGCTTTATTCTGACACACAAGCCATCCTAACAACATGAAATGAGTGTTAAAGTCATGTTTTCAACAGTTCTCATCTTTTTGATCAGGGCCATGTCAGGAAACTCAAATCTGACAGGAACATGAGTTTTGCAAAGAAAGCTTTTTTCTGACACACTAGGAAAGAAATATGTGTTAAATGATGTTTTAAACAGTTCTCATCTTTTTTGATCAGGGCCATGTCAGGAAACTCAAATCTGACAGGAACATGAGTTTTAAAGAAAGCTTTTTCTGACACACAAGCCATCCTAGGAACATGAAATATGTGTTAAAGTCATGTTTTAAACAGTTCTCATCTTTTTTATCAGGAGCCATGTCAGGAAACACAAATCTGACAGGAACATGAGTTTTGCAAAGAAAGCTTTATTCTGACACACAAGCCATCTAGGAACATGAAATGAGTGTTAAAGTCATGTTTTCAACAGTTCTCATCTTTTTTGATCAGGACATGTCAGGAAACTCAAATCTGACAGGAACATGAGCTTTGCAAAGAAAGCTTTATTCTGACACACAAGCCATCCTAAAACATGAAAGATGTTAAAGTCATGTTTTCAACAGTTCTCATCTTTTTTGATCAGGGACATGTCAGGAAACTCAAATCTGACAGGAACATGAGTTTTGCAAAGAAAGCTTTATTCTGACACACAAGCCATCCTAACAAGAAAAAAGTGTTAAAAGTCATGTTTTCAACAGTTCTCATCTTTTTGATCAGGGACATGTCAGGAAACTCAAATCTGACAGGAACATGAGTTTTGCAAAGAAAGCTTTATTCTGACACACAAGCCACCTAGGAACATGAAATATGTGTTAAAGTCATGTTTTAAACAGTTCTCATCTTTTTTGATCAGGGACATGTCAGGAAACTCAAATCTGACAGGAACATGAGTTTTGCAAAGAAAGCTTTATTCTGACACACAAGCCATCCTAGGAACATGAAAAATGTTAAAGTCATGTTTTCAACAGTTCTCATCTTTTTTGATCAGGGACATGTCAGGAAACTCAAATCTGACAGGAACATGAGTTTTGCAAAGAAAGCTTTATTCTGACACACAAGCCATCCTAGGAACATGAAATATGTGTTAAAGTCATGTTTTAAACAGTTCTCATCTTTTTTGATCAGGGACATGTCAGGAAACTCAAATCTGACAGGAACATGAGTTTTGCAAAGAAAGCTTTATTCTGACACACAAGCCATCCTAGGAACATGAAAATGAGTGTTAAAGTCATGTTTTCAACAGTTCTCATCTTTTTTGATCAGGGACATGTCAGGAAACTCAAATCTGACAGGAACATGAGTTTTGCAAAGAAAGCTTTATTCTGACACACAAGCCATCCTAGGAACATGAATATGTGTTAAAGTCATGTTTTAAACAGTTCTCATCTTTTTTGATCAGGGATGTCAGGAAACACAAAATGAGAGGAGGAACATGAGTTTTGCAAAGAAAGCTTTAATCTGACACACAAGACATCCTAAGAACAAGAAAAAAGTGTTAAACTCATGTTTTCAACAGTTCTCATCTTTTTTGATCAAGGACTTGTCAGGAAACACAAATCTGACAAGAACATGAGTTTTGCAAAGAAAGCTTTATTCTGACACACTAGGAACAAGAAAAAAGTGTTAAACTCATGTTTTCAACAGTTCTCATCTTTTTTGATCAGGGACATGTCAGGAAACTCAAATCTGACAGGAACATAAGTTTTGCAAAGAAAGCTTTATTCTGACACACAAGCCATCCTAACAACATGAAATGAGTGTTAAAGTCATGTTTCAACAGTTCTCATCTTTTTTGATCAGGGACATGTCAGGAAACTCAAATCTGACAGGAACATGAGCTTTGCAAAGAAAGCTTTATTCTGACACACAAGCCATCCTAACAACATGAAAAAAGTGTTAAAGTCATGTTTTAAACAGTTCTCATCTTTTTGATCAGGGCATGTCAGGAAACTCAAATCTGACAGGAACATGAGTTTTGCAAAGAAAGCTTTATTCTGACACACAAGCCATCCTAACAACATGAAATGAGTGTTAAAGTCATGTTTTAAACAGTTCTCATCTTTTTGATCAGGGCCATGTCAGGAAAAACAAAACTGACAGGAACATGAGTTTTGCAAAGAAAGCTTTATTCTGACACACAAGCCATCCTAGGAACAAGAAAAAAATGTTAAACTCATGTTTTCAACAGTTCTCATCATTTTTGATCAGGCCCATGTCAGGAAACTGAAATCTGACAGGAACATGAGCTTTGCAAAGAAAGCTTTATTCTGACACACAAGCCATCCTGACAACATGAAATGAGTGTTAAAGTCATGTTTTCAACAGTTCTCATCTTTTTTAATCAGGGACATGTCAGGAAACTTAAATCTGACAAGAACATGAGCTTTGCAAAGAAAGCTTGATTCTGACACACAAGCCATCCTAAAAACATGAAATGAGTGTTAATGTCATGTTTTCAACAGTTCTCAACTTTTTTAATCAGGGACATGTCAGGAAACTTAAATCTGACAGGAACATGAGTTTTGCAAAGAAAGCTTTATTCTGACACACAAGCCATCCTAACAACATGAAATGAGTGTTAATGTCATGTTTTCAACAGTTCTCATCTTTTTGATCAGGGACATGTCAGGAAACTCAAATCTACTGACAGAACATGAGTTTTGCAAAGAAAGCTTTTTCTGACACACTAGGAACATGAAATATGTGTTAAAGTGATGTTTTTAAACAGTTCTCATCTTTTTTGATCAGGGACATGTCAGGAAACTTAAATCTGACAGGAACATGAGCTTTGCAAAGAAAGCTTTATTCCGACACACAAGCCATCCTAAAAATAAAATGTGTTAAACTCATGTTTTCAAAAGTTCTCATCTTTTTTGATCTGTGACATGTCAGGAAACTCAAATCTGACAGGAACATGAGTTTTTGCAAAGAAAGCTTTATTCTGACACACAAGCCATCCTAACAACATGAAATGAGTGTTAAAGTCATGTTTTTAACAGTTCTCATCTTTTTTGATCAGGGACATGTCAGGAAACTTAAATCTGACAAGAACATGAGCTTTGCAAAGAAAGCTTTATTCTGACACACAAGCCATCCTAACAACATGAAATAAGTGTTAAAGTCATGTTTTTAACAGTTCTCATCTTTTTTGATTAGAGCCATGTCAGGAAAGACAAAACTGAGAGGAACATGAGTTTTGCAAAGAAAGCTTTATTCTGACACACAAGCCATCCTAACAACATGAAATGAGTGTTAAAGTCATGTTTTCAACAGTTCTCATCTTTTTTGATCAGGGACATGTCAGGAAACTCAAATCTGACAGGAACATGAGCTTTGCAAAGAAAGCTTTATTCTGACACACAAGCCATCCTAACAACATGAAATGAGTGTTAAAGTCATGTTTTCAACAGTTCTCATCTTTTTGATCAGGGACATGTCAGGAAACTCAAATCTGACAAGAACATGAGTTTTGCAAAGAAAGCTTTTTTCTGACACACTAGGAACATGAATATGTGTTAAAGTCATGTTTTTAAACAGTTCTCATCTTTTTTGATCAGGGACATGTCAGGAAACTTAAATCTGACAGGAACATGAGCTTTGCAAAGAAAGCTTTATTCTGACACACAAGCCATCCTAAAAAATGAAAAGTGTTAAACTCATGTTTTCAAAAGTTCTCATCTTTTTGATCAGTGTCATGTCAGGAAACTCAAATCTGACAGGAACATGAGTTTTGCAAAGAAAGCTTTATTCTGACACACAAGCCATCCTAACAACATGAAATGAGTGTTAAAGTCATGTTTTTCAACAGTTCTCATCTTTTTTGATCAGGGACATGTCAGGAAACTTAAATCTGACAGAACATGAGCTTTGCAAAGAAAGCTTTATTCTGACACACAAGCCATCCTAACAACATGAAATAAGTGTTAAACTCATGTTTTCAACAGTTCTCATCTTTTTTGATTAGAGCCATGCCAGGAAAGACAAAACTGAGAGGAACATGAGTTTTGCAAAGAAAGCTTTATTCTAACACACAAGCCATCCTAACAACATAAAATGAGTGTTAAAGTCATGTTTTCAACAGTTCTCATCTTTTTTGATCAGGGACATGTCAGGAAACTCAAATCTGACAGGAACATGAGCTTTGCAAAGAAAGCTTTATTCTGACACACAAGCCATCCTAACAACATGAAATGAGTGTTAAAATTATGTTTTCAACAGTTCTCACCTTTTTTGATCAGGGACATGTCATGAAACTCAAATCTGACAGGAACATAAGTTTTGAACAGAAAGCTTTATTCTGACACACAAGCCATCATAACAACATGAAATGAGTGTTAAAGTCATGTTTTTAACAGTTCTCATCTTTTTTGATTAGAGCCATGTCAGGAAAGACAAAACTGAGAGGAAAATGAGTTTTGCAAAGAAAGCTTTATTCTGACACACAAGCCATCCTAACAACATGAAATGAGTGTTAAAGTCATGTTTTCAACAGTTCTCATCTTTTTTGATCAGGGACATGTCAGGAAACTCAAATCTGACAGGAACATGAGCTTTGCAAAGAAAGCTTTATTCTGACACACAAGCCATCCTAGGAACAAGAACAAAGTGTTAAACTGATGTTTTAAACAGTTCTCATCTTTTTTGATTAGAGCCATGTCAGGAAACACAAAACTGAGAGGAACATGAGTTTTGCAAAGAAAGCTTTATTCTGACACACAAGCCATCCTAACAACATGAAATGAGTGTTAAAGTCATGTTTTCAACAGTTCTCATCTTTTTTAATCAGGGACATGTCAGGAAACTTAAATCTGACAGGAACATGAGCTTTGCAAAGAAAGCTTTATTCTGACACACAAGCCATCCTAACAACATGAAATGAGTGTTAAAGTCATGTTTTCAACAGTTCTCATCTTTTTTGATCAGGGACATGTCAGGAAACTCAAATCTGACAAGAACATGAGTTTTGCAAAGAAAGCTTTTTTCTGACACACTAGGAACATGAAATATGTGTTAAAATGATGTTTTAAACAGTTCTCATCTTTTTTGATTAGAGCCATGCCAGGAAACACAAAACTGAGAGGAACATGAGTTTTGCAAAGAAAGCTTTTTTCTGACACACTAGGAACATGAAATATGTGTTAAAATGATGTTTTAAACAGTTCTCGTCTTTTTTGATTGGAGCCAAGCCAGGAAACACAAATCTGACAGGAACATGAGTTTTGAAAAGAAAGCTTTATTCTGACACACAAGCCACCCTAGGAACATGAAATATGTGTTAAAGTCATGTTTCAAACAGTTCTCATCTTTTTTATTTAGAGCCATGTCAGGAAACACAAAACTGAGAGGAACATGAGTTTTGCAAAGAAAGCTTTATTCTGACACACAAGCCATCCTAACAGAAAAAAAATGTTAAACTCATGTTTTCAACAGTTCTCATCTTTTTTGATCAGGCCATGTCAGGAAACTGAAATCTGACAGGAAATGAGCTTTGCAAAGAAAGCTTATTCTGACACACAAGCCATCCTAGGAACATGAAATATGTGTTAAAGTCATGTTTTAAACAGTTCTCATCTTTTTTGATCTGTGCCATGTCAGAAACAAAACTGAGAGGAACATGAGTTTTGCAAAAAAGCTTTATTTCTGACACACAAGCCATCCTAGGAACAAGAAAAAAATGTTAAACTCATGTTTTCAACAGTTCTCATCTATTTTTTGATCAGCCCATGTCAGGAAACTGAGAGGAACATGAGTTTTGCAAAGAAAGCTTTATTCTGACTGACACCAAGCCATCCTAGGACAATAACAAAGTGTTAAACTGATGTTTTAAACAGTTCTCTCATCTTTTTTGATCAGTGCCATGTCAGGAAACACAAAAATGAGAGGAACATGAGTTTTGCAAAGAAAGCTTTATTCTGACACACAAGCCATCCTAGGAACAAGAAAAAAATGTTAAACTCATGTTTTAAACAGTTCTCATCATTTTTGATCAGGCGCATGTCAGGAAACTGAAATCTGACAGGAACATGAGCTTTGCAAAGAAAGCTTTATTCTGACACACAAGCCATCCTGACAACATGAAATGAGTGTTAAAGTCATGTTTTCAACAGTTCTCATCTTTTTTAATCAGGGACATGTCAGGAAACTTAAATCTGACAGGAACATGAGCTTTGCAAAGAAAGATTTATTCTGACACACAAGCCATCCTAACAACATGAAAAAAATGTTAAACTCATGTTTTAAACAGTTCTCATCATTTTTGATCAGGCGCATGTCAGGAAACTGAAATCTGACAGGAACATGAGCTTTGCAAAGAAAGCTTTATTCTGACACACAAGCCATCCTGACAACATGAAATGAGTGTTAAAGTCATGTTTTCAACAGTTCTCATCTTTTTTAATCAGGGACATGTCAGGAAACACAAAACTGAGAGGAACATGAGTTTTGCAAAGAAAGATTTATTCTGACACACAAGCCATCCTAGGAACAAGAACAAAGTGTTAAACTGATGTTTTAAACAGTTCTCATCTTTTTTGATCTGTGCCATGTCAGGAAACACAAAACTGAGAGGAACATGAGTTTTGCAAAGAAAGCTTTATTCTGACACACAAGCCATCCTAGGAACAAGAAAAAAATGTTAAACTCATGTTTTCAACAGTTCTCATCATTTTTGATCAGGCCCATGTCAGGAAACTGAAATCTGACAGGAACATGAGCTTTGCAAAGAAAGCTTTATTCTGACACACAAGCCACCCTAGGAACATGAATATGTGTTAAAGTCATGTTTTTAAACAGTTCTCATCTTTTTTGATCTGTGCCATGTCAGAAACAAAACTGACAGGAACATGAGTTTTGCAAAGAAAGCTTTATTCTGACACACAAGCCATCCTAGGAACAAGAAAAAAATGTTAAACTCATGTTTTCAACAGTTCTCATCATTTTTGATCAGGCCCATGTCAGGAAACTGAAATCTGACAGGAAAATGAGCTTTGCAAAGAAAGCATTATTCTGACACACAAGCCACCCTAGGAACATGAAATATGTGTTAAAGTCATGTTTTAAACAGTTCTCATCTTTTTTGATCTGTGCCATGTCAGGAAACACAAAACTGAGAGGAACATGAGTTTTGCAAAGAAAGCTTTATTCTGACACACAAGCCATCCTAAGAACAAGAAAAAAATGTTAAACTCATGTTTTCAACAGTTCTCATCATTTTTGATCAGGCCCATGTCAGGAAACTGAAATCTGACAGGAACATGAGCTTTGCAAAGAAAGCTTTATTCTGACACACAAGCCACCCTAGGAACATGAAATATGTGTTAAAGTCATGTTTTAAACAGTTCTCATCTTTTTTGATTAGAGCCATGTCAGGAAACACAAAACTGAAAGGAACATGAGTTTTGCAAAGAAAGCTTTATTCTGACACACAGCCATCCTAGAACAAGAACAAAGTGTTAACTGATGTTTTAAACAGTTCTCATCTTTTTTGATCTGTGCCATGTCAGGAAACACAAAAATGAGAGGAACATGAGTTTTGCAAAGAAAGCTTTATTCTGACACACAAGCCATCCTAGGAACAAGAAAAAAATGTTAAACTCATGTTTTAAACAGTTCTCATCATTTTTGATCAGGCGCATGTCAGGAAACTGAAATCTGACAGGAACATGAGCTTTGCAAAGAAAGCTTTATTCTGACACACAAGCCATCCTGACAACATGAAATGAGTGTTAAAGTCATGTTTCAAACAGTTCTCATCTTTTTTTAATCAGGGACATGTCAGGAAACAAAACTAACTGAGAGGAACATGAGTTTTGCAAAGAAAGCTTTATTCTGACACACAAGCCATCCTAGGAACAAAACAAAGTGTTAAACTCATGTTTTCAAAGTTCTCATCTTTTTTGATCAGGTCATGTCAGGAACTCAAATCTGACAGAACATGAGTTTTTGCAAAGAAAGCTTTATTCTGACACACAAAGCCATCCTAACAACATGAAATGAGTGTTAAAGTCATGTTTTAAACAGTTCTCATCTTTTTTATTTAGAGCCATGTCAGGAAACACAAAACTGAGAGGAACATGAGTTTTGCAAAGAAAGCTTTATTCTGACACACAAGCCATCCTAGGAACAAGAAAAAAATGTTAAACTCATGTTTTCAACAGTTCTCATCATTTTTGATCAGGCCCATGTCAGGAAACTGAAATCTGACAGGAACATGAGCTTTGCAAAGAAAGCTTTATTCTGACACACAAGCCACCCTAGGAACATGAAATATGTGTTAAAGTCATGTTTTAAACAGTTCTCATCTTTTCTGATCTGTGCCATGTCAAGAAACACAAAACTGAGAGGAACATGAGTTTTGCAAAGAAAGCTTTATTCTGACACACAAGCCATCCTAGGAACAAGAAAAAAATGTTAAACTCATGTTTTCAACAGTTCTCATCATTTTTGATCAGGCCCATGTCAGGAAACTGAAATCTGACAGGAACATGAGCTTTGCAAAGAAAGCTTTATTCTGACACACAAGCCACCCTAGGAACATGAAATATGTGTTAAAGTCATGTTTTAAACAGTTCTCATCTTTTTTGATTAGAGCCATGTCAGGAAACACAAAACTGAAAGGAACATGAGTTTTGCAAAGAAAGCTTTATTCTGACACACAAGCCATCCTAGGAACAAGAACAAAGTGTTAAACTGATGTTTTAAACAGTTCTCATCTTTTTTGATCTGTGCCATGTCAGGAAACACAAAAATGAGAGGAACATGAGTTTTGCAAAGAAAGCTTTATTCTGACACACAAGCCATCCTAGGAACAAGAAAAAAATGTTAAACTCATGTTTTAACAGTTCTCATCTTTTTTGATCAGGGCCATGTCAGGAAACTGAAATCTGACAGGAACATGAGCTTTGCAAAGAAAGCTTTATTCTGACACACAAGCCATCCTAACACATGAAATGAGTGTTAAAGTCATGTTTTCAACAGTTCTCATCTTTTTTTAATCAGGGACATGTCAGGAAACACAAAACTGAGAGGAACATGAGTTTTGCAAAGAAAGCTTTATTCTGACACACAAGCCATCCTAGGAACATGAAATGAAGTGTTAAACTCATGTTTTCAAAAGTTCTCATCTTTTTTGATCTGTGTCATGTCAGGAAACTCAAATCTGACAGGAACATGAGTTTTGCAAAGAAAGCTTTATTCTGACACACAAAGCCATCCTAACAACATGAAATGAGTGTTAAAGTCATGTTTTCAACAGTTCTCATCTTTTTTGATCAGGGACATGTCAGGAAACTCAAATCTGACAGGAACATGAGTTTTGCAAAGAAAGCTTTATTCTGACACACAAGCCATCCTAGGAACAGAAAAAAGTGTTAACTCATGTTTAAACAGTTCTCATCTTTTTTGATCAGAGCATGTCAGGAACTAAATCTGACAGGAACATGAGCTTTGCAAAGAAAGCTTTATTCTGACACACAAGCCATCCTGACAACATGAAAGTGTTTAAAGTCATGTTTTCAACAGTTCTCATCTTTTTTAATCAGGGACATGTCAGGAAACTTAAATCTGACAGGAACATGAGCTTTGCAAAGAAAGCTTTATTCTGACACACAAGCCATCCTAACAACATGAAAAAAATGTTAAACTCATGTTTTAAACAGTTCTCATCATTTTTGATCAGGCGCATGTCAGGAAACTGAAATCTGACAGGAACATGAGCTTTGCAAAGAAAGCTTTATTCTGACACACAAGCCATCCTGACAACATGAAATGAGTGTTAAAGTCATGTTTTCAACAGTTCTCATCTTTTTTAATCAGGGACATGTCAGGAAACACAAAACTGAGAGGAACATGAGTTTTGCAAAGAAAGATTTATTCTGACACACAAGCCATCCTAGGAACAAGAACAAAGTGTTAAACTCATGTTTTCAAAAGTTCTCATCTTTTTTGATCTGTGTCATGTCAGGAAACTCAAATCTGACAGGAACATGAGTTTTGCAAAGAAAGCTTTATTCTGACACACAAAGCCATCCTAACAACATGAAATGAGTGTTAAAGTCATGTTTTCAACAGTTCTCATCTTTTTTGATCAGGGACATGTCAGGAAACTCAAATCTGACAGGAAAATGAGTTTTGCAAAGAAAGCTTTATTCTGACACTCAAGCCATCCTAGGAACAAGAAAAAAATGTTAAACTCATGTTTTAAACAGTTCTCATCATTTTTGATCAGTCGCATGTCAGGAAACTAAAATCTGACAGGAACATGAGCTTTGCAAAGAAAGCTTTATTCTGACACACAAGCCATCCTAGGAACAAGAAAAAAATGTTAAACTCATGTTTTAAACAGTTCTCATCATTTTTGATCAGGCGCATGTCAGGAAACTGAAATCTGACAGGAACATGAGCTTTGCAAAGAAAGCTTTATTCTGACACACAAGCCATCCTGACAACATGAAATGAGTGTTAAAGTCATGTTTTCAACAGTTCTCATCTTTTTTGATCAGGGACATGTCAGGAAACTGAAATCTGACAGGAACATGAGCTTTGCAAAGAAAGCTTTATTCTGACACACAAGCCATCCTAACAACATGAAATGAGTGTTAAAGTCATGTTTTCAACAGTTCTCATCTTTTTTGATTAGAGCCATGTCAGGAAACACAAAACTGAGAGGAACATGAGTTTTGCAAAGAAAGCTTTATTCTGACACACAAGCCATCCTAACAACATGAAATGAGTGTTAAAGTCATGTTTTCAACAGTTCTCATCTTTTTTGATCAGGGACATGTCAGGAAACTGAAATCTGACAGGAACATGACTTTTTGACAGAAAGCTTTATTCTGACACACAAGCCATCCTAGGAACAAGAACAAAGTGTTAAACTGATGTTTTAAAACAGTTCTCATCTTTTTTGATTAGAGCCATGTCAGGAAACACAAAACTGAGAGGAACATGAGTTTTGCAAAGAAAGCTTTATTCTGACACACAAGCCATCCTAGGAACAAAAAAGTGTTAAAGTCATGTTTTCAACAGTTCTCATCTTTTTGATCAGGGACATGTCAGGAAACTAAATCTGACAGAACATGAGCTTTGCAAAGAAAGCTTTATTCTGACACACAAGCCATCCTAACAACATGAAATGAGTGTTAAAGTCATGTTTTCAACAGTTCTCATCTTTTTTAATCAGGGACATGTCAGGAAACTTAAATCTGACAGGAACATGAGCTTTGCAAAGAAAGCTTAATTCTGACACACAAGCCATCCTAGGAACATGAAATGAGTGTTAAAGTCATGTTTTCAACAGTTCTCATCTTTTTTGATCTGTGCCATGTCAGGAAACACAAAACTGAGAGGAACATGAGTTTTGCAAAGAAAGCTTTATTCTGACACACAAGCCATCCTAGGAACAAGAAAAAAATGTTAAACTCATGTTTTCAACAGTTCTCATCATTTTTGATCAGGCCCATGTCAGGAAACTGAAATCTGACAGGAACATGAGCTTTGCAAAGAAAGCTTTATTCTGACACACAAGCCACCCTAGGAACATGAAATATGTGTTAAAGTCATGTTTTAAACAGTTCTCATCTTTTTTGATTAGAGCCATGTCAGGAAACACAAAACTGAGAGGAACATGAGTTTTGCAAAGAAAGCTTTATTCTGACACACAAGCCATCCTAGGAACAAGAAAAAAATGTTAAACTCATGCTTTAAACAGTTCTCATCATTTTTGATCAGGCGCATGTCAGGAAACTGAAATCTGACAGGAACATGAGCTTTGCAAAGAAAGCTTTATTCTGACACACAAGCCATCCTGACAACATGAAATGAGTGTAAAAATTATGTTTTCAACAGTTCTCACCTTTTTTGATCAGGGACATGTCATGAAACTCAAATCTGACAGGAACATAAGTTTTGGACAGAAAGCTTTATTCTGACACACAAGCCATCCTAGGAACAAGAACAAAGTTTTAAACTGATGTTTTAGACAGTTCTCATCTTTTTTGATTAGAGCCATGTCAGGAAACACAAAACTGAGAGGAACATGAGTTTTGCAAAGAAAGCTTTATTCTGACACACAAGCCATCCTAGGAACAAGAAAAAAGTGTTAAACTCATGTTTTCAACAGTTCTCATCTTTTTTGATCAGGGACATGTCAGGAAACTGAAATCTGACAGGAACATGAGCTTTGCAGAGAAAGCTTTATTCTGACACACAAGCCATCCTAACAACATGAAATGAGTGTTAAAGTCATGTTTTAAACAGTTCTCATCTTTTTTAATCAGGGACATGTCAGGAAACTTAAATCTGACAGGAACATGAGCTTTGCAAAGAAAGCTTTATTCTGACACACAAGCCATCCTAACAACATGAAATGAGTGTTAAAGTCATGTTTTAAACAGTTCTCATCTTTTTTGATTAGAGCCATGTCAGGAAACACAAAACTGAGAGGAACATGAGTTTTGCAAAGAAAGCTTTATTCTGACACACAAGCCATCCTAGGAACAAGAACAAGTGTTAAAGTGATGTTTTAAACAGTTCTCATCTTTTTTGATCAGGTGCCATGTCAGGAAACACAAATCTGAGAGGAACATGAGTTTTGCAAAGAAAGCTTTATTCTGACACACAAGCCATCCTAGGAACAAGAAAAAATGTTAAACGTCATGTTTTCAACAGTTCTCATCTTTTTTGATCAGGGACATGTCAGGAAACTCAAATCTGACAGGAACATGAGCTTTGCAAAGAAAGCTTTATTCTGACACACAAGCCATCCCTAGGAACATGAAATATGTGTTAAAGTCATGTTTTAAACAGTTCTCATCTTTTCTGATCTGTGCCATGTCAAGAAACACAAAACTGACAGGAACATGAGCTTTGCAAAGAAAGCTTTATTCTGACACACAAGCCACCCTAGGAACATGAAATATGTGTTAAACTCATGTTTTCAACAGTTCTCATCATTTTTGATCAGACCCATGTCAGGAAACTGAAATCTGACAGGAACATGAGCTTTGCAAAGAAAGCTTTATTCTGACACACAAGCCACCCTAACAACATGAAATGAGTGTTAAAATTATGTTTTCAACAGTTCTCACCTTTTTTGATCAGGGACATGTCATGAAACTCAAATCTGACAGGAACATGAGTTTTGCAAAGAAAGCTTTATTCTGACACACAAGCCATCCTAGGAACAAGAACAAAGTGTTAAACTGATGTTTTAAACAGTTCTCATCTTTTTTGATTAGACATGTCAGGAAACACAAAACTGAGAGGAACATGAGTTTTGCAAAGAAAGCTTTATTCTGACACACAAGCCATCCTAGGAACAAGAAAAAGTGTTAAACTCATGTTTTCAACAGTTCTCATCTTTTTTGATCAGGGACATGTCAGGAAACTCAAATCTGACAGGAACATGAGCTTTGCAAAGAAAGCTTTATTCTGACACAAAAGCCATCCTAACAACATGAAATGAGTGTTAAAGTCATGTTTTCAACAGTTCTCATCTTTTTTGATCAGGGACATGTCAGGAAACTCAAATCTGAGAGGAACATGAGTTTTGCAAAGAAAGCTTTATTCTGACACACAAGCCATCCTAACAACATGAAATGAGTGATAAAGTCATGTTTTCAACAGTTCTCATCTTTTTTGATCAGAGACATGTCAGGAAACTCAAATCTGACAGGAACATGAGCTTTGCAAAGAAAGCTTTTTTCTGACACACAAGCCATCCTAACAACATGAAATTAGTGTTAAAGTCATGTTTTCAACAGTTCTCATCTTTTTTAATCAGGGACATGTCAGGAAAATTAAATCTGACAAGAACATGAGCTTTGCAAAGAAAGCTTTATTCTGACACACAAGCCATCCTAACAACATGAAATGAGTGTTAAACTCATGTTTTCAACAGTTCTCATCTTTTTTAATCAGGGACATGTCAGGAAACTTAAATCTGACAGGAACATGAGCTTTGCAAAGAAAGCTTTATTCTGACACACAAGACATCCTAACAACATAAAATGAGTGTTAAAGTCATGTTTTCAACAGTTCTCATCTTTTTTGATTAGAGCCATGTCAGGAAACTCAAATCTGACAAGAACATGAGTTTTGCAAAGAAAGCTTTTTTCTGACACACTAGGAACATGAAATATGTGTTAAAGTCATGTTTTCAACAGTTCTCATCTTTTTTGATCAGGGACATGTCAGGAAACTCAAATCTGACAAGAACATGAGTTTTGCAAAGAAAGCTTTATTCTGACACACAAGGAACATGAAATATGTGTTAAAGTGATGTTTTTAACAGTTCTCATCTTTTTTGATCAGGGACATGTCAGGAAACTCAAATCTGACAAGAACATGAGTTTTGCAAAGAAAGCTTTTTTCTGACACACTAGGAACATGAAATATGTGTTAAAGTGATGTTTTAAACAGTTCTCATCTTTTTTGATCAGGGACATGTCAGGAAACTCAAATCTGACAAGAACATGAGTTTTGCAAAGAAAGCTTTTTTCTGACACACTAGGAACATGAAATATGTGTTAAAGTGATGTTTTAAACAGTTCTCATCTTTTTTGATTAGAGCCATGTCAGGAAACACAAAACTGACAGGAACATGAGTTTTGCAAAGAAAACTTTATTCTAACACACAAGCCATCCTAGGAACAAGAAAAAAGTGTTAAACTAATGTTTTAAACAGTTCTCATCTTTTTTGATTAGAGCCATGTCAGGAAACACAAAACTGAGAGGAACATGAGTTTTGCAAAGAAAGCTTTATTCTGACACACAAGCCATCCTAGGAAAAAGAAAAAAGTGTTAAACTCATGTTTTCAAAAGTTCTCATCTTTTTTGATCTGTGCCATGTCAGGAAACTCAAATCTGACAGGAACATGAGTTTTGCAAAGAAAGCTTTATTCTGACACACAAGCCATCCTAACAACATGAAATGAGTATTAAAGTCATGTTTTCAACAGTTCTCATCTTTTTTAATCAGGGACATGTCATGAAACTCAAATCTGACAGGAACATAAGTTTTAAATAGAAAGCTTTATTCTGACACACAAGCCATCCTAGGAACAAGAACAAAGTGTTAAACTGATGTTTTAAACAGTTCTCATCTTTTTTGATTAGAGCTATGTCAGGAAACACAAAACTGAGAGGAACATGAGTTTTGCAAAGAAAGCTTTATTCTGACACACAAGCCATCCTAACAACATGAAATGAGTGTTAAAGTCATGTTTTCAACAGTTCTCATCTTTTTTAATCAGGGACATGTCAGGAAACTTAAATCTGACAGGAACATGAGCTTTGCAAAGAAAGCTTTATTCTGACACACAAGCCATCCTAACAACATGAAATGAGTGTTAAAGTCATGTTTTCAACAGTTCTCATCTTTTTTGATCAGGGACATGTCAGGAAACTCAAATCTGACAAGAACATGAGTTTTGCAAAGAAAGCTTTTTTCTGACACACTAGGAACATGAAATATGTGTTAAAGTGATGTTATTAACAGTTCTCATCTTTTTTGATCAGGGACATATCAGGAAACTCAAATCTGACAAGAACATGAGTTTTGCAAAGAAAGCTTTTTTCTGACACACTAGGAACATGAAATATGTGTTAAAGTCATGTTTTCAACAGTTCTCATCTTTTTTGATCAGGGACATGTCAGGAAACTCAAATCTGACAAGAACATGAGTTTTGCAAAGAAAGCTTTTTTCTGACACACTAGGAACATGAAATATGTGTTAAAATGATGTTTTAAACAGTTCTCATCTTTTTTGATTAGAGCCATGCCAGGAAACACAAAACTGAGAGGAACATGAGTTTTGCAAAGAAAGCTTTATTCTGACACACAAGCCATCCTAGGAACAAGAACAAAGTTCTAAACTGATGTTTTAAACAGTTCTCATCTTTTTTGATTAGAGCCATGTCAGGAAACACAAAACTGAGAGGAACATGAGTTTTGCAAAGAAAGCTTTATTCTGACACACAAGCCATCCTAGGAACAAGAAAAAAGTGTTAAACTCATGTCTTCAACAGTTCTCATCTTTTTTGATCAGGGACATGTCAGGAAACTGAAATCTGACAGGAACATGAGCTTTGCAGAGAAAGCTTTATTCTGACACACAAGCCATCCTAACAACATGAAATGAGTGTTAAAGTCATGTTTTCAACAGTTCTCATCTTTTTAAATCAGGGACATGTCAGGAAACCTAAATCTGACAAGAACATGAGCTTTGCAAAGAAAGCTTTATTCTGACACACAAGCCATCCTAACAACATGAAATGAGTGTTAAAGTCATGTTTTAAACAGTTCTCATCTTTTTTAATCAGGGACATGTCAGGAAACTTAAATCTGACAGGAACATGAGCTTTGCAAAGAAAGCTTTATTCCGACACACAAGCCATCCTAGGAAAAAGAAAAAAGTGTTAAACTCATGTTTTCAAAAGTTCTCATCTTTTTTGATCTGTGCCATGTCAGGAAACTCAAATCTGACAGGAACATGAGTTTTGCAAAGAAAGCTTTATTCTGACACACAAAGCCATCCTAACAACATGAAATGAGTGTTAAAGTCATGTTTTCAACAGTTCTCATCTTTTTTATCAGGGACATGTCAGGAAACTCAAATCTGACAGGAACATGAGCTTTGCAAAGAAAGCTTTATTCTGACACACAAGCCATCCTAACAACATGAAATGAGTGTTAAAATTATGTTTTCAACAGTTCTCATCTTTTTTAATCAGGGACATGTCAGGAAACTTAAATCTGACAGGAACATGAGCTTTGCAAAGAAAGCTTTATTCTGACACACAAGCCATCCTAACAACATGAAATGAGTGTTAAAGTCATGTTTTCAACAGTTCTCATCTTTTTTAATCAGGGACATGTCAGGAAACATAAATCTGACAAGAACATGAGCTTTGCAAAGAAAGCTTTATTCTGACACACAAGCCATCCTAACAACATGAAATGAGTGTTAAAGTCATGTTTAAAACAGTTCTCATCTTTTTTAATCAGGGACATGTCAGGAAACTTAAATCTGACAGGAACATGAGCTTTGCAAAGAAAGCTTTATTCCGACAAACAAGCCATCCTAGGAAAAAGAAAAAAGTGTTAAACTCATGTTTTCAAAAGTTCTCATCTTTTTTGATCTGTGCCATGTCAGGAAACTCAAATCTGACAGGAACATGAGTTTTGCAAAGAAAGCTTTATTCTGACACACAAGCCATCCTAACAACATGAAATGAGTGTTAAAGTCATGTTTTCAACAGTTCTCATCTTTTTTGATCAGGGACATGTCAGGAAACTGAAATCTGACAAGAACATGAGCTTTGCAGAGAAAGCTTTATTCTGACACACAAGCCATCCTAACAACATGAAATGAGTGTTAAAATTATGTTTTCAACAGTTCTCATCTTTTTTAATCAGGGACATGTCAGGAAACTTAAATCTGACAGGAACATGAGCTTTGCAAAGAAAGCTTTATTCTGACACACAAGCCATCCTAACAACATGAAATGAGTGTTAAAGTCATGTTTTCAACAGTTCTCATCTTTTTTAATCAGGGACATGTCAGGAAACATAAATCTGACAAGAACATGAGCTTTGCAAAGAAAGCTTTTTTCTGACACACTAGGAACATGAAATATGTGTTAAAGTGATGTTATTAACAGTTCTCATCTTTTTTGATCAGGGACATGTCAGGAAACTCAAATCTGACAAGAACATGAGTTTTGCAAAGAAAGCTTTTTTCTGACACACTAGGAACATGAAATATGTGTTAAAATGATGTTTTAAACAGTTCTCATCTTTTTTGATTAGAGCCATGTCAGGAAACACAAAACTGAGAGGAACATGAGTTTTGCAAAGAAAGCTTTATTCTGACACACAAGCCATCCTAGGAACAAGAACAAAGTGTTAAACTGATGTTTTAAACAGTTCTCATCTTTTTTGATCTGTGCCATGTCAGGAAACACAAAACTGAGAGGAACATGAGTTTTGCAAAGAAAGCTTTATTCTGACACACAAGCCATCCTAGGAACAAGAAAAAAATGTTAAACTCATGTTTTCAACAGTTCTCATCATTTTTGATCAGGCGCATGTCAGGAAACTGAAATCTGACAGGAACATGAGCTTTGCAAAGAAAGCTTTATTCTGACACACAAGCCATCCTAACAACATGAAATGAGTGTTAAACTCATGTTTTCCACAGTTCTCATCTTTTTTAATCAGGGACATGTCAGGAAACTTAAATCTGACAGGAACATGAGCTTTGCAAAGAAAGCTTTATTCTGACACACAACATCCTAACAACATGAAATGAGTGTTAAACTCATGTTTTTAACAGTTCTCATCTTTTTTGATTAGAGCCATGTCAGGAAAGACAAAACTGAGAGGAACATGAGTTTTGCAAAGAAAGCTTTATTCTGACACACAAGCCATCCTAACAACATGAAATGAGTGTTAAAGTCATGTTTTCAACAGTTCTCATCTTTTTTGATCAGGGACATGTCAGGAAACTCAAATCTGACAGGAACATAAGTTTTGGACAGAAAGCTTTATTCTGACACACAAGCCATCCTAGGAACAAGAACAAAGTGTTAAACTGATGTTTTAAACAGTTCTCATCTTTTTTGATTAGAGCCATGTCAGGAAACACAAAACTGAGAGGAACATGAGTTTTGCAAAGAAAGCTTTATTCTGACACACAAGCCATCCTAGGAACAAGAAAAAAGTGTTAAACTCATGTTTTCAACAGTTCTCATCTTTTTTGATCAGGGACATGTCAGGAAACTGAAATCTGACAGGAACATGAGCTTTGCAGAGAAAGCTTTATTCTGACACACAAGCCATCCTAACAACATGAAATGAGTGTTAAAGTCATGTTTTCAACAGTTCTCATCTTTTTTAATCAGGGACATGTCAGGAAACCTAAATCTGACAAGAACATGAGCTTTGCAAAGAAAGCTTTATTCTGACACACAAGCCATCCTAACAACATGAAATGAGTGTTAAAATTATGTTTTCAACAGTTCTCACCTTTTTTGATCAGGGACATGTCATGAAACTCAAATCTGACAGGAACATAAGTTTTGGACAGAAAGCTTTATTCTGACACACAAGCCATCCTAGGAACAAGAACAAAGTGTAAAACTGATGTTTTAAACAGTTCTCATCTTTTTTGATTAGAGCCATGTCAGGAAACACAAAACTGAGAGGAACATGAGTTTTGCAAAGAAAGCTTTATTCTGACACACAAGCCATCCTAACAACATGAAATGAGTGTTAAAGTCATGTTTTCAACAGTTCTGATCTTTTTTAATCAGGGACATGTCAGGAAACTTAAATCTGACAAGAACATGAGCTTTGCAAAGAAAGCTTTATTCTGACACACAAGACATCCTAACAACATGAAATGAGTGTTAAACTCATGTTTTCAACAGTTCTCATCTTTTTTAATCAGGGACATGTCAGGAAACTTAAATCTGACAGGAACATGAGCTTTGCAAAGAAAGCTTTATTCTGACACACAAGCCATCCTAACAACATGAAATGAGTGTTAAAGTCATGTTTTTAACAGTTCTCATCTTTTTTGATTAGAGCCATGTCAGGAAAGACAAAACTGAGAGGAACATGAGTTTTGCAAAGAAAGCTTTATTCTGACACACAAGCCATCCTAGGAACAAGAACAAAGTGTTAAACTGATGTTTTAAACAGTTCTCATCTTTTTTGATTAGAGCCATGTCAGGAAACACAAAACTGAGAGGAACATGAGTTTTGCAAAGAAAGCTTTATTCTGACACACAAGCCATCCTAGGAACAAGAAAAAAGTGTTAAACTCATGTTTTCAACAGTTCTCATCTTTTTTGATCAGGGACATGTCAGGAAACTGAAATCTGACAGGAACATGAGCTTTGCAAAGAAAGCTTTATTCTGACACACAAGCCATCCTAACAACATGAAATGAGTGTTAAAGTCATGTTTTCAACAGTTCTCATCTTTTTTAATCAGGGACATGTCAGGAAACCTAAATCTGACAAGAACATGAGCTTTGCAAAGAAAGCTTTATTCTGACACACAAGCCATCCTAACAACATGAAATGAGTGTTAAAATCATGTTTTCAACAGTTCTCATCTTTTTTGATCAGGGACATGTCAGGAAACTCAAATCTGACAGGAACATGAGTTTTGCAACAGAAAGCTTTATTCTGACACACAAGCCATCCTAGGAACAAGAACAAAGTGTTAAACTGATATTTTAAACAGTTCTCATCTTTTTTGATTAGAGCCATGTCAGGAAACACAAAACTGAGAGGAACATGAGTTTTGCAAAGAAAGCTTTATTCTGACACACAAGCCATCCTAACAACATGAAATGAGTGTTAAAGTCATGTTTTCAACAGTTCTCATCTTTTTTGATCAGGGACATGTCAGGAAACTCAAATCTGACAAGAACATGAGTTTTGCAAAGAAAGCTTTTTTCTGACACACTAGGAACATGAAATATGTGTTAAAATGATGTTTTAAACAGTTCTCATCTTTTTTGATTAGAGCCATGCCAGGAAACACAAAACTGAGAGGAACATGAGTTTTGCAAAGAAAGCTTTATTCTGACACACAAGCCATCCTAGGAACAAGAACAAAGTGTTAAACTGATGTTTTAAACAGTTCTCATCTTTTTTGATCTGTGCCATGTCAGGAAACACAAAACTGAGAGGAACATGAGTTTTGCAAAGAAAGCTTTATTCTGACACACAAGCCATCCTAGGAACAAGAAAAAAATGTTAAACTCATGTTTTCAACAGTTCTCATCATTTTTGATCAGGCGCATGTCAGGAAACTGAAATCTGACAGGAACATGAGCTTTGCAAAGAAAGCTTTATTCTGACACACAAGCCATCCTAACAACATGAAATGAGTGTTAAAGTCATGTTTTCAACAGTTCTCATCTTTTTTAATCAGGGACATGTCAGGAAACTTAAATCTGACAGGAACATGAGCTTTGCAAAGAAAGCTTTATTCTGACACACAAGCCATCCTAACAACATGAAATGAGTGTTAAAGTCATGTTTTCAACAGTTCTCATCTTTTTTGATCAGGGACATGTCAGGAAACTCAAATCTGACAGGAACATGAGTTTTGCAAAGAAAGCTTTATTCTGACACACAAGCCATCCTAGGAACAAGAAAAAAATGTTAAACTCATGTTTTAAACAGTTCTCATCATTTTTGATCAGGCGCATGTCAGGAAACTTAAATCTGACAGGAACATGAGCTTTGCAAAGAAAGCTTTATTCTGACACACAAGCCATCCTGACAACATGAAATTAGTGTTAAAGTCATGTTTTCAACAGTTCTCATCTTTTTTAATCAGGGACATGTCAGGAAACTTAAATCTGACAAGAACATGAGCTTTGCAAAGAAAGCTTTATTCTGACACACAATCCATCCTAACAACATGAAATGAGTGTTAAAGTCATGTTTTCAACAGTTCTCATCTTTTTTAATCAGGGACATGTCAGGAAACTTAAATCTGACAGGAACATGAGCTTTGCAAAGAAAGCTTTATTCTGACACACAAGCCATCCTAACAACATGAAATGAGTGTTAAAGTCATGTTTTCAACAGTTCTCATCTTTTTTGATCAGGGACATGTCAGGAAACTCAAATCTGACAAGAACATGAGTTTTGCAAAGAAAGCTTTTTTCTGACACACTAGGAACATGAAATATGTGTTAAAGTCATGTTATTAACAGTTCTCATTTTTTTTGATCAGGGACATATCAGGAAACTCAAATCTGACAAGAACATGAGTTTTGCAAAGAAAGCTTTTTTCTGACACACTAGGAACATGAAATATGTGTTAAAGTCATGTTTTCAACAGTTCTCATCTTTTTTGATCAGGGACATGTCAGGAAACTGAAATCTGAGAGGAACATGAGTTTTGCAAAGAAAGCTTTATTCTGACACACAAGCCATCCTAGGAACAAGAAAAAAGTGTTAAACTCATGTTTTAAACAGTTCTCATCTTTTTTGATCAGGGACATGTCAGGAAACTGAAATCTGACAGGAACATGAGCATTGCAAAGAAAGCTTTATTCTGACACACAAGCCATCCTAGGAACAAGAAAAAAATGTTAAACTCATGTTTTCAACAGTTCTCATCTTTTTTGATTAGAGCCATGTCAGGAAACACAAAACTGAGAGGAACATGAGTTTTGCAAAGAAAGCTTTATTCTGACACACAAGCCATCCTAACAACATGAAATGAGTGTTAAATTCATGTTTTCAACAGTTCTCATCTTTTTTGATCTGTGCCATGTCAGGAAACTCAAAACTGAGAGGAACATGAGTTTTGCAAAGAAAGCTTTATTCTGACACACAAGCCATCCTAACAACATGAAATGAGTGTTAAAGTCATGTTTTCAACAGTTCTCATCTTTTTTGATCAGGGACATGTCAGGAAACTCAAATCTGACAGGAACATGAGTTTTGGACAGAAAGCTTTATTCTGACACACAAGCCATCCTAGGAACAAGAACAAAGTGTAAAACTGATGTTTTAAACAGTTCTCATCTTTTTTGATTAGAGCCATGTCAGGAAACACAAAACTGAGAGGAACATGAGTTTTGCAAAGAAAGCTTTATTCTGACACACAAGCCATCCTAACAACATGAAATGAGTGTTAAACTCATGTTTTCAAAAGTTCTCATCTTTTTTGATCAGGGACATGTCAGGAAACTGAAATCTGACAGGAACATGAGCTTTGCAAAGAAAGCTTTATTCTGACACACAAGCCATCCTAACAACATGAAATGAGTGTTAAAGTCATGTTTTCAACAGTTCTCATCTTTTTTAATCAGGGACATGTCAGGAAACTGAAATCTGACAGGAACATGAGCTTTGCAAAGAAAGCTTTATTCGACACACAAGCCATCCTAGGAAAAATAAAAAAGTGTTAAACTCATGTTTTCAAAAGTTCTCATCTTTTTGATCTGCGTCATGTCAGGAAACTCAAATCTGACAGGAACATGAGTTTTGCAAAGAAAGCTTTATTCTGACACACAAGCCATCCTAACAACATGAAATGAGTGTTAAAGTCATGTTTTCAACAGTTCTCATCTTTTTTGATTAGAGCCATGTCAGGAAACACAAAACTGAGAGGAACATGAGTTTTGCAAAGAAAGCTTTATTCTGACACACAAGCCATCCTAACAACATGAAATGAGTGTTAAATTCATGTTTTCAACAGTTCTCATCTTTTTTGATCAGGGACATGTCATGAAACTCAAATCTGACAGGAACATAAGTTTTGGACAGAAAGCTTTATTCTGACACACAAGCCATCCTAACAACATGAAATGAGTGTTAAAGTCATGTTTTCAACAGTTCTCATCTTTTTTAATCAGGGACATGTCAGGAAACCTAAATCTGACAGGAACATGAGCTTTGCAAAGAAAGCTTTATTCTGACACACAAGCCATCCTAACAACATGAAATGAGTGTTAAAGTCATGTTTTCAACAGTTCTCATCTTTTTTAATCAGGGACATGTCAGGAAACTTAAATCTGACAAGAACATGAGCTTTGCAAAGAAAGCTTTATTCTGACACACAATCCATCCTAACAACATGAAATGAGTGTTAAAGTCATGTTTTCAACAGTTCTCATCTTTTTTAATCAGGGACATGTCAGGAAACTTAAATCTGACAGGAACATGAGCTTTGCAAAGAAAGCTTTATTCTGACACACAAGCCATCCTAACAACATGAAATGAGTGTTAAAGTCATGTTTTCAACAGTTCTCATCTTTTTTGATCAGGGACATGTCAGGAAACTCAAATCTGATAAGAACATGAGTTTTGCAAAGAAAGCTTTTTTCTGACACACTAGGAACATGAAATATGTGTTAAAGTCATGTTATTAACAGTTCTCATTTTTTTTGATCAGGGACATATCAGAAAACTCAAATCTGACAAGAACATGAGTTTTGCAAAGAAAGCTTTTTTCTGACACACTAGGAACATGAAATATGTGTTAAAGTCATGTTTTCAACAGTTCTCATCTTTTTTGATCAGGGACATGTCAGGAAACTCAAATCTGACAAGAACATGAGTTTTGCAAAGAAAGCTTTTTTCTGACACACTAGGAACATGAAATATGTGTTAAAATGATGTTTTAAACAGTTCTCGTCTTTTTTGATTAGAGCCAAGCCAGGAAACTGAAATCTGAGAGGAACATGAGTTTTGCAAAGAAAGCTTTATTCTGACACACAAGCCATCCTAGGAACAAGAAAAAAGTGTTAAACTCATGTTTTAAACAGTTCTCATCTTTTTTGATCAGGGACATGTCAGGAAACTGAAATCTGACAGGAACATGAGCATTGCAAAGAAAGCTTTATTCTGACACACAAGCCATCCTAGGAACAAGAAAAAAATGTTAAACTCATGTTTTCAACAGTTCTCATCTTTTTTGATTAGAGCCATGTCAGGAAACACAAAACTGAGAGGAACATGAGTTTTGCAAAGAAAGCTTTATTCTGACACACAAGCCATCCTAACAACATGAAATGAGTGATAAATTCATGTTTTCAACAGTTCTCATCTTTTTTGATCTGTGCCATGTCAGGAAGCTCAAAACTGAGAGGAACATGAGTTTTGCAAAGAAAGCTTTATTCTGACACACAAGCCATCCTAACAACATGAAATGAGTGTTAAAATTATGTTTTCAACAGTTCTCACCTTTTTTGATCAGGGACATGTCATGAAACTCAAATCTGACAGGAACATAAGTTTTGGACAGAAAGCTTTATTCTGACACACAAGCCATCCTAGGAACAAGAACAAAGTGTTAAACTGATGTTTTAAACAGTTCTCATCATTTTTGATTAGAGCCATGTCAGGAAACACAAAACTGAGAGGAACATGAGTTTTGCAAAGAAAGCTTTATTCTGACACACAAGTCATCCTAACAACATGAAATGAGTGTTAAACTCATGTTTTCAAAAGTTCTCATCTTTTTTGATCAGGGACATGTCAGGAAACTGAAATCTGACAGGAACATGAGCTTTGCAAAGAAAGCTTTATTCTGACACACAAGCCATCCTAACAACATGAAATGAGTGTTAAAGTCATGTTTTCAACAGTTCTCATCTTTTTTAATCAGGGACATGTCAGGAAACTGAAATCTGACAGGAACATGAGCTTTGCAAAGAAAGCTTTATTCCGACACACAAGCCATCCTAGGAAAAATAAAAAAGTGTTAAACTCATGTTTTCAAAAGTTCTCATCTTTTTGGATCTGCGTCATGTCAGGAAACTCAAATCTGACAGGAACATGAGTTTTGCAAAGAAAGCTTTATTCTGACACACAAGCCATCCTAACAACATGAAATGAGTGTTAAAGTCATGTTTTCAACAGTTCTCATCTTTTTTGATTAGAGCCATGTCAGGAAACACAAAACTGAGAGGAACATGAGTTTTGCAAAGAAAGCTTTATTCTGACACACAAGCCATCCTAACAACATGAAATGAGTGTTAAATTCATGTTTTCAACAGTTCTCATCTTTTTTGATCAGGGACATGTCATGAAACTCAAATCTGACAGGAACATAAGTTTTGGACAGAAAGCTTTATTCTGACACACAAGCCATCCTAACAACATGAAATGAGTGTTAAAGTCATGTTTTCAACAGTTCTCATCTTTTTTAATCAGGGACATGTCAGGAAACCTAAATCTGACAGGAACATGAGCTTTGCAAAGAAAGCTTTATTCTGACACACAAGCCATCCTAACAACATGAAATGAGTGTTAAAGTCATGTTTTCAACAGTTCTCATCTTTTTTAATCAGGGACATGTCAGGAAACTTAAATCTGACAGGAACATGAGCTTTGCAAAGAAAGCTTTATTCTGACACACAAGCCATCCTAACAACATGAAATGAGTGTTAAAGTCATGTTTTCAACAGTTCTCATCTTTTTTGATCAGGGACATGTCAGGAAACTTAAATCTGACAGGAACATGAGCTTTGCAAAGAAAGCTTTATTCTGACACACAAGCCATCCTAACAACATGAAATGAGTGTTAAACTCATGTTTTCAACAGTTCTCATCTTTTTTGATGAGGGACATGTCAGGAAACTCAAATCTGACAAGAACATGAGTTTTGCAAAGAAAGCTTTTTTCTGACACACTAGGAACATGAAATATGTGTTAAAGTGATGTTATTAACAGTTCTCATCTTTTTTGATCAGGGACATATGAGGAAACTCAAATCTGACAAGAACATGAGTTTTGCAAAGAAAGCTTTTTTCTGACACACTAGGAACATGAAATATGTGTTAAAGTCATGTTTTCAACAGTTCTCATCTTTTTTGATCAGGGACATGTCAGGAAACTCAAATCTGACAAGAACATGAGTTTTGCAAAGAAAGCTTTTTTCTGACACACTAGGAACATGAAATATTTGTTAAAATGATGTTTTAAACAGTTCTCATCTTTTTTGATTAGAGCCATGTCAGGAAACACAAAACTGAGAGGAACATGAGTTTTGCAAAGAAAGCTTTATTCTGACACACAAGCCATCCTAGGAACACAAAAAAAGTGTTAAACTCATGTTTTCAACAGTTCTCATCTTTTTTGATCAGTGCCAATGTCAGGAAACACAAATCTGACAGGAACATGAGTTTTGCAAAGAAAGCTTTATTCTGACACACAAGCCATCCTAACAACATGAAATAAGTGTTCAAGTCATGTTTTCAACAGTTCTCATCTTTTTTGATCAGGGACATGTCAGGAAACTGAAATCTGACAGGAACATGAGCTTTGCAAAGAAAGCTTTATTCTGACACACAAGCCATCCTAACAACATGAAATGAGTGTTAAACTCATGTTTTCAACAGTTCTCATCTTTTTTAATCAGGGACATGTCAGGAAACTTAAATCTGACAAGAACATGAGCTTTGCAAAGAAATCTTTATTCTGACACACAAGCCATCCTAACAACATGAAATGAGTGTTAAACTCATGTTTTCAACAGTTCTCATCTTTTTTGATCAGTGCCATGTCAGGAAACTCAAATCTGACAGGAACATGAGTTCTGCAAAGAAAGCTTTATTCTGACACACAAGCCATCCTAACAACATGAAATAAGTGTTCAAGTCATGTTCTCAACAGTTCTCATCTTTTTTGATCAGGGACATGTCAGGAAACTGTAATCTGACAGGAACATGAGCTTTGCAAAGAAAGCTTTATTCTGACACACAAGCCATCCTAACAACATGAAATGAGTGTTAAAGTCATGTTTTCAACAGTTCTCATCTTTTTTGATCAGGGACATGTCAGGAAACTGAAATCTGACAGGAACATGAGCTTTGCAAAGAAAGCTTTATTCTGACACACAAGCCATCCTAACAACATGAAATGAGTGTTAAACTCATGTTTTCAACAGTTCTCATCTTTTTTAATCAGGGACATGTCAGGAAACTTAAATCTGACAAGAACATGAGCTTTGCAAAGAAATCTTTATTCTGACACACAAGCCATCCTAACAACATGAAATGAGTGTTAAACTCATGTTTTCAACAGTTCTCATCTTTTTTGATCAGTGCCATGTCAGGAAACTCAAATCTGACAGGAACATGAGTTCTTCAAAGAAAGCTTTATTCTGACACACAAGCCATCCTAACAACAAGAAATGAGTGTTAAAGTCATGTTTTCAACAGTTCTCATCTTTTTTGATTAGGGACATGTCAGGAAACTTAAATCTGACAGGAACATGAGTTTTGCAAAGAAAGCTTTATTCTGACACACAAGCCATCCTAACAACATGAAATGAGTGTTAAAGTCATGTTTTCAACAGTTCTCATCTTTTTTCATTAGGGACATGTCAGGAAACTCAAATCTGACAAGAACATGAGTTTTGCAAAGAAAGCTTTTTTCTGACACACTAGGAACATGAAATATGTGTTAAAGTGATGTTTTTAACAGTTCTCATCTTTTTTGAACAGGGACATTTCAGGAAACTCAAATCTGACAAGAACATGAGTTTTGCAAAGAAAGCTTTTTTCGGACACACTAGGAACATGAAATATGTGTTAAAGTGATGTTTTTAACAGTTCTCATCTTTTTTGATCGGGGACATGTCAGGAAACTCAAATCTGACAAGAACATGAGTTTTGCAAAGAAAGCTTTTTTCTGACACACTAGGAACATGAAATATGTGTTAAAGTGATGTTTTTAACAGTTCTCATCTTTTTTGAACAGGGACATGTCAGGAAACTCAAATCTGACAAGAACATGAGTTTTGCAAAGAAAGCTTTTTTCTGAAACACAAGGAACATGAAATATGTGTTAAAGTGATGTTTTAAACAGTTCTCATCTTTTTTGATTAGAGCCATGCCAGGAAACACAAATCTGACAGGAACATGAGTTTTGCAAAGAAAGCTTTATTCTAACACACAAGCCATCCTAACAACATAAAATGAGTGTTAAAGTCATGTTTTCAACAGTTCTTATCTTTTTTGATTAGAGCCATGTCAGGAAACACAAAACTGACAGGAACATGATTTTTTGCAAAGAAAGCTTTATTCTGACACACAAGCCACCCTAGGAACATGAAATATGTGTTAAAGTCATGTTTTAAACAGTTCTCATCTTTTTGTATTAGAGCCATGTCAGGAAACACAAAACTGACAGATACATGAGTTTTGCAAAGAAAGCTTTATTCTAACACACAAGCCATCCTAGTAACAAGAACAAAGTGTTAAACTGATGTTTTCAACAGTTCTCATCTTTTTTGATCAGGGACATGTCAGGAAACTCAAATCTGACAGGAACATGAGCTTTGCAAAGAAAGCTTTATTCTAACACACAAGCCATCCTAACAACATAAAATGAGTGTTAAAGTCATGTTTTCAACAGTTCTCATCTTTTTTGATTAGAGCCATGTCAGGAAACACAAAACTGACAGGCACATGAGTTTTGCAAAGAAAACTTTATTCTAACACACAAGCCATCCTAGAAACAAGAAAAAAGTGTTAAACTGATGTTTTAAACAGTCCTCATCTTTTTTGATCAGGGACATGTCAGGAAACTCAAATCCGACAAGAACATGAGTTTTGCAAAGAAAGCTTTTTTCTGACACACTAGGAACATGAAATATGTGTTAAAGTGATGTTTTTAACAGTTCTTATCTTTTTTGATTAGAGCCATGTCAGGAAACACAAAACTGACAGGAACATGAGTTTTGCAAAGAAAGCTTTATTCTGACACACAAGCCACCCTAGGAACATGAAATATGTGTTAAAGTCATGTTTTAAACTGTTCTCATCTTTTTTTATTAGAGCCATGTCAGGAAACACAAAACTGACAGGTACATGAGTTTTGCAAAGAAAACTTTATTCTGACACACAAGCCATCCTAACAACATGAAAAAAGTGTTAGAGTCATGTTTTCAACAGTTCTCATCTTTTTTGATCAGGGACATGTCAGGAAACTCAAATCTGACAGGAACATGAGCTTTGCAAAGAAAGCTTTATTCTGACACACAAGCCATCCTAACAACATAAAATGAGTGTTAAAGTCATGTTTTCAACAGTTCCTATCTTTTTAGATTAGAGCCAATTCAGGAAACACAAAACTGACAGGAACATGAGTTTTGCAAAGAAAGCTTTATTCTGACACACAAACCACTCTAAGAACATGAATTATGTGTTAAATTCATGTTTTAAACAGTTCTCATCTTTTTTGATTAGGGACATTTCAGGAAACTCAAATTAGATTAGATTAGATTAGATTCAACTTTATTGTCATTACACATGTACAAGTACAAGGCAACGAAATGCAGTTTGGGTCTAACCAGAAGTGCAATAGCAGCAAGTGCAGGATATACATTGGTTGCATCTGACAGGAACATAAGTTTTGGACAGAAAGCTTTATTCTGACACACAAGCCATCCTAGGAACAAGAAAAAAGTCTTAAACTGATGTTTTTAACAGTTCTCATCTTTTTTGATTAGAGCCATGTCAGGAAACACAAAACTGACAGGTACATGAGTTTTGCAAAGAAAGCTTTATTCTGACACACAAGCCACCCTAGGAACATGAAATATGTGTTAAAGTCATGTTTTAAACTGTTCTCATCTTTTTTTATTAGAGCCATGTCAGGAAACACAAAACTGACAGGTACATGACTTTTGCAAAGAAAACTTTATTCTGACACACAAGCCTTCCTAACAACATGAAAAAAGTGTTAGAGTCATGTTTTCAACAGTTCTCATCTTTTTTGATCAGGGACATGTCAGGAAACTCAAATCTGACAGGAACATGAGCTTTGCAAAGAAAGCTTTATTCTGACACACAAGCCATCCTAACAACATAAAATGAGTGTTAAAGTCATGTTTTCAACAGTTCCTATCTTTTTAGATTAGAGCCAATTCAGGAAACACAAAACTGACAGGAACATGAGTTTTGCAAAGAAAGCTTTTTTCTGACACACAAACCACCCTAAGAACATGAATTATGTGTTAAATTCATGTTTTAAACAGTTCTCATCTTTTTTGATTAGGGACATTTCAGGAAACTCAAATTAGATTAGATTAGATTAGATTAGATTCAACTTTATTGTCATTACACATGTACAAGTACAAGGCAACGAAATGCAGTTTGGGTCTAACCAGAAGTGCAATAGCAGCAAGTGCAGGATATACATTGGTTGCATCTGATAGGAACATAAGTTTTGGACAGAAAGCTTTATTCTGACACACAAGCCATCATAGGAACAAGAAAAAAGTCTTAAAGTGATGTTTTAAACAGTTCTCATCTTTTTTGATTAGAGCCATGTCAGGAAACACAAAACTGAGAGGAACATGAGTTTTGCAAAGAAAGCTTTATTCTGACACACAAGCCAGCCTAGGAACAAGAAAAAAGTGTTAAACTCATGTTTTCAACAGTTCTCAACTTTTTTGATTAGAGCCATGTCAGGAAACACAAAACTGACAGGTACATGAGTTTTGCAAAGAAAGCTTTATTCTAACACACAAGCCATCCTAGGAACAAGAAAAAAGTGTTAAAGTCATTTTTTCAACAGTTCTCACCTTTTTTGATCAGGCACATGTCAGGAAACTCAAATCTGACAGGAACATACGTTTTGGACAGAAAGCTTTATTCTGACACACAAGCCTTCCTAACAACATGAAAAAAGTGTTAGAGTCATGTTTTCAACAGTTCTCATCTTTTTTGATCAGGGACATGTCAGGAAACTCAAATCTGACAGGAACATGAGCTTTGCAAAGAAAGCTTTATTCTGACACACAAGCCATTCTAAGAACATAAAATGAGTGTTAAAGTCATGTTTTCAAATTTTTTTCCGCATATTTGACCAGTGTCATGTCAGGAAACACAAATTTGACAGGAACATGAGTTTTCGAAAGAAAGATTTATTCTGACACACCAAGCCACTCTAGGAACATGAAATAAGTGTTAAAGTCATGTTTTCAACAGTTCTCATCTTTTTTGATTAGGGCCATGTAAGGAAACACAAATCTCCCAGTTACATACTTTTTGGAAAGAAAGCTTTATTCTGGCACACAAGCCATCCTAGGAACAAGAAAAAAGTGTTGAACTCATCTTTTTTGACCAGGGCCATTTCAGGAAACTTAAATCTGACAGGAACATGAGTTTAGCAAAGAAAGCTTTATTCTGACACACAAGCCATCCTAGGAACAAGAAAAAAGTGTTAAACTCATGTTTTTAACAGTTCTCATCTTTTTTGACCAGGGCATATCAGGAAACACAAATCTGACAGGACCATGAGTTTTGGAAAGAAAGCTTTATTCTGACACACTAGGAACATGAAATATGTGTTAAAGTCATGTTTTCAACAGTTCTCATCTTTTTTGACAAGGACCATGTCAGGAAACACAAATCTGAAAGGAACATGAGTTTTGCAAAGAAAGCTTTATTCTGACACAAGCCATTGTTGGAACATAAAATGAGTGTTAAAGTCATGTTTTCAACAGGTCTCATCATTTTTGATCAGGGTCATGTCAGGAAACACAAATCTGACAGGAACATGAGTTGTGCAAAGAAAGCTTTATTCTGCCACACAATCCATCCTAGGAACATGTAAAAAGTGTTAAAGTTATGATTTCAAAAGTTCTCAGCATATTTGACCAGGGGCATGTCAGGAAACACAAATCTGTCAGGAACATGAGTTATGCAAAGAAAGCTTTATTCTGACACACCAGCCATCCTAGGGACAAGAAAAAAGTGTTAAACTCATGTTTTCAACAGTTCTCATCTTTTTTGATCAGGGCCATGTCAGGAAACACAAATCTGACAGGAACATGAATTTTGGAAAGAAAGCTTTATTCTGACACAAAAGCCATCCTGTAAACATGAAATGAGTGTTAAAAAACTTTATAATGTGAACATACTTTTTGACAGAAATTACTGCGAGAACAGACTTTTTGGAAGGCAGATATCAATTTTGCAATATTATCTTACTGTTGATGGTGATGAAATTCTTCCTGAAGTGAACATCATAGATATTTCTGAATAACAGTGATATTTCAAGATGGCGCCGCAGGCTGCGTCTGTGTGGAGCTCTCCAGTTGTTTTACCGTTTTTGTTAGTTTGTCCTGTTATGTGTTTTTCTAATACAATAAGTTTCACTAAGGATGAACTGCTAAACATTCGGCAGGACATACCAAGCAATATTCTACCGGTTTTCGACTATTCTGATGTTTTGCTGGACATTGTAGTTGGCGGTGCAGCGGCGCTGTTCAAGCACTTTAAGACGCGCAAACGTGGGAAGCGAGCCGGCGCGCTCGTTAAGCTCCGACAGCGTGTCTTGAGAACTGCGTTGCCAAGCATCCATCTGGCGAATCTCTGCTCTCTACCCAATAAAATGGACGAACTTCTTCTGCTTTCACGGAATAATAAGGACTTTTCCAATTCTGCTGCTCTGTGTTTCACGGAAACCTGGCTAAATGAAGCCATCCGGACAATGCGCTACATCTGCCAGGCTTCCAGCTGTTAAGAGCGGATCGCGACATGGAATCAACAGGGAAATCGCGTGGTGGAGGGACATGTTTTTACATCAACGAAAGGTGGTGTACAGATGTAACAAAGTTAAAAAAGATGTGCTGTCCCGATTAACTGTAAACCGTTTTACTCGCCACCAGAGTTTTCCTCGTTCATTCTTGTAAGTGTTTACATTCCACCGCAAGCGCACGTGAGCACAGCGCTACAACAGCTGGCTGACGAGATCGCAGACACAGAACAACAACACCCGGACTCAGCTATAATCATTCTCGGTGACTTTAACGAAGCAAAACTTACACGTGAACTGCCAAAATTCAAATAACATATTACATGCCCCACCAGAGACAATACAATTTTGGACCACTGCTATACCACAATAAAGGATGCTTATCGCTCTCTCCCAAGAACAGCTTCAGGATTCTCTGATCACTGCCTGGTCCAACTTCTCCCAACATACAGGCAAAAACTTAAATCTGCTAAGCCAGTAGTAAGGAGGATAAAGAGATGGACCGACGAAGCAGAGCGGGCCTTAAAAGCCTGCTTCGACTGCACTGACTGGAGTGTTTTTGAAGCTGCTGCCCCTGATCTGGATGAGCTCACAGAAACTGTAAAATCATACATTAGTTTTTGTGAGGACATGTGCATTCTTACCAGGACATATTTAACATACAACAACGACAAACCATGGTTCACACCAAAACTCAGACAGCTTCGCCAAGCCAAAGAGGATGCCTACAGCAGTGGGGACAGGATCTCGTACAATCAGGCCAAGAACACACTGACCAAGGAGATTAGAGTGGCCAAGAAGAGCTATGCTAAAAAGCTAGAAAACCAGTTCTCTGCCGACGACCCTGCCTCAGTGTGGAAAGGCTTAAAAGACATCACAAACTACAAGACACCATCCCCCAGCACTGAGGCAAATCAACAACTTGCTGAAGACCTCAATGAGTTTTATTGTAGATTTGAACCCCCCGGTCTCACACCCCACATTGACCACCTCTCTACACAGCCATCAACACCTCCAGCAACCCCATTTCTCCTCCCCTCCTGCACTTCAGATCAGTGAAGACAATGTGCGTCAGGTCTTTAAGAAACAAAAGAGAAGTAAAGCACCAGGCCCAGATGATGTTTCACCAGCCTGTCTGAAAACCTGTGCTGACCAGCTGGCCTACATTTTTTCACAGACCTTCAACAGATCATTGGAGCTGTGCGAAGTCCCTTCCTGCTTCAAACGCTCCACCATCATCCCCATCCCAAAGAAATCCAAAATCGCAGGACTTAATGACTACAGACCTGTTGCCTTAACATCTGTGGCCATGAAGTCATTTGAAAGACTTATGTTGGCTTATTTAAAAGACATCACTGGACCCTCACTGGACCCCCTGCTTACAGAGCAAACAGGTCTGTAGATGATGCAGTCAGCATGGGACTGCATTATACCCTACAACAGGGCTTCTCAAAGTCCGGACCCTGGTCCGGATCCGAACCCGGAGGGAATTCAATCCGGACCCGCTTGTTTGACTTCATGTGGCGCTGCTCAGACCGATCGGCGCGTGACATCACATGACCGCGAGAGAGAGTCGATAGCAGCCTGCTCTGTATGCCTTTGAATCGCCCTCGCGATAGTGTGATGTCAATGCAGCCAGTGAGCATATGACGTTTGACGTAATCGAGCACGGTAATCTGACGACACTTCACAATGAGCGTGTGTGGTTGAATGGGTGAGGATGTCCGTTACTAAAAAAAGAAAAGTTGACAAAGAAAACAGAGCTTTTAAAGATGACTGGACAGAGAGGTATGGATTCATTTTGCCCCAATCCATCCTCTGCACTTCCATAACTGTGTGGTTTGGCTCAGCTGCCAAAACTGACCTCCGAAGACTACAGCGGATAGTCCGGACTGCTGAACGAATCATTGGCACAACTCTCCCCACTCTCCAAGAACTGTACTCATCCAGAGTGAGAAAAGGGGCTCGCAAAATCACTCTGGACACCTCACACCTCACACCCAGCACACTTTCTCTTTGATCTGCTGCCGTCTAGCCGGCACTACAGAGCACTGAGCACCAAAACAACCAGACATAGGAACAGTTTCTTCCCTCAGTACATCTACCTCATGAACAGTTAAATGTCCTCCCACTGTGCAATAAAACATGTGCAATACACAATCCATATTCCCCTGCATAATTTTTGTATATAAAGGATTATAATTTGCATATAGCACATCTGTACATACAGTATACTGTATATTGTCATTTTGTCAAATGTGTAATGTGTATTTATTTTTACTTATTTTTAGTTACTTTTTTGTTACCTGAACCTTGTCACTTTTTTTAACATGTATGTGCACTGGAAGCCTCTGACACTAAGACAAATTCCTTGTGTGTGTAAGCACACCTGGCAATAAAGCTCTTTCTGGTCCTCTTTCTGATTCTGATTTCTGAAGGCAAACATCAATGCTGGAAGACGTAAACATAAAAAAAGAACAGACTTTTTGACAGGAACATTTCTGCAAGAACCGACTTTTTGGAAGGCAGATAACGATTGTGGAACTTCATCTTACTGTTGATGGTGATGAAATTCTTTCTGAAGTGAAAATCATAGAAAATATAAGTGATATTTCTGAAAGCAAACATCAATGCTAGAAGAAATACACAAAAATTTTTTTAAGTGTTATCAGACTTTTTGACAGAAACATTACATTGCGAGAACAGACCTTTTGGAAGGCAGTTATCAATTTTGGAATTTCATCTTACTGTTGATGGTGATGAAATTCTTCCAGATGTGAACATCATAGAAAATATAACAGTGATATTTCTGAAGGCAAACATTAATGCTGGAAGATGTCAACATAAAAAAACTTTATAGTGTGAACAGACTTTTTGACAGAAACATATAGTGTGAACAGACTTTTTGGAAGGCATATAACAATTGTGGATTTCATCTTTCTGTTGATGGTGATGACATTTTTCCTGAAGTGAACATCATAGAAAATTTCACAGTGATATTTTTGAAGGCTTATCAGTCTGTTTTAAGTGTCAAGAGAGCAGGCTTGTTTAACTGACTTAGAGGTAGTTACATCAATGCTGGAAGACGTAAACATAAAAAAAAACTTTATAGTGTGAACAGACTTTTTGAGAGAAAATACTGACTGGGAGACCTCAGTACGGGTCGGTTGTAACACATCCAGCACTACCACACTGAACACGGGGGCCCCCCAAGGATGTGTACTTAGCCCCCTCCTCTACACCCTACTGACCCACGACTGCGCACCATCACACGACTCCAACCTCTTCATCAAGTTTGCGGACGACACAACTGTGGTGGGTCTCATTAGCAACAGAGATGAGACAAACTACAGGAGTGAGGTGAGCCACTTGGCCAGGTGGTGCAGTGTCAACAATCTCTCTCTGAATGTGGAGAAGACAAAGGAGATTGTTGTCGACTTCAGGAGAGCGCACACTCAGCATGCTCCTCTGACTGTCAACTGTGCGACCGTGGAGAGAGTGAGCAGCACCAAGTTCCTGGGTGTGCACATCACTGAGGACCTCTCCTGGACTAACAACACTGCAGCACTGGCGAAGAAAGCACAACAGCGTCTCTACTTTCTCCGCAAACTGAGAAGAGCCAGAGCCCCAACCCCCATCATGCGCACCTTCTACAGAGGCACCATCGAGAGCATCCTGACCAGCTGCATCACTGTGTGGTACAGCGTCCTGCCGCAAGACCCTCAAACGCATAATGAGAGCAGCTGAGAAGATCGTTGGTGTCTCTCTCACCTCCCTCCAGGACATTTTTGGTACCGTCTCACCCGCAAAGCCCTCTGCATTGCAGGTGATCCCACCCACCCGTCACACAGCTTCTTCAGAGGCTTCAGAGTCTCCAGGCCAGGACCAGCAGACTGAAGGGAAGCTTCATCCACCAGGCAGTCAGGAAGCTAAACTCCCTTCCGACCCTGCTTGCCACACGCACCTCTGAACTCTGAACCCATCCATCCCTTCCCACATCATACTCTATCCCGCACTTGTCACTTTACGGAACATTGGACTGCTCAACCCCTCTTCAGTAATGGTCTGAGCCACCTCAACTAACTACCTCTAAGTCAGTTAAACAAGCCTGCTCTCTTGACACTTAAAACAGACTGATAAGCTTTGCACTACATTACATTTGCACAGTTGTTATTTCATCTGCGCTGTTGTGTATTTCATCTGCACTGCTGTTTATTTCATCTGCACTGTTGTTTATTTCATCTGCACTGCTGTTTATTTCATCTGCACTGCTGTTTATTTCATTGGTTTGCACATTTATCTCAGTTACATATCCCTTGCTTGTAAAGTTGTTTTGTGTATATATATATATTTTGTATTTATCTGTAATTTGATATATTTTTTGATATATGTTTATTCTATGTTATCTGTATGCACCTAGGGTCTGAGAGTAACGCAATTTCAATCCTCCATTTGTATGTACTGTACATGTGGCAGAATTGATAATAAAGCTGACTTTGACTTCTGCAAGAACAGACTTTTTAGAAGGCAGATAACAATTTTGGAATTTCATCTTGCTGTTGATGGTGATGAAATTCTTCCAGATGTGAACATCATAGAAAATATAACGATAATATTTCTGAAGGCAAAGATCAATGCTGGAAGACACACATAAAAAACACATAAAAAAACATATAAAACTTTATAGTGTGAACAGACATTTTTACGGATGCCCTGAACCGCAACTTGGAAAAAAAATGAATGAAGAAAAAAATATATTCCCGTTATATTCCCTCCTGGAGCCTAAAGGCCATTCCACATAGAGTCCGAAATTTTCGTATACATTTTTTTGTATTCGTCATCCTCGCTTGTATGGTGGCTCTGAATTCTCAAAACATCCATCAAAATGCTTGCTACAGATTCGAAAAACGCAGATTATTTTTATGACAGACGAACATTTCGAAGGCAGTGTGTAAATGTGATTGACACAGTGTGAGGTCGTATTTATTTTTTAACGTGCGAAAGTTTCGGATGCAAATTTAGGACTCAGTGTGTAATTGCCTTAAGTCTATACTATTTTTTCTTTTTTTAATTAGACTAGTTTGTTACCTTCCAAAAAAAGGTTTTTCTAAAAAAAAATGTTTCTTTTCAAAAAAAATTGTCTCTCTTCCAAAATGTATTTTTCTCTCTTCAAAAATATTTTTTTCTCTTCCAATTTTTTTTTCTCTTCAAGAGGCCACACAAAAGAAAAAAGTTTGCTAGCTAACAATTAGCATGCATTACCAACACTGACCACCAGGTCAATGTCAGCTGTCAGTTAGAATGAAATCTTAGGTTTACAATGGTTTCTATGCTGGTATATTGTTTAATATCATTATTTCGTTAAGGTAACTTGTGTTTGGCATGGTATTTGTTGTCAGGTGTAACAACTCCAGTTATTTTTGCACCTAGGCGATCTGAGGGACGCCAGATGGGAGCGCAAAAAAACCGCCTGTTTCCCATGCTGGATGCATCGCCGGTTCTAAGTTTTAATCCCGCTTGGAGCAGCTTGCTTATTTAGAATCATTTTACTGGTAACACTGGCACTGCATGCTGTTTTTGACTGCTTTCAACTGAGTGAACTGCAAGGTGTGTTTACTGGCACTGTTGTTAGCCCGTGCCATTTATTTAAGTAAATCCAAAGCAATACAATATATAGTTTTTTTTGTGTCCCTACAACATTTGCGCAGAGGTTGACAAAATTTTGTTTAATAATAATAACCAAATATTCGTTTTATGAGCTCTAATATTCAAATACAGTCTCTTTGAGAAAACAATCAGTTTTATTTTATTCTCAGCATTATTTTCAAACAATGAGTAGGAAATTAGAAACATTTTTATTACAAATATTTTTTAGTTGTTATGTATTTATTTACTTCCTATTATGTTAATCACAATTCATGTTATATTAAAATAAATATGAATTTTGCTTTTAAAAAGTTCATTTTCAGATATTTTTATTTATTAATGTATTTATTTTATATAGGAAGGGCGCAATCTAAAGCTTGCTTAGGGCACCAACAGAGGCTGGGCCCAACTTGTTTTACCTCATGCAGAACGGGAAAATGTGCTAATAAAGAAAACAGTTAATAGTAACTTAAAGAACATATAAACATTTGAGTTGGTATATGGTTGTCCTGTTTATATTGTTTAAATAGAGGTAGCCTGTAATATATGGTAAGGTGAAAGTCGGTCCCTAGTCCAGTCTGTAAGAACACCTGCTGAGAAACATGCTTCATCTTTCGCCTTAGCATTTTGCTCAATTCTTTACTTATAATTAACAAACCATGGCAAAGAACTGGGGATTAAAGATCAGTTTTAATGTGTTTACAAGATAATTTAACTCTTACCACTTTATTCCAGGAACAGATATGTACTGTAGATGTACATTATTGTTATAAATAGTTAGCTGTGAATTCTGTTTAATTATGCGGTAGGCCTATACATTGTGGGCTGTAATCTAAGATTTGTGAAAACCCACCAACCGAAAACGCCGGTTTGCACACACACATTATATCTAACAAACCCAATTCTATTAGTTATAGCTGTGTTTGGGATGTGGGAATGTCATAAAAACAAAAACACAGAAACCTTGCAATACAAGTGTATTGTGATTGTCAAAACATTTGATAATTTATTACTTCCAATTTTAGCTGAACTGTCCCTTTAAATTTTGAGCACAGACCATACAGGGACTAATCATCTTTTTTAACTTCTTTATTTAGTGTATTTACTTAATAACCATTAAAATTAATGTAGGTACAATATGCACACAATTATTCTTAACCTTATCCCAAATAATTTTGAAATTAAAAATTAAATTTTGAAGAGAAAAAAATATTTTGTACGGAAGAATATTAGGGCCAAGCAATAAAAAATGTAAAACCTTGTCAAGATTAAAGTCATTATAATGTGAGATTAAACTCACAGTTTTTCGAGAAAAAATGTCAAAATAAAATGTTGAAAATAAACTCAATAAATTTAGAGAATAAAGTCGTTGTGTTTCGAGAAATAACTCGTTAGATTTTGAGAAAAAAAGTCTAAATAAAATGTCAAGAATAAACTCACTAAACTTTGAGAATAAAGTCGCTGTGTTTCGAGTAAAATGTCGAAATAATGCAGAAAATAAACACTGTTTTTTGGTAAACGATATACAGTTTGCTTAATCTAATAACATTCACTGAAATCATACTTTATCATAAAACAAGTACACATCATGTTATGCTTATACTGTATATGTGTGAGGGGAAAACCTACTGGCAGCGTTTGAAGAACACGCTGCACGGTCCAACCATATATGACATATGACAAGTTACTTTGTGTTAAATGTCAGGTGCCGGGTCTGAACTCCTGCCTGTTTTGCCCTTGTGCTGTGTCTGTCTTTTGTTGAGCACATGGCTCTGTTTTGACAGTTAGCCATGTGCTCTGTGTCCGCGTGCTATGTTCCCCGCCCCCCTTGTTGTGCCCTTACCTCTCACACCTGTTCACTCTTTCGCTCATCTTGCTCACCGGTTTCCACTTTCGTCATCCCTTCCCCTATATTACCCCCTGGTTTTCCCCGTCCTCTTGTCAGACCGTTAGACTTTTTAGCGTCTCTTGACCGCCTAGTTTTGGCTCTTGTCTTTGATTACTTGGTCAAGTCTCTGATTACCTAGTCGAGGCTCGTAAATATCCCGCATAGAACTGTGAACTCTAGTATTGAAAGCTCTCCCAGCGACTGTAGCCTAGTGTTTTGCTGAATCTCTCCCTGTGTCTCATTGTCATTAAAACTGTGGTGTACCCCCTGCATCTGACTCCTTTGTCGTTCATAACAGTTAAATACATTAAGGAGCAACACCTTTTTAAGGTGCTGGACCTGGGGTTTCTGACAGACTTGACCGCAAAACTGAATACACTCAACAACGAGCTCCAGGGAAAAGACAGACATCTGCCCCACATGATCAGTGCAGTGAATGCAAATTCCAGCAAGTATTTTCTTTGTCAAGTGGAGTTGACATGGAGATGGTTGATTTGCAAAATGACATAGAGCTGAAAGCCAGATCAAGGGACAGTGACTTTTGGGGGCTTGTCAGCAGAGAAAAATTTGCTCTCCTCACTGCATGTGCACTGAAAGTAAGTGCCTACTTTGGGTCAACTTACCTCTGTGAAACTGCATTTTCACAGATGAAAATGATCAAATCAAAGTACAGGAGCCGCCTTACTGACAGACACCTCACAGACTGCCTCAAACTGGCTGTCTCTAGCTATGAGCCAAACTTCAAAGAACTTACAGACAGTATTCAGTCACAGCCATCACACTGAGTTTCTTTTTGTGATTTTTTTTTATTGCAAACTTTTGATTGCATTGTGAAAAGTGATGATGTTGCATAAGATGGGACATAAACTGCACTTAATTGAGATTGTTGTTAGCATTTTGTTAGTACAGTTAATTTATAAAATGTTAATGGTATATACTCTGAAACTTCAGTAAATAAGCACTTTACTGCTGACAATATGGGATTAGATTTGTGCCAATAAAAATGAACGCAAACTTTTAAAATACGAACAAAAATATACAATGAGAAAGAAAAAAAAAAACACTCTGATAACGAAAACAATAAACTCGATTGCAAGATGTAACATTGTTTTCAAATTAACTGCATTTTTAAAAAATAGTTTTCTAAGTTTCGCTTTTGCAAATAATGGTTTATGAATTCGCTGCTAGATTTTTCAGTTGCGCTTCCCAAGTTTTCGTTTTCGCTTCTCAAATTTACGTTCGCCTTTCTGGCTCAACCCTCACGTGAGGGCGGGACTTAAGGGCACTTTACTCTCATTGGCTAGTGGGATTTGGATTGACAGCTCCCTGACAAGGAAGTCGATACAGAAGTCAGTGCAGCTGCAGCGGATTTTAGAGAGCGATCTGCATGCTGTTTTGTATTGTTTTCAGTGTTTTTGAAGTTGGTTAGTCATGCGTCCGAGCGTCTTGCTCATCATTATTCTTCTCACCCTTAGGTAGCCTAAATTAATGTAATTCAGATAATAAAGAAAATCGCTACAAGTTTTATTCCTGCACAGTAGGAAATTCTGTCTTTATTTAACTCGTTCAATATGCGTTTTATTTTTTGTCATGTATTATTTAGTATATAGATAAAGATTATTTACTTAACCACTAACGAACCAAATGCATCATAACATTCAATAAGAAGACAAGTTACAGATTATTGGGTAGTGAGAAATTAACAGGGTAAATAAAAACATTGTTGCATACTGTACAGAAATAAAACTTTTAGCCATTTTATTATCACAGTTTACATTAATGTGAGGGTGACTTTTGTGTCCAGTTGAGGAGGATGATGATGATGAAGCTTTGTGGCGTTCCTGCATACAGTCTTATTTTAATGCATACTCTATCTTTCCTTTAAAAATCATGGTGAATATATTATGCCCCTTTCTTTACATACACAGAAAGTACACCTCATAAAATAGTATTAATACATTCAAATGACATTTATATATTTTAAACATTGCTACAACAAAACAAATTCATAAGGTGACACAATTGGAGGTCTTTAGGATGTTTTATTAATTTAGTCTGCCCCTTGCAAACAACTCTTTCAGTATGTATCAACACCTACATAAACAGGTTAAAAACAAGCAGAAAAGAGAGACTTTAAAAATATATAAACATCTAAAGGTAGAAACAATACATGAAATTCCACCACGATTATCATCTATAAATAATAAAGATGAACTGAGAACATAACACTTTATTATACTATCTCCTCAAAACTCACTAGGCATCTCATTTTCCGGATGTTAATGTAATTATAGACTGCTGTCTTTACAGCCTCCAAACACACATAAAGTTGTATGTGAATGGCTATGCTATCCTGTACTCGACGTTGGCTTGTTATGTGGCATGACTGAGAGAGCCTGGACGCGTGTTTCCCACTCCAAGTAAGTGTGAGTTGGCGAACCGCTAATATACTAACAAAAGAAGAAAGTAATTTAAGTACAAACACTAAAACAAAACCATACAGAGTCACAGACAACCGCATGCAGATCGCTCTTATCCGCAACACTCATTTCACTATCGACTTCCTTGTCAGGGAGCTGTCAATCCAATTCTCACTAGCCAATGAGAGTAAAGTGCCCTTAAGTCCCGCCCTCACGTGAGGGTTGAGCCAGAAAGGCGAACGTAAATTTGAGAAGCGAAAACGAAAACTTGGGAAGCGCAACTGAAAAATCTAGCAGCGAATTCATAAACCATTATTTGCAAAAGCGAAACTTTGAAAACTATTTTTAAAAAATGCAGTTAATTTGAAAACAATGTTACATCTTGCAATCGAGTTTATTGTTTTCGTTATCAGAGTGTTTTTGTTCTTTCTCATTGTATATTTTTGTTCGTATTTTAAAAGTTTGCGTTCATTTTTATTGGCACAAATCTAATCCCATATGACAATGGCACTTTTTTCAGTTCAGTGCCACTGCATATGATCTGATCACTGCAAGAATCACAGTGTTGTTACACTGATACAGCATTTTCTTGGTTGTATCAGTGTTAAAGTTTAAAAAAGAACAATTAATGTAATTCAAATACAGTTTAAATGCTAAATTAAAAGCTTGAAGTTGAAAGTACAATCTGGGCTGTCTTTTTCTATATACAGGTGCTGGTCATATAATTAGAATATCATCAAAAAGTTGATTTATTTCACTAATTCCATTCAAAAAGTGAAACTTGTATATTATATTCATTCATTACACACAGACTGATATATTTCAAATGTTTATTTCTTTTAATTTTGATGATTATAACTGACAACTACTGAATATCCCAAATTCAGTATCTCAGAAAATTAGAATATTGTGAAAAGGTTCAATATTGAAGACACTTGGTGCCACACTCTAATCAGCTAATGAACTCAAAACACTTGCAAAGGCCTTTAAATGGTCTCTCAGTCTAGTTCTGTAGGCGACACAATCATGGGGAAGACTGCTGACTTAACAGTTGTCCAAAAGACGACCACTGACACCTTGCACAAGGAGGGCAAGACACAAAAGGTCATTGCAAAAGAGGCTGGCTGTTCACAGAGCTCTGTGTCCAAGCACATTAATAGAGAGGCAAAGGGAAAGATGTGGTAGAAAAAAGTGTACAAGCAATAGGGATAAACGCACCCTGGAGAGGATTGTGAAACAAAACCCATTCAAAAATGTGGAGGAGATTCACAAAAAAATGTTCTGTTGTGTTTTGGGCAAGGTTCTACTGTTTTTATTTCAGCAGGAATACTTAAACTATAGTTACTATAGTAAAAACATGGTTAATTTTCCCAACGGCTTTAAATGATGTAGCAGCAGATCAGAAGTTTGATCATTTTCATGAAAATGTCTTCTATGATCTTTGACTGATCATAGCTCTCATTCTACACACACATAATTGAACCCACAGATAATCACACCATACTATTACATGTGTCTTTTTCATCTTTTATTATGCTTTTTGCCTTTTTAGAGCACTTTCAGCTGTGTAGTAGCACCAACGTTTACATTAGTTTAGTGGGAAGATCCCAGGGTTGCCAGATTTAGGTAAAAAATCTGCCAAATGGCCATTCAAAGCTAGCCTGAAAACCGTGTGTTTAGAAAAACTGAAATACTTGGCAAACAGTGAAAGGTCCTTGCAGATTGCAAGCCAGCAACACATTTGCACACAGGAAAACCTACTACATAGAAACGACTTTCTACTTTTGGACCTTTTTATAAACGTAGTGGAGTAAAAAGTATGATATTTGTCTTTCAAATGTAGTGACAAGTAAAGTCATACATACTCAGAAAAAATAATATTCAAGTACAGATTCTCAAAAAGTGTACTTAAGTACAGTACTCAAGTAAATTTACTTTTTTTTTTGTTACTGTCCACCTCTGCCAAGAAGACACTATCAGCAGCATCTTTAAGAAAGACAACATGAGAGTTTCTTGTCTCCCTGGCATAGCTCTCTGCATGTACAATTTCACCACCAACTACTACCCTGTCAAAATAATTAACATAATCTTTCTTTAAAGTGTGCACAAGACAATGAATTGCCAGATAGTCATCATGTTCTAGGCTTTTTCTTTGAGGCCTGCCAAGTGCTGTGACTCCTTCACATTTTTCTGTTATTTGAACTTTTCTTAGATGTAGTTAACATCTAAAATGTGTTTTTGACCTCAAAGGGTGCATCACTCAATAAAGAGTTGCCATAGACTGGAAGTGCCTTCTCTAGCAGAAAGGTATTTGCAAATCTGTAAAGCTACACTTTGTGTGTTCTTTACCATATCAAGTAATTCTCTGTTGTAGCTTTCAAAAACAGAGTAAGCCCAGAGTGGCCCCCAGTTTCTAACACTCTGTGCCAAATGGAGACAAAGATGAATGTTGAATATCATATAGACACCATAAAGTCCCTCTGCTTCCTGTACAAATGCCTTAATCAGTTGTTCAGCCTCTGTGATCTCCTCTAAAATGATAGATTCTAAGAGGAGCAAACCCCAACGGCCTTAACAAGTTTCATCCAGTGGACAAGAAACCGTTCTGGCAGTATACTTTTTAACACAAGTACACTATAGAAAACCAACCACATGTGCTTTCCAAAAATGCCTTTCAGTCAGAGATCGAGGGATTCTAGAAACTCCACAGGGTGGCTGAATACTGCAAAGTCTATCATCCACCTCTGAGACAGACCTGCCAATATACCGTGGCTTTCCACTGTTCTCACTGCAAAACCACAGGTTAGCATAAGCCCTGACAACACCAAGAAGTACACAATGCATGTGGTCTGGAACACAGCCTTGAATAATGTCAAAGCCTGGCAATAGTGAGAGTACTGAGGGCTCCTTAACACCCATTACAGGTGTGCCCTTCTCCAGTGCACTTTCAGCTAATTTGGTGGTTTGAGTGTGACTTCTTACATCACAGTTTGTTTCAAAAGGGTAAACCCTTTTTCTACCATGATTTCTTTCTGTAAACAGAATGAACATCCAAATTCCCCATTGAACTGTTTGAAATTCTGTAAAAGGGGCCTTGCAACAGAATCACTGACGAGTACCTAAGGAAAAACTTCAGTTGTGTATGTCACATGTCCAACTGACCATTTGAATCCAGCTTGTTTCAAGTCAATGCATTCTTTCACAAAAGGTTCAAGAAATGTATTCATGTTTGGCTTTTTCTCACCAACCCACAAGGCAGCAAGCATGACATGTTTTGAACTCACTGCTGGGTCCGGTTCATTAATGGTATAGAGCAAGGGCCAAATACTGCACTTAGATTAACTATACAGTGGTGTGCCATCGCAGCTAAAGGTTAGCGATATGTAGTTCACACTGCCATGACATTTACTGTTCTTGAAGGCTTCGCTATACAGCTGCCCATCATAAATGTCACAAACAAAAGTCTTTGAAGGTTCAGTTGCTACTATGTGTGCACGAATTTCATCATTTTGTATAATATTTCTAAGTTGTGCTTCAAGAGATAGTTGAATGAAAACGTTTCCCTCTCTCATGTATGTGTCCAAGTCATGTTTCTCCCCACAGAAGTTACACTTTGCTAATTTGTTATCAAACTGCATCAACACTTTTTACAAACCGGATGAAACTGAAATTTTTTTCTGACATCATCAAAGGTTTTGTAGAAACAGTACTTTGACTTAATGTTTATGTTTTTCATTAACTGCATGTATCACCTTAAGCATGTCCTCAATGACAGCATCAGTAAGATTGTGTTTGAGCTTTTATGCCAACATCAATAGTTCATGTTGCTTCCTCCTTCGTTCAGCATCATCTGGACTGTTGTGTTGTGGAATTAAACATGGGGTCTGATATGTTGTTCTTTGATCTGGAGGATTTTCCCTCTTGAGATTAATGTCCTCCTCCATTTCTTCTCTGTCAGGCCCTTCTGTAGTGGAAGTAAATTCAGAGCTAAGGTCCTGTTAAAGAAGAACAATGTTAAACTGTTAAAAAAACTGTTAAAAACAATCACAGTAAGGAAGAGATAACAGTGATGAATGACTAAAACAGCAGATGTTTCAGGGCCGGTTCTAAACATTATATTACATCTATTAATACAAAGTGCAAATAGCTATTTTGAACAATGACTCCAATGGCTCAAGTTGTAAGGCTTGTTGTAGTTAAGTGTTTAGACGCCAGAGTCCCGGGGTTCGAATCCACCCTTTGATAAACTCGCTCATTTACCTTTTTCCATATCAGATCATAAGGACATTTGTTTTCAATAATAATACAGTAAGATTTTAACAAAGAATCTGAATAGTGTAGAAATTAAACACTGCTTCTTCGCTATATGAATTAAATAAACACACTGATTTAAAATAAAATACAAAACTTCTTCAGTCAAGAGCAGTTAGGGATTTTGTTGTTTCATTAACATTGATGAAAAAACTGCAGCAGGTATTTAGGCTACTTTAAGTAACTGATCCGATATACTGATACACATCCGACTCTTAACATTCACTTATATTAATCTTCTGTGTTTTTGTCATAACCTTGTATTTCACAGTAAGATGCGCAAAAATACGTGATAGAGAACAATCAGAACATAGTTCACCCTGCGCTGTTTGAGAACTGTCTGTGCGCTATAGTGCGCACACTTCGATTGAGAAATCGATTAAAAGTTTAAATGGGCATTTTAAAAAGTGAAATAATAATATTTCGTGATGAAGAACAACAGCCTACTCTGCCTATAGGTAGCTCCGGCCCTTGTCTGTCTGTCTGTGTGTCTTGCATATACAGCAAACATGTGTTCTCCTTCTTACCTGGGAAACATTGAGATCTGAAACGGAGGCCCCTTGGTTTATGACTGATCCCACCTTCATATCTATAGTGGGCCTGCTTTGCAATGTGGTTAACCAATTCTCACCCTCTCCTAGCAGTCAGCAAAAGCAAAATAACTGGTAGTCAATGGGGTCCAGTAACTGTTACTGTTATAAGCATTCTTCCAAATATCTTACTCTGTGTTTATCAGAACAAAGAAATGTATGCAGATTAGGAACAACTAATTGGTAAATGATGACAGATTTTTTTGTGTGAACTAACCCTTTAAGTTGTAAGTACTTAAACAAAGCACCTCTCTTTCGTACATCCCTGCAGCCATTTATATTTAAGGATCCAATGTTAAAAGACACGATCAGAATGTACAAAGACAAAGTGAATAAAATACAAAGTTGATGTAACACAAACTTCTTTAATCGGTAACGCTTAGGCTGATCTAATTCCTCCATTGTTGCTTTCTTCATAGCAACTTGAGAGGATTCAATAAAAAGCCTTAAATCAGGAAGTTTTCTCAGATTTTTTGTAGCGTCCAAGAAGTCATTTAGCAGTTCTACAGTATAATGACTAGATTTTGAAAATCTCTCAAACATATTTTCCTGAGAATTTAATTCTACTGGTTCATCAGTAATTGAGTCTGAAAAAACACTATCCAAATCACTATCAGTAACCTGGGATTTTGTCTTTTCAAAGAGAGAAATAATATCATTTTGAGACATATTACCGCTTGATGCCTGCATCTCATTCTCGTCTAAGTCATTACTCACTTCAGGCCCATCTTGTTCCTCAGGTTGCTCTAACTCACCAACAGTCTTCTCAATATCAATCATTTTGCTCTGTTAAGCATCAGGTGTTTTTGTGTCTGACTCAGTGATCTCAGCATCACAACCTTTATGCACCCGTTCCTCAATTTCAGTAGGCACAGAATTTTCAGCGTTCAAAACAGCATTAACAGTTCAATTAAGCAAATCATCATTCTCTGGAGCATTTAGAATCTGCTCTGAAATCAATTCTGAAACATTCCTTACATTTTGAGCCTCTCTAACCTCAGGACAGGCTGTTTTAATGTGACCATGTTTTTCACAAACAAAACATTTCATGGACTCAGTGCTAATAAAGATCGTATAATCCCTACCCCCCCCCATCAGTTTAACAGACACTTCAAGCATTGCGAATTCAGCACTGAAAATCATCAAAGCCTGACGTCTGAATGACATGACATGTTTCAATTCTTCGGCCTTTAATCTCAGAGGAATCATTTTAATCGACCCGACCAATTTTCCATAACGCACTAAAATAGACTCGAGCGCTTTTTCAGAGATAAACGGGGGCACGTTTGACAGCATCACTTTTTTCGAAAGATTAGACAAAGGTAAGACTGGAATAAACACATCCTGAACAGTCAAACCACACTCCACTAAGTGATTGACCATTTCAACTTCTTTCAGAAATACAACAATTGCTCTGTTCATCCTAGAAGCGGACATAATGTTTTGTGCACCTATTTCTTTACCAATAGCAATCAAAACATTTTCAATGGTTATGGACTCATCTGCCGGCATGCATTTGCATGCGTATCGAACAGACAGACTGGAAAAAACATCCGAGTTTGAGCCCATTTTTACCAGCTATGCTGATAAAACAGCACGATAACACTTCTCCTCTAATCCTATGCAATATCTAAAGATATAAAACTGGAAAAGGAAAAGTTTGCAACTCACTCAGTGTCTCCACACACTCCCTGCTCACACGCTCCTCACAATCACCCCGCACATGCGCAAATGAGAGAGAGAGAGACAGGAGAGAGATGAGACAGCGATGAGAGAGGACACACACTCCTGAGCTCCTGCAAAAACTTACTTCAATATTGGATTAATTCAAGATACCTTGAATATTTTTGGATATTTTTACAAGGAGACACACATAAACCTCCAGCTATTAGAATCACTTGATTTTGGATTAAACTTTTTGGAACAAAATACCTGAAAAGGACAACATCTGACTAAGGACCCTACACTGCAAACAAGCCAAAAATCTGTTTCCAGGGACCAAAGTAAGTACCCTGCAACTTTTTATGCCAAAATAATCTCAAACAAACAAAAACCAAAAGAAGAGAAAAGTATTACTGGAAAAGTTTTACCCAAAAAGAAACAATAGTACCACTGAAGCCACCAAACCACACGGGCCACGCCTCAGACGTGTGAATTGGAAGGTGACAACGTGACTGCGTCAAAACAATAGTAAAGGAGACTCTCAACAAACCCCCACACAGGTGCAAATGGCCCAATTGACCATGGCCACACAATCCCAATGTGTTGAGGCCATTCCTCTACACTACCCAAAAGAGGTTACAAATGATACAGCACGGAAAGTCTTCAAAAATAAGAGACTCACAGAACACCCAGAGACTTTGTTCACAGACCTTCATAAAGATGGCAGCACCAGTAACCTGATCTTCTACACCAACCAACCTCATACATGGCACAGAGTCATCATCTCAGAATTCCCAAATGCTGAAAGAAAAGGCATCTGTGGGGGTTTCCAGCTAAAAATAAAAAATGAGGATGACATAACAACTATCAACGTCAACATTTACAAAACAACAGGGATAGTTGAAGTGAAAAGCATCCAAGGACTATTCGAACAAAACTTCCTCAGAATCAAAGAAATATTAGAACAAGAACCCAACAATGAGCAACCCACCACTCTAGAGGAATCAGACAGAACCCCAGATCAGGACAAACAGCCAGAACAAAGAGACACTCCTAATACAGAACAAAAAAAAGACCCCCATTCACACTGTTACTGTATGGACATGAGGGAGAGATTCACAGCTCTGGAGGGGGAGCTAGTACAGCTCAGAGAAATGACTCTTTCTCTTCATACAATACAAAGCCCAGACCAAACCAGCAAGAACACCACAGCCAAGCAAAAAGAGAGATACAACATCAGGAAAGAACTTTCTTCACTCAAGGATGAATTTAAGCAGCTACAGCAAGAGAGGGGGAGGCAAAAGGTACAGCTGGCATCACTGGAATCCCAACTCACACAACAGACAGAGAGTCACTGGGTCCAGTTAACTGCTTTAAGAGAGGAGATAAGAGAACTGAAGCACGTAAAAGATACCCACTTCAAAGACCTCAACTCCACAAAGGATCCCACACAACAGGTGACCCCCCAAACTGACCATAGCTCCCAGACCTCAGTGACACATCCAAAACCTTGACTCAGCCAAAATCTTCCATCCTCACCAAACCCCATACCTAGCACACAACCAACCGAGGAATCAGACAACGCTTCAACACCCACAGAGAACTCACAAAAACTAGACAGCGTCCTTTTAATAGACTCAAATGGGAAGTTTATAGATGAAAAAAGCTCTTCCCCAAACACAGGGTGGCCAAACTCTGGTGCCCAAACACCCACAGTGCCCTCAGACTGCTAAATGAGGACTCACTAGGATCACCAAGCCATATAATAACAGCACTACAGCACTACAGAGAGTGATCGAAAAAGCCCCAACCACCTTCCCAAATGCCAAAATCACCATATCCACACTGCTGCCATGGAAAGACTTCCACCCAGATACAATTCAACGAGTGAATGCCAGCCTTTCCAGAACCTGTCCTCAAACCCCAAGTCCACCTGGCACATCACCCCACCCTGGACCTCACATGCCTTTATGACCATGTGCACCTGTACTGAGCAACTGTCCCCATCTTTGCAAAGACATTAAAAGATGTTGCTCTTAATCGCAGCACCAACACCACTCCTAGAAGCAACAGAGCAAGGCAGCACCCACCCAGACCAGAGATGAACCACACAACACCTACAAAAAATAACCAAAGACCACGATCACTTCCCTACCAAAACAACAGACCAGAACATCACCCCTGCTGCCTACACCCATCACCCAGCACGTGCAGCAGACACCCGGCAGCCTCAGCTATGCCCAGACAGTGAGCAGAAACTCCACACCAACATCTGCACAAGCTCCAACAGCCGAGCTGAAAGACATCCATCAGATGCTGAACCTGATCTGCTCACACCTACTGTTTTAAGACAAAACCTGCAAATTAAAATAACACCTTATGGATAACAAAGCATTTACTATATCATGTTGGAATATCCAAGGCCTGAGATCATCTGCTTTTGGACTGAAAAGCAAAAACATAGACTTTACCTGAGAAACCAAAAACTCAGACATTATCATCCTGCAGGAGACATGGAGCAGAGACCGACCGACCCACTGGTCGTCCTACGGACTACAGAGAATTCATCATCCCATCCATCAAACTGCCTGGAGTCACACAAGGAAAAGACTCAGGTGGAATGCTGATCTGGCATAAATCCGATCTCGCCCACTCAACAAAAATGATTAAAACCGGCCAGTTTTATACATGGATAGAAATAAACAAGGCCATCACTTCAACAGAGAAGAACATCTTCCTGTGTGCAACCTACATCCCTCCAGCAGAATCACCCTACTTCATTGATGACAGTTTCACAATCCTAGAAGGAGAGATCAACTATTTCCAGTCACAGGGCAATGTTCTGATCTGCGGAGACCTAAACGCCAGGACAGGCGAAGAATCAGACACACTTCACTCCCAGGGAGACAAACACATTCCAGGAGGAGATGTCTTCCCCCACCTACACACGCACAAAGACTTAACTATGATAAAACAACAAACAAAAACGGATTACAACTTCTCCATCTGTGTCGTACACTGGGTCTGTACATGGTCAATGGCAGACTGCGAGGAGATTCATACGATAGGTATACTTATAGTTCAAAGCTGGGTAACAGTACAGTAGACTATTTCATTACCGATCTAAATCCAAACTCCCTCAGAGCATTCACAGTCAGCCCACTAACCCCATTATCAGACCACAGTAAAATTACTCTCTACCTTAACAGATCCAAACCTAACACAGAAGCATCAAAACAAACTCACCTCCATACCCTTAAATACGCATACAGATGGAAACAAAATAGTGAAGATACATACCAAAGCATAATTCGTAAACCAAAAATTCAAAACTTACTTAATAAATTCTTAGATACATCATTCCCACATAATAACGAAGGTGTAAATTTAGCATTAGACAGAATTAACCAAATTTTTACAATATCTGCAACATTATCCAACCTAAAATCCACAAATACTAAAATAAACAAGAAGCCTGCAAATGATAAATGGTTTGACAATGACTGTAAAAACCTTCGAAAAGAAGTAAGAATTCTATCAAATCAGAAACACAGAGATGCAGACAATGTAAACACACGCCAACTGCACCATGAAAACCTTAAAGAATAAACCCTAAGGAAGAAAAAGAAACAAGATATACAAAATTAGTTAAGAGCAATTGAACAATCTTTAGAAACAAACCGCTTCTGGGAACATTGGAATGCACTTAATAAATCTCACCATGAAGAATTACCCATTCGAACAGAGATGTATGGATAAACCACTTCTCTAACCTCTTTAATAATATAAACAAGAACCATGAACAAACTACCCTATACAACAAACTATTTACTCTAGAGTCGACTATTAAAGATTACCAAAACCCTTTAGATTCTCCAATTACACTAGAAGAACTATGCGATAATATACAAAAACTTAAATCCCAAAAAGCAAGTGATATCGATGGCATTCTAAACGAGATGATTAAATATACAGACCAAAAATTCACACTTGCCATTCTTAAACTGCTCAATATCATCCATAGTACAGGTATATTTCCCAGTATCTGGAATCAAGGTCTTATCACCCCAATCCATAAAAGCGGAGACAAATTCAACCCTAATAATTACCGTGGAATATGTGTAAACAGTAACCTAGGTAAACTCTTCTGTAACATTCTAAACAGCAGACTCCTCCATCATCTAAATGCCAAATCGGTTTCCAACCAAAATACCGCACATCCAATCATATATACACTCTTCATACTTTAATTGACAAAGAAACCAACCAAAATAAAAGAAAGCTTTTCTCATGCTTTGTTGACTTCAAAAAAGCTTTTGACTCAATCTGGCATGAGGGGCTTTTTCTTCAGTTAATCCAATGTGGCATTGGAGGAAAAGCCTACGACATAATCAAATCAATGTACATGAATAACAAATTTGCAATTAAAATAGGCAACAAGCACACAGACTTCCTCTCCCAGAGTCGTGGAGTAAGACAGGGTTGTAGTCTAAGTCCTACACTATTTAACATATACATTAATGAATTAGCTCAAGCTTTAGAACAGTCATCAGGACCCAGTCCCACCTTACTAGACACTGAAGTGAAATGCCTTCTGTTTGCAGATGATCTGGTGCTGCTGTCACCCACAAAAGAGGGTCTACAGCAACATCGAGACATCCTGCACACTTTCTGTCAAACATGGGCCCTATCAGTTAACCTTAAAAAGACCAAAATCATGATATTCCAAAAAAGGCCCAGTCGTCAAAACCAACATCACAATTTCAAACTAAACAAAATGCCCATAGAACACATCCAGAACTACACATATCTCGGTATAAACATAAGTAACACTGGGAACTTAAACAAGGCTGTGAACGACCTGAGAGACAAGGCACGAAGAGCTTTTTACGCAATCAAAAAGAATATAAAAATTGACATCCCAGCAGGAATCTGGCTAAAAATAATCCAATCAATTATAGAACCAATCACACTGTATGGATGTGAGGTTTGGGGTCCACTTACGAACCAAGAGTTCACCAAATGGGACAAACACCCAATAGAGACCCTGCAGACAGATATTTGCAAACTAGCAACTAGGACTATACCCTCTAATAATTAAAATACAAAAAAGAGCAAATAAATTCTACACTCACCTTTAAAACAGTGATACAGAGACCCTCCATCATAAAGCCTTAAGCCATCAAGAGCTGAACCCAGAGAGAAGCCCACTCATCCAACTCATATCAGAACTAACTCTACAACCCAAAACATGCCAAACTGAACCACAAACACCAGCCAGACTAAACCAAATCATAAAAACACAAAAATAAAAATATCTCAAACACTGGACGGAAGCAACAGCTCAGCAAAGCAAACTGGAATGCTATCTGTCATTAAACAGAGAATATAAACTGGCAAAATACCTCAAAACCGTATCAGACCCTAAACAAAGAAAAGTGTTGACCATGTACAGACTCAGTGATCACAAGCTCACTGTAGAGACAGGCAGACACAGACAGACGTGGACACCAAGAGAAGAGCGACTGTGTCCACACTGCACACAGAATCAAGTGGAAACAGAGCTGCACTTTTTAACCTCATATCCAAACTATACACACATCAGAGAAACATTCTTCCCCCAGTTTACAAACTTCCACAAAGACTTCAACCAGTTTCAACAAAAGGACAAGATTTCATACATACTGGGAGAAAACTCAAACAGCTCAAACCTGGCTGCAAGATATGTCAAATCCTGTCATGACAAGAGAACGACCAGCACAACACAACAAAACACTGTACAACACACACAAACTGACACAACACACACAAACGGACACAACACAACCACACACAAACTGACACTATATGACAGGATCCTGTCACTCTCACTGAGAACTTTAATCAATACTTTGCTCTTTTTCAACTTGTATTGATATGTATATATAAATACTTATATACTTTTATTTTATTCCTAGATTGTAAAGAATGTTTATATTTAATTTTCCTGTGCTTTGGCAATGTAAGATTTATTTTATCATGCCAATAAAGCTTCTTTGAATCTTGAATCTTAAATCTTGAGAGCACCTGAAGAGGAGAGAAGGAGAGAGACGGACAGAGAGAGCACCTGAAGAGGAGAAAAGAAGAGAGACAGACAGAGAGAGCACCTGAAGAGGAGAGAAGGAGAGAGACAAAGAGAGCACCTGAAGAGGAGAGAAGGAGAGAGACAGACAAAGAGAGCACCTGAAGAGGAGAGAAGGAGAGAGATAGACAAAGAGAGCACCTGAAGAGGAGAGAAGGAGAGAGACAGACAGAGAGTACCTGAAGAGGAGAGAAGGAGACAGACAGACAGAGAGAGCACCTGAAGAGGAGAGAAGGAGAGAGACAGACAGAGAGAGCACCTGAAGAGGAGAGGTGTGTGTGTGTGTGTGTGTGTGTGTGTGCGTGTGCGTGTGCGTGTGCGTGTGTGTACAACCTACATGAAACTTATTATTATTATTATTATTAAAAAGAAAAAACCAAGTGGCTTTATTTGCCATTTGATGTCAGATACTATGTCAGGTTTTAAGTCAAGTTTACCTATGCTGATTGCATCCTTTTTGGATTGATTGCATTCATTACTAGAAGTGGAAAGGAGGACAGAGACAGACAAAGAGAGACAGCCCCTGGAGACCAGAGGAGAAGTGGACCAAAAGAACATCTGGAGACAGGAAAGGAGGAGAGAGACAAATCAGACGGAAATATTAACAGGATGTGTATGCGTGTTTGTGTGTATATTATGGAAGCATCTGATTAATAGATATGGATTGGTAAAGGTGAGGCAGTACTGTATGTGCTTGCATGTGCCAGTGAGTTACACTACGCATGCAGGGAAATGTCTTGATATTTTTGCTGCTGGTCCAGAAAAGCATTGTTGAAATCAATGTTGTTTAGGGGGCCCAACAAGACATTGTGCCCAGGGGCCCCTAAATGCGACTGAGACACAGCTTTCTGACTCTGGGAAGTACGTTTCGCTCCAGAATGCCTTGATAGTCTTGAGTTTGCATTGTGCCCTGCACAGATTTACCCTGTGCCAGATGCAATAAAGCAGCCCCAAAACATAACCGATCCTCCTTCATGTTTCACTGTAGGTATGGGGTTCTTTTATTTGACAGCTTGTTTTTTTCATCTGTGAACATAGAGCTGATGTGACTTGCCAAAAAGCTCCAGTTTTGACTCATCTGTCCAAAGGACATTCTCCCAGAATGATTGTGGTTTGTCAGTATGAATTTTGACTGGCAAATTCCAGTCTGGCTTTTTTGTTTTTCTTTCAAAAGTGGAGTCCTCCTGGGTCTTCTTCCATGGAGCCCGCTTTTGCTCAAGAAGTGACGGATGGTGCGATCAGAAACTGACGTACCTTGACCTTGGAGTTCAGCTTGTATCTCTTTGTCAGTTATCCTTGGTTCTTTTTCTACCATTCGCACTATGCTTCTGTTCAATCTGGGGTAGATTTTCTTCTTGCGGCTGTGCCCAGAAAGGTTGGCTACAATTCCATGGCCCTTAAACTTCTTTATAATATTTGCAACAGTAACATCATGCTGCTTGGAGATGGTCTTGTAGCCTTTACCTTTACCATGCTTGTCTATTATTTTCCTTCTGAGCTCCTCAGACAACTCTCTCCTTTACTTTCTCAGTGTTCAGTGTGGTGCACACAATGATGCCAAACAGCACAGTGACTACTTTTCTCCATTTAAATAGGCTGAATGACTGATTACAAGATTGGATGCTAATTAAAGAAACTAATTAGTTTGAAATATCTTTATTTATTATCTTTTCTAAGGTGTACCAACAAATGTGTCCAAGATATTTTAGAATATCTTTGTAGAATAAGCAATAATTCATCTCTTTTCACAGCTTCTTTGCTTTATTCTATGACATACCAAAGGCATGCAAGTATACATGATACAATAGCTTTTAATTTCATCACTTTTCAGGAGGAATGAAGCATTATTGCAATGAGCTGTAAGGGTACCAACAAATTTCAGCACGTCTGTACGTTACACACACAATTTACTACTTGAAAAAATAAGCAGGGTGCATAAATTAATTAAAAAATGCACTGCACTGTACAAAAAGATTTTCACAAAACACAAAATAAATAAAAAAATACTCTTTATTTTTTAACTTTTCATTCTTTAGTATAGCCCTGCAGACAACACTTGTGTAAAAAATTGAAAACACAAAAAACTAAAAATATATGTTTATGCTTTTATTCTTTACCATACTCTTCAGTCTTTAGTATTACTCTGCAGTACAGAATTCAAAATACCTTACTCTTAGACTTCAGGGGTGTTCAAATCACTTGGTCTGTGCAGCACTGCTTCAAGTTAAAGACACCTTTGTTTGTATTAATGTAGCAATTACACAATCACAGAGCTGACAGGTCACACAACACTATGGTATTTTTTAATTAAATGGATCAAAAACCAAAAAGGCCACAGAACACAAAAACAGTATTATTTATATGCAATTCACAACTGCTATCAGAAACTTTGTGGATGCATGAAATTATAGTAGGAACTGCATGAGGAAAAAATGTAAACAAATGTCTGAATATGATTTTAAATATGGCTTAATATCTGGACTTCATTAAAATATTAAGATAATTAATAAGTTTAATGTGAGTAATTCATTGCCACAGATTCTGACAATTTGTGACAAACCCTAACAGCCCTTTTCTTGTATATCTGCTGTAGTCATACTCTGAACCAGAACCACATTTTTTGGGGTGTCCAGCTATCAAGCGTCGCCTAGTACCAGACTTAGTTGTTCTTCGGGCCACTGCTGCTGGCTGACAGCCAATAAGACCTGGTCGTCTAGCAGCTCGTCTTAGTACGGCTGCACATTTTGACACCGCTATCCCTTTGCCATAACAGTAAAATGCAGAGATCAGTTGGGTCGGGTTGTGCTGTATCTTCTCCAGCTGCTTGGCCATTAAAGTCATAGCACCACTGTACTTAGAGTTTTCAGACAGTTCACTGAGCAGTCCCAGCATCCGTCTCACAGGAGGTGTAGATTCTGTTTATTGAGACAATGATAAAAAAAATAATTAAATAGCAACAAACACTTTGCACAGGAATAAAAGGATTGTCAATTGAAACTAAATAAAGTGACAGTAATGTCTTTCCACACAAACAACTGAATACAACTGCAATCAGTATGATGGTGCCCGCATGGTACATGCATTTAACTCTCTGGAAATCTTTGGTTGTTAGCTGTAAATTTTTATTTACTGTGTCATTAACACAGTGAGAACAAAGGCCAAGTTTATGCTACTCTGGCGTTTCCAATGTGTGTACCAAGTTTCAAGAGTTTTTGAGGATGTTAAAAGAACAATTTACAGAAAAGAAAACAAAAGCACGCACATCTTCCTTAAACGGGTGCTCGACCAAAAAACGAATACAAAATATGCAAAAAAAGTCGGCACACCACAGCTCCAAAAAAAATTAATTAGTACAAAATTCAGAGCTTGTTGAGTCAGATTCATTTCCATTTGCTTAACTGTAGCTTTGATCATTAGGGATTTTAATAAAGGTAATACGCAGCATAATAATAATCCTACTATGGCACTCCTAGGAGTATTCCTAATTTTGCTAACCATGCACACCACTATCCTAATTTTAAATCAAACCAATCCCATGTTTTTCCGTCTCTTCCTGCATTAGTTGCCGTAAATGCTCCTTCGGTGCAGTATTATTCGGGATATATGTACAACATTGGTTTCCAAATAAGATACACACACCTCCTTTGTCTGCTAATATCCAATCAAGAGCTAGTCTATTTTGCCATGTCATTTTACTGGTTGAATCCAATTATTCTCCATTGATTACTCTGTGCAGTTTCCCATAACACATCAAGTTTGATATCACCATCAGCTGTGTTGTGGTTCTCCTCTGTGTTACTTCGTTGTTTTCCATACAACCCTGGTTTAAATGAGGCTAAGATTGAATTGTTATTGGGTTTCGTTAACGGCTGAAAAGTTAATAGTAGGGAGGTGTGGTTGAAAGAGATTTGGGGTTGTGGTGTTGGCTGTAGTTTGACCTTGTGACAAGCATATGAGGATCTGGCCTATTGTTGGCATTATTATTTTCGTTGTTCTGTTTGACGACTCCTGCCACACTTTGTAATTCGTAGCTTTCTGCTGTTGGACTTTCTTGTTCATTTGTTTCCTGTCTATTTCCTCTGGCTTTTTCCTTAGGAACTCCTGTGCAGTGGTTTAGTTGATACCAGGTGTTGCTTTCTTCCACCTGGACTGCTGTTGAAGTAGCTGCTGTCACTTTATGATGTTTTAGATTAGATTAGATTCAACTTTATTGTCAATACACATGTACAAGTACAAGGCAACGAAATGCAGTTTAGGTCTAACCAGAAGTGCAATAGCAGCAAGTGCAGGATATACAGTGGTTGCATAAGTTACATAAATAAATATTACAGAAGTAATTTATAGATGGAAATGTACTATGACCATGATTTACAGATGTATCTTACTATAGACAGAAATTAACAGATGGATATATACTATGATCATAATATACAGATGGCTATTACTATAAACAGAAATTAACAGATGGATATATACTATGAACAATATACAGATGGCTATTACTATAAACAGAGATTTACAGATGGATATGTATTATGAACATAATATACAAATGGCTATTACTATAAACAGAAATTTACAGGTGGATGTATACAATGATAAGTTAGGCTATGGTGAGCAGCAGTGCAATTGATATAGAGTAGTGCAAATAAATTATGGACAGAAGCTAACAGTGCAATGGAAGAAGTTATTGCATATTTCAGTTAAAGTGTAGGAGTGCAAGATGCATAGTAAACAGTTGGTACTGTAATGAACAGTTGGCAGTGCAAATGAGCAGTCTGGTAGTGCAAATGAACATAAATGTTATGTATAGACAGTCCATTAGTGCAAATAACAAAGTGAAGTCAGGTGTGCAATGAGGGGGGAGAGAAGAGTGTAGTAGTATATGAGGGGCAGTGGGATCAGTGAGGGGCAGAGTTCAATAAAGAGACAGCTCTGGGAAAAAAGCAGTTTTTTAGTCTGCTGGTCCTGGTCGGAGGCACCTGAAACGCCTGCCGGAGGGCAGGAGAGAAAACAGTCTGTGAGTGGGATGAGAGGAGTCCTTAAGAATGCTGCGAGCTCGACGCAGACAGCGTTTCCTCTGGATGTCCTCCATGGATGGAAGTGGAGTCCCTGTAATGCGCTGGGCGGTTTTCACCACCCGCTGCAGTGCCTTGCGCTCTGCAACAGAGCAGCTCCCATGCCAGACTGTGACACAGTTGGTCAGGATGCTTTCTATTGCACAGCGATAGAAGTTCACCAGGATAGCCGAGGACAGTCGATTCTTCTTTAGTGTCCTCAGGAAGAAGAGGCGCTGGTGAGCCTTCTTGACCAGGCTGGAGGTGTTGGTAGTCCAGGACAGGTCCTCCGAGATGTGGATCCCCAGGAACTTGAAACTGGAGACACGTTCAACAGCCATCCCATTGATGTGCCTCTTGACTCTTTCCTGAAGTCCACAATGAGCTCCTTTGTCTTGGAGGTGTTAAGGAGCAGGTTATTGTTGTTGCACCATGTGGCTAGGTGCTGGATCTCCTCCCTGTAGGCCGTCTCATTGTTGTTGCTGATGAGACTAATCACCGTAGTGTCGTCCGCAAACTTGATGATGGAGTTAGATCCGTTCACAGGCTTGCAGTCGGAGGTGAAGAGGGAGTAGAGGAAGGGGCTTAGCACACAGCCCTGTGGTACACCAGTGTTGAGTGTGATAGTGGTGGAGCAGATGGAGCCTGATCTCACCTGCTGTGGTCTGTTGGTCAGAAAGTCATAATCCAATTGCATAGGGAGGTGTTAATGCCCAGGTCTTCAAGTTTGGCTATTAACTTGGATGGGATGATAGTGTTGAATGCTGAGCTAAAATCAACAAACAACATACGTGCAGAAGTGTTCTTATTGTCCAGATATGTGAGCACAGAGTGCCATGGAAACTGCATCTTCTGTGCTCCTATTTCTGGTCCAATGTGGATGGCAGAAAGTCCTTCAGGTGTGCCTGGACCAGCCGCTCAAAGCACTTCATGACAATGGGTGTCAGTGCTACAGGGCGGTAGTCGTTCAGGCACTTTGGGCTGGAGTGTTTTGGCACTGGCACAATGGAGGTGCATTTAAAGCATGTTGGCACAGCTGCTTGGGCAAGAGACAGGTTGAAGATGTCAGTGAAAACCCCAGCAAGCTGCTCAGCACATGCCCTGAGTACGCGTCCAGGGATGTTGTCTGGTCCAGCGGCTTTGTGCGCACTGATCCGGCTCAGTGCATTGCAGACGTCTATGGAGGAGAGTGTGATTGGCGGGTGATCAACTGAGGGTTTGAGCTTGGTGGCAGTTTCTCTATTGTCTCTCTCAAAGCGAGCATAAAAGTCATTAAGCTCGTTCAGGAAGAGGACATCAGTGGCTGCGGGGGTGGAGTGGGTGGGTTTGTAATCACTGATGGCCTGGATGCCTTGCCACATGCGTCGAGGGTCGGAGTTGGAAAAGTGCTCCTCTACCTTTAGCTTGTAGCAGTGCTTGGCCTCTTTGATGCCCCTCTTCAGGTTAGCTCTGGATGTGCTGTAGGCTTGTGCATCACCTGATCTGAAGGCAATATTGCGTGTCTTCAACAGGAGGCGCACCTCCTTGTTCATCCATGGCTTCTGATTTGGGTACGTGATGATCTGTTTCTGAGTAGTAACATTGTCTATGGTGGTGTTGATGTAATCCAGTACAGAGGATGTGTAGCAGTCAATGTCCGTGTGAGAGCCACTGGTCGCCTGAGAAGCAAATGTACTCCAATCTGTGTGTAGAAACCTTTCCTGGAGTGTGAAATCTGCCCCCACAGGCCACACTTTGATGGTCTTCACTGATGGCTTCACACGATTGATGAGGGATAAATACTTGGGGGTGAGGAACAAAGAAAGGTGATCTGACTGTCTGGGGGAGGGGGGTCGCAACGTAAGCTTCAGCCATGTTTGTGTAAACATGGTCTAAGGTTTTGTTTCCTCTGGTGTGACAGGAAACATGTTGGTGAAATTTGGGGAGAACTGACTTTAAGTTTGAATGATTAAAATCTCCCGCAACAATGAACGCAGCTTCCGGGTGAGCAGTCTGTTGTTTACTGATGGCCGCATGAAGTTCTTTCATAGCAAGCTTGGCATCAGCATCCGGGGGAATGTAAGCTGCAGTTATAATGGTGGAAGTGAACTCCCGTGGCAGATAAAACGGTCTACATTTAACCATGAGAAACTCAAGGTTAGCTGAACAATGTTTTCCGACAATAACAGAGTTTGTGCACCAAGCTTTGTTTATGTAAATGCACAATCCACCACCTCTGGTCTTACCGGAGCCATCTAACGTTCTATCCGCCCGGAGTGTGTGGCGTCCTGCTAAATCAATTGCATTGTCCGGTATGCCGCTGTGTAGCCATGTTTCCGTGAAGATCATAACATTACAGTTAAAAAGTCTCTTGCTGTAAGTGATGCTGAGTCGAATCTCCTCCATTTTGTTCACCAGTGACCGAACATTGGTGAGGAAAATGCTGGGTAAAGAGAGTCGGTGTGGTGTTAGCTTTAGCTTAGCTCTTAGTCCTCCGTGCTTCCCCCGCCTTTGTTTACGATCTCGACGCCGCCTGCGGGCACTTCCGCCCGGCCGGTTGTTCTGGCGATCTCAGGAAGGAGTTGAAGGTTGTCGATAAAACTGTCAGGAAGTCGCAAACCAATATCCAAAAGCTCATGTCGGGTGTACGATGTAAAGGCACAGCTGTTCTGCACGAACAGACCCGAGATGAAAAATACCACAAAATTGCATAATCTGGAGAGAGCCTGAGCCTTGCGATGTGATCGCGCCACCATCTTGGATCTTGTTCATGTCCATTTACTTTTGAATATTCTTAGATAGACTTCATCTGTTGATGCAATGGACAAGTGGTTTCCATTTCCTCACACCTTTCTCTTTTCCTGCACAGAAATAGCTTCATGGAAAGCGTTAGTTTTTTCATTATTTTCCATTTCTAATTGTTCTAATGGGGGTCCCTTGTATAGACCTCTGCTATATAGTACATGCATGATTCTACCTGTATGCATTTTATCATATCCTAATAATCCACCATCAAGTGTTTGAAAGGTCTTTCAGGTATGGGTTTTGACCTATTAATGTTATTGCTCCTTCTCTGACATTATTTTTAGCACATATCTCATATGAAGACAAAAATGTATCCACCATTTCCTTGTTTTAATTTCTTTTAACTTTACAATTTTCTTAATTTCTTATTTACTTAATTTTCTTAATTTCTTATCACTGCTCTTCCCCCTTTGCACCATGGTCCAAACCATGTGCATCTCCAGTATGGATTCTTAAGTGATCTTTAAAGCTGGATCCATCATGAATTAGGATGGACTCAAGATCAGATCGTAGCCTAGTGAATGATAATGAATTAGCTACCCAATCATGTGGTTTACCTTTATAAACCAAAGGAATTATTTCTGCTGGATTAACCTTATTTAATACATTATTAGTAACATCGGGAAATGTAAGCACGATGCATATGCTAAACTATGTGCTGGAGTCAAAACAAATTTCATGCTCATTTAAGTTTTATGACGTGTGTACATGATAACTAGATATCCTGATTTATCATGATTTATGACTACAAAATCTTGCATTATCAATAAGAGTTTAGCATTATCATTGCATTATGATGCATGTCCATCAGCTCTATTAGCTACTTACAGGTGAAATGGTTTGATATTGTCAAGTGCACTTACGGTATATGCTTTTTGTCAGAGATCTATTATTTTTCCAAATCTATTCTCTATAGCGTAATCCTCTCTGTGGCAGGCAATATTGCAGTTTGGTTTTGGATACCTTGTGACCAAATACAGTACAAAGATCAATTGCAGTAAAGTATTGTACATCGGGTTAAGGATATTGCATTTTTCTGGTTAGGCGTGCATTTGGTTTAAGTTGCACTTGTACTAGGCAGGCAGACTTTACTAACCTTCCATCTGTCTCGTGCTGAGACCATAGCTTAGCTGGCTCTTAATGTTCAACTTCCTGTAATCGTTTAGTAGAATGACTTCCTGGCTCTGGTGTTGCTACCATTTGAGCTTGTTGTTTTTGGTTAACGACTACCTCCTGGGGAATGCCTTGCATGATGTACCACACTGAATTTTATGTAACTTTTGTCGGCAGAATGAAAAATCAATGGATTTATTGTGGGCTCCCATTCACTTTGTTCAGCTTTTTTCATCATTGGTCCTAGATCTTGTGTTTCCCAATTTTTTCCTACATATATAGAAATGTGTGGAATGGATCGTTTGACATTAAACCATTGTTTTATGAACTCATATTCTGATATTTTCAATGCTGCTTCCTGTTTACCTATTATGATGTGCTGTGATATCATTTCAATTTTTTTCTCTTTAGTTCCTTCCTGCCATTTTATTTCTATATCTGCTTTTCTCGTGGGATCATAGTTCATTGTACAGTGAAATCCTGACTCGGGTATTTGTGCTTCTGGAATCTGTGCTTTAATAAATTTACCCCATTTATTGATCGTTTGCCTCACATCATTCTCTATCTGTCCTATCCAGTACACATTTGCTTTTGGCTCAGAAATCATCATTCGTGTTCTTTTCATATCTTTATACACTTCCTCTGTAACACACCAAATTTGTAAATCCATTTACACATTGCATCTCTTTCTAACAGATTAATAGGAGTCTGATCTGATATCAGGATTTTGACATTTGTAATAGTTTATTAGGCTTTGACCTGGACCTCTAAAGGTCTGTTGTCACTCTTTCCCCTCCACCCCCTATGGCTGTTCTGTGGATCAGTGGGGGCAGTCTTTTTCCATCAGGCTGTCATGTCCTCAGCTTACATTTACATTTACGCATTTGGCAGACGCTTTTATCCAAAGCGACATACATTACATTGTACTATACATTTGTACATTTTGTATAGTAAGCAAGTGGGGGTTAGGTGCCTTGGGCTTTCAGTCCAACGCTCTAACCACTGGGCCACGACTGCCCCACAGCTTATTATCAGCTTGTTGTCCATTTTCTCTTTGAGTGTCCACTCATTCTTTGTATTATTCCTCTGCAAAGTCACACGGTCGCAATCTCCACTCAGATGTGTCACAGAGTTTGACTCTGTTTAAATGTCTCTGGGCATGTGATTGGGTTTTCTGTTTCTCCCAGCTATTCCCATTATAGTGTCCTTCGGATCCACTCTGGTTGAAAATTCAGCCTGCAGTACTTGCCTCACTGAATGATATGCATCAGAATAGTTTCATTCCTGTATTGAGAGTTTACAGCTCTGTCCAGTTCAGATATTAGACAGTTGCCCTTGTTTTTTCTTTAACCACCTTAATCCACTTCCCAGCCACATTGTGGATGTCAGAGAGATGAGTGGTTATCCTCACAATGTTTTTTCTTATCTTACTTTTTATTAATTTATTTCTTTATTATCATTTTTAATTACTTTATTTTTTTTCCATGCCACTTTCCTTCATCAGATGAGGTCTCCTATTCTTCTCCTTTCACTCTACTATCTACACTCCTTCTTGTCTCATCCACAAACTCTTTCACTCTACTTTCTACAATCCTTCTTCTCATTAATATATCTGTCTCATCCACAAACTTCCTGTTTCCTTAATCCATTTCTACTTGTCTTTACCAACTTTGATTTACTTTCTATTCTTTCTATCTGCCTTTCCTATCCTGCCTGCTTTCTGCTCTGACATACGACACCATCTGTTTTTCATCTTTTAACTCCACATTCCAGACACTTCTACATTTGCCGTGAGCAATATAAATTGACCCTCAGAAATCATATAAGTGACCCACAAACACCCACACAAACTCTTTGTCTGTTTTTATTTCGTACATCTGGTCCCATATGTCTTCCTTCATTTAACTCAATGATAACTGTTTCTCTCTATTTTTTATTACCCATATCTTTAGTGTAAGCTTGTAAGTCTTATGTCTGTTTATTTTCTTCTGCCAATTTTAGACAGCTTATCTATTAGTTCTTTACACAAGGGTTATTTAAATCCCAAAGGTTCAACAGGAGTTTCTGTCACAATTCTTTAATACAACAAACCTTTATTTTGGACTTGTTTTCAAAAACTTGTACAAAATTATCAGCTTGACAAAGTTCTTCTTTTTAAAAACTTTCAAGTAATCAACCACATGTTCACTTTACATCCAAATAATACCAAACAGCAATATCAGCCACCTTTTTCCTCAATACTAAGTTTTACGCATCATTTTATTATTATTATTTTATTTTATTTTATTTTATTTTATTTATTATTTAGATAGAGTATTCAATTTTTGAAATAATTATATATTTGACTACAATAATAGACTTTTAGTCACAATAACCTATACAGGCGATATTTTAAGTAATATTCAATACCCTATTTCATTATTATTCAATATTCCTACTAGTCCCTTTATTTGCATGGGAATCACATTTATTCGTGTTTTTTTTTCTTAAGGCTCATACAATCATAATTTGTCCCTCTATAGAGCAGAGGTTCATCATTCATACCTAATCCTTTATATTATTTTATCTTATTCAGCTTATTTGATCAATAAGGCTTATTTACTCTTCTCAAGTGAGACAACAATCACGCTCCTTCTGTGGGACACAGGAAGGGGGGAGGTGCGTAGTCACCACTCACAAGGTTTAGAGTGTTTATCTCACAGTCACACACTTCAGACACGAACACACAGAGACAACAAACAGCTGTTACACTTAACAAACAACATACAACCACCCCAGCAGCCCTAAACTTGGCGCTAATACCTCAGCAGCTCAAAAAACTGGCTTTTTTAAAATATCTCAGCAGCTCAACCTTTGGCGCTTATACCTCAGCAGCTCAAACCATGGCGCTCATAATTTTTTCTTTTGTTTTTTCTTTTATACCTCAGCAGCTCAACCTTTGGCGCTTATACCTCAGCAGCTCAAACCATGGCGCTCTTCATTTTTATTTTGTTTTTTCTTTTATATTTAAAACATAAACCCTGAATTTACTTCCCTCTTCAAGACCAGCTCAACAGAAAAGAAACACGTGCATGCATGCGTTCAGTACTGTTGGAATCAAAACCCTTTTTCTTTTAGTTCGATAATTTAGAAGAACTGAAGTGTCTCACCACAAGCAGCATCTGGCAAACAACACAACCTAATTATATAAGCAAAAACTGCTTACCTTTGGCCAAATTGTTGTGTTGCTCGTTCCAGAAGCCTGCTTGCGCAGTCCACCTCGTTGTCCTTTCAGTATCCCACTTCTGACACCAAATGTTGTGGTTTCTTTTTGCCATTCTTCATTAACCACTTGAGTCGGGTTTTGATTCCATCAGATAGACTTTTATTGACTAAACCAATAAAGAGCCGAGCCCCCACAGAGAACTGCAGAGGACAGGGACCTGCATAGGACAGTCGTGGCCGAGTGGTTAGAGAGTTGGACTCATGATCAGAAGGTTGCTGGTTCTATTCTCAGGGCTGGCGGGTAACGGCTGAGGTGCCCTTGAGCAAGGCACCTAACCCCCACTTTAAATATAGGAGAGAACTCTCTCTCTGTGTGTTGAGGATAGCTTTTCACAGGGCTCTTCCCCCGCAGGGGTCCTAGGCATTACCAATACAGGGTCCTAGGCGTTGCCAATACAGTTAGAAGCAGGAAACAAAGGCCTTACTATGTAGATGTGACAAAAGACCTTGCTATGTAGATATGCTGGAACAGTCAAATATATAGAATTATAATGGTAGCTTAGATTGTATGTGATTCCTTTATATTTAACCTAAATAAATCTTCTTCAAGCATTGTAGGATTCTACATGCCTTTCCAAAGCTGCTAGCATTCCCTTCCCACTTTGCTCCACAAACTCCTGCTTATTCACCTTATTCTGATACAGTTTGAAAATTAAATTGATTGTTTTGACTATATAGGTCAAATATACCGATTTTACTTAGTAGACTTAGTAAAATGTTACATACCTGTAGCAAAACTCACAGCATGTATTTTTTGACAGACGTTTTTGATTAGCCGTGCCTGATCGGACGCAAACATTGTGCTGGCACATATGAGCATAAAGATGCAGATATAAGATGAATATACTGATTTGTATACCTTTTGCATTGATGTGCCTGTAAAAAAATACTAGTTTAAATTCCCAAACTTTTATTTTGCCATTAATTGTATGATTATTATTGTATGATATGCATATAGTGTGGGATGCCCCCTATAGAAACCAACAGTCAAGCATCATTTTTTTCTACTTATTAGAAATAATATTTCTAGTCAAAGTTAAAAAAAAAGCATATTTATTCTCCAAAATGCTTTTTTTTCAGCTACTTAAGATAATTTACGACAATTTAAATGCACAATTAAGCTAAAAGTAAAACATAAAAAAACTACAATAATAAATATAATTACAAGCAATGGGTAAGTTTACCTATTTGCAAGGTGATATAGCTTTGTTTGACAAATATGCATTCTAATGAAAACAGACAACACGCATGCTTTAATGTTTTTTTATTTGTGTGACGTTTGCTAGGGTTGGAAGATGCGCACTGGGTCACAGGTCGAGGTTTCCTGGCTTTATGTGGCAGGCTCCAGGCCGGTTTGTGGGGGCTGAAGACCACTTGTTCTTGCTCGGACAGATTTGAAAGAAAACAATAAATGAAGTGAACATAAAACTACGTGTGCTTGATTTAAGCAGCCTGCAATGCGAGATTAGAAGCATTAAATTTAAAACATTTATCCTGTTAAGAAACATGCATATGTCTCCTCCGTCACAGACAATTTTTTGTAAAAACATTTATGCTACATATAAACCTTATTTTTATTCATAATTGTGGCGCAAAAATGATCAGTAATTTATATCTGTATTTGTTTGTACATTAACACATTAATGTAACTCAAACAAAGTTCTTCAAGACTTAAGTCAGTTTGTTTAAATTTAAATGCATGAATTTATACAACAAAAGTAATTTAAATAAACAATGCCGAACAGGTGGAACAACTTAGCGGACTCAAGAAAATCAATAATACAGCTCTTCATGGGAAGCTGAAACTCTGGTGCTTCCAATTTGGCTTGATGTCGCCAATTTCAATGAGCTCACGTTATCTCATGCCAAGCAGCTGGAGAGATTATTGTGTACACAAGTGAGGAAATGGCTTGGGCTACCAAGATGCCTTTATAGGGCTGTATGGGAATGGAGCTCTCTCTCTTCCCATTTCAAACCTTGTGGAAGATTAGCTTAATAGGACTGGGTGTTATAATCCCGAATTTTCAACACAGTTTACTTACCCAGTGAGACATTTCCCACGCTTAAGGCTTGACAGAGGAGCAGTCAAGAATAAGTATGGAGGTCAGAGTCTTTGATGGATTCATTAGGTAGGCATCCTCTGTGTTTGGGGAAATAAGATTAAAATATATTATTATAATTATATAATAATTTTATTAGGCTGGGTATTGTTAGGAATTTCACAATTCGATTCGATTTCGATTCTTGAGGCTTTGATTCGATTCAAATTCGATATTGATTTATTATCTTCGATATCGATTCAATAATAAGTAAATACACAAGTAATTAAGTACCTGAGTATATTTTTAAATAATGTGTGCAGTATTACCAATGTTTAAAAACAAATTGACCCCAGCATGTTTCCTGTCATGGTTTATTTAGCAGAACAAACTGTACAATATTGTACATGTGTTGAATACAAACCACAACTGTAACAAACAGGTGCTTTATTAACACCTCTAAAGTGTAACTGTAAGTAGTAGAAAGTATATTTCTTTCTTCCTATACATTCAAGTTATAAAATAAATGTAAACAGAAGCACAAAATGTGCATACTCATAAAAAAAAGTGCAACCATAGATATTATAACATTACAAAGTGCTATTTTGTCAACACAATAAATAACACTGAACAGCTGATCAGAGAACCTTTGGCTTATTTACTGTGCCTATATGTAGGATACATTACAGATATTTCCATTATATAACTCATAACATTTTAGTACAATAACATGTTAACTCTGAAGCATTTGTTATCAAACTAGTGCACATGCAGGATTTTGTTCAACAAAAGCAGCTGGTCTACATGCTCAGGCATCAGTGCACTTCTCTGGGCTGTGACAATGTCACCAGCTGTTGAGAAGACTCTCTCAGCTGGTACACTACTACCAGGAATACAGGGTTATTGCTTAGCTTGGCATGACAAAAGAGGGAATTCCACCTCATGTTCCTTCCACCAGCTGAATGGATTAGTGCTGAGTGGTACTGGTTTAACCTCTTTGTACTTCATCACCTCATCTACTGCATCATCTCTTGTTTTTATGGAGTCTGCTTCTGGACTATATGTCTGCCCAAGGAGATCTGCCAATGCACAAGAGTCTCTTTTCTTCTCCAGAGTCCTCAGCTGGTTCTGCTTCATCGGCCTCTGCATTTCTTGGTCCACTCTGTTGAGAAAGCAAAGGAATTGTATTGTAAATAGTTATCACCCTTTTCGAAATAGTGTATATAACAATATAGTTAGGTTTAAATTCATAATTGCAGTGTATCATTAATAATAAAAATACATAATGTTTTTATTCACACTATACAGTACGTACTGAGCTTTTTTCAGTTGCCACTGTCTTCGTGTTATCAGTGAGTTGGGCGAAGACTTCCTCACGCTCATCATCAGTCAAAAAAGGCAGTTCCTTTAAGCCTGTGTACCTTAAAATAAATATAATACATTTCTATTACAAACAAATATAAAAATTATCATTATGAAATTAGTATAATACTAAACAAAACAACTGTCTTAGAATAAAGTGTCATAATAATAATAAATACCTTTTCTGGAGATCCTGATGCACAGCAGATTTCATCTCCTTCACCATCACAGGATCACTCGGGGCCAGATGCATCTCTTCCAGAAGTCTTGCTCTCAGAGGGGCGATGGCAAAGAGAGTTGGGGTTCCTTCTTGAGATATGACTTAAAGTGGCTTTCTTCAGTGGCTTCAGAGCCAGTGCAACAGCCTCTGCTGCTGTTATGTCTGCCTCTGTAAGAGAGCTTAGATCTTTCTCTTGTTTTCTGTAAGTATCTGTAAGTATCAGGCTTCGCTCTCTGTCTTCTCTGCAGACATTCACACTGCTAAATCTGCATTCTTCCATGACAAAATTAGCAGCGCCCCAGACTCGCACAAGCTTTTCAAAACTCTCCTCTGTCCCCCTCCACCACCTCCACCCAACTCCCTAATAGCTGATGACTTTGCCAGCTACTTCACAGACAACCACCTGCCCGTTAGACCCCATCCCCTCACATCTACTACAAGCCATCTCACCCACAATCCTACCATCGCTCACTCCTATCATCAACACATCTCTTAATACAGGAATGTCCCCCCCTGCATTTAAGCAGGCCCGGGTAACCCCGCTGCTTAAGAAACCCACACATGACACTTCCCTACTGGAGAACTATAGACCCATTTCTCTCCTTCCGTTCATAGCAAAAGCACTTGAACGGGTTGTTTTCAATCAGGTAATCATGGATGATCAGCTGACTTTTAAGGATCACGTTACTAAAACAACTCGGTCATTCAGGTTTGCATTATACAACATTAGAAAGATCAGACCGTTCTTAACAGAACATGCAACACAGCTTCTCGTCCAGGCTCTTGTCATTTCTAGACTGGATTACTGTAATGCTCTTCTGGCCGGTGTCCCAGCCTGTGCTTTCAAACCTCTGCAAATGATCCAGAATGCTGCTGCACGCCTGGTCTTCAATGAGCCCAAGAGAGCACATGACCTATTTTTTTTGTCAGATATGGTGACCCATACCCGAAATGTGACCTCTGCATTTAACCCAACCAGTGAATAGTGAACACACACACTTCAAGTCGTGAACACACATACACCGGGGCAGTGGGAAGCTAACACTGCAGCGCCTGGGGAGCAAACGGGGGTAAGGTGCCTTGCTCAAGGGCACGTCAGTTGTTTTCTGCCGGTACTGAGAATCGAACCGGCAACCTTCTGGTTACGAGTCCGACTCTCTAACCATTAGGCCACAACTGCCCCCTCACATGTCACACCTCTGCTCATCTCTCTGCACTGGCTCCCAGTAGCGTCATGAATTAAGTTCAAGGCACTGGTGCTTGCTTACAGAACAGCCACTAACACTGCACCCATCTACCTCAACTCTCTCTTACAGACCTACATCCCCTCCAGAAGTCTGCGGTCTGAAAACGATCAGCACCTCGTTGTTCCTTCCATTTCAAGGACATTTTCTTTCACCGTTCCCTGCTGGTGGAACGATCTTCCTGTTTCCATCAGGACGGCTGGATCAATTTCACAATTCAAAAAACAGCTGAAGACCCACCTCTTCCGTGAGCACTTAACTGTCTCATAATATATACATAAAAAAAATATTTAAAAAAACTTTCTACCTTTCTTTTCCTTTTCTAATGTTCTCTATATACTTGCTTATACCATCTTAACGTTGTATCTGAAACTTTGTATTACTAGCACTTCTCGTGAATATTGCTTACTTATATGTGAATATGACTTACTCAATTGTAAGTTACTTTGGATAAAAGCATCTGCCAAATGAATAAATGTAAATGTTCATCGCAGGTTTCTCTAAAGTGGCAGGGCCTTTACATGATGTGGTCAATGTGTGCGCTGCACAGCATCGGGGACCCCAGTGTGACAAATTGTTTCAGGGTGCTTGGACATCTAAGTGCCAGCAGGCATTTGAGCATCTTAAAGGGGAGTTGACTAGCGCTCCCATGCTGAGATTCGCAGACTTCTCTCTTCCCTTTGTGTTAGAGACAGATGCCAGTAGTGTGGGATTCAGGGCGGTTTTGTACCAGTATCAGGGGGAAAGGAAAAAGGTCACTGCCTATGCCAGCCATAGGTTGAGAGGTGCTGAGCGAAATTACCGGAACTACAGCAGCATGAAGTTAGAACTCCTAGCTCTAAAGTGGGCTGTAGTTGAGAAATTCCGGGGTTATTTGCTGGGGTCTCAGTTCAATGTTCTCACCGATAACAACCCACTCTGTCACTTGAATACTGCGAAGCTGGGGGCGGTGGAACAAAGGTGGACAGCACAGTTGGCAGTGTATAGCTTTAAGGTCCAGTACCGGCCCGGGCGCTTCAACACCACTGCCGACGCCCTCTCGAGTTGGCCCAGCCCAGAAGAAAGGGATGCACCGACGGAGGATGCAGAGTACGATGGTTGCATGGCCATCTGCAATGAGTTGCATGCCGGAACAGCCGTAGAGCTCGACCTTGATGAATCTGGGTCAGCTCCGGTGGAGTTGTCAGAAGACATAGTGAGCACAGAGTCTGCTCTTGTAAAAACTGTGCCAACTGCCATTCCCATATACTCAGAAGGAGCTTTGTTGTTTTCAGGAGGCAGACCCTACATTGGGCATCCTGAAGCAGTTTTGGCAGGAAAAGAGGAAGCCCTCTGCCCGTCAGTGACAGGGTTTGCCTCGGCGAGTGCGGTCATTGCTCAAGCAATGGACCAAGATTAAGGAAGGAAAATTTATTTTTATTTCGGGTGGTTGATGATGCAGCTTTAGGGGAGTGTCGGCAACTGTTACTTCCTGTGTGCTTGGTTGAACAGGTGTGACAGAGCGTACATGACAAAATTGGGGCACCAGGGGATTGAAAGAACATTGAGTTTGCTCAAGCAAAGATGCTATTGGGTGGGCATGCATGAAGCATGTTGTGTGCACGTTGTGTACTTGCTAAAATGCCTCATCAAGATACGCGCCTCCTGGGTCCCTTTTTTGGCTTCCCGTCCATTGGAGGTGGTCGCTGTTGACTTTACCACTCTGGAGGCCGCCTCTGATGGTCGCGAAAATGTCAATAAAGCACAAGAATATACTGCGAAAAAGGCAGCAGAGCAAGTTGCCAGGCATGAAAATCATGTGTATTGTCCTGAAGTCGGCATTGGCCAGCAAGTGTACTTAAGGTACCGTCCTGCCGGGAGAAATAAGATCCAGGACGCATGGGGTCCTGAGGTTTTCTCGGTAAAAGATGTCCAAGGAACTACGTATGTTGTGGAGCCAAGGGGAGGAGGTGTGCAGAAACGAGTACACAAGTCAGATATTCGATCCTGTCCCGTACTTCCCCCGCTGCCGGCTCCGTGTAGCAAAGTACGGCCGGTAAAAGAAGTGGGTAGTCCACAGATTGAACAGCCATTGATCCCCTCAGCGGTTAAGTGTGTAGTTGTGGAGCAGATGTGGCAACATGAGAACATGCAGTCAATGCCTTTGGTGGGACCGCCTAGCCCACAGGCAGAGGTTTTGGTTGAGCCTGAGTTAGAGGAGTGTGTGGAAGGGGCCCTGTCAGGGGAAGACGTAGAGGAAGGAGATTGTGGCGAAGATGCCATTTCCAGTCCCAGCCCCGAGAGGTAGTTTGGCTTTGTCAGACGTTATTAGTGTTTGCTGTACGAAAATTAAACAGTTGTCCAGTTATATGCATGGGTGAATGCGGGGAAGTTCCGAGCGGTGACAGTAAACAGGATGCAATAACGGAGAGAGCGTGTGAGTGTTCATTTAACATACTTAAAAGTTTGCACTCTCAGATTTTTGATCACATAATGTGGGTTTCGAGTGACACAAACTCGTTTTCCTTTGTTAAAATTGTATCAGAGGGGAGAGGGGCATCCGAGTGCGCATGTGAGTCAGCCGCCATCTTAGTTTATCTGTGACCGTGCTTCTCAGAGTGAGTGAGAGTTTTTTTTGTATGCTTAAGGCTTTCATTCAATCTTAATGATTGCTGACATGTATTTATAGGGTTCGATTGTGATGTTCATCAGAGTTTCTATGCCTGTTTGTAAGAGAGGGAAATTTCTAATGATGTTAATGTTTATGTGAAGAATGTAAAGTGGGGTTATATCTCATTTAAAAATGTAAGTGGTTTTGTTCTCCTTCTCAGAAAAGAATTCACAGCCACTACCGTTGTTTTATTTGGGGTTTTAATTACACCTAATGTTATGATTTGTATAGTTTTGTAGGAATATTGTGAAATTGATATGCATCAATCAAAATTATTATATTATTATTCTTGGGGTTACTGTGGGAGAAAAGTAGCTCATCTAGTATCTTTCTTTTGTTTATAAACTGTATTTCTTCGATTTGAGACAATGTACTTCTCTGGTGATCGAAAAACATCAACCTAAGTTTTACCTGTTTTCTTTATTGTACACTTTTGTTTACTCTCCTCTACAAAGGGAATCTTAACAGGCTTTAACACTGCATCACCTTTGTGACGTAGTCGGAAATAAAGAATCCAGATGTGCTGCTGTGTTTGAGTCTCTTTTATTGGAGTGCACATTCACACAGCCTCATTTAAATATCTTTTCACTTGTTTTTGCATGATTTAAAGCATGACCAATAGGGGACCTGGGGTGTATTCCAGAAAGCTGGTTATGTGACATACCCGGGTATGTTCGAGGATAAGCGAGCGGATAACCTCAGCTTTCGGTTCCAAATTCGAAGGTAACTTTCAGGGTATGTTAGTAACCATAGCAACTCACTCTCTGAAGATAACCTGCTCTGGAGCAGGTTATGATCCAGGGTTAGTTCATTTTAAGGACACGTTAATAAGCTTCAGAAGTTGTCTGCGCATGTGTGCGCTTTTCATGAGCGTCAAGTGGGCGTGGAAACACAGATTACATATAAAATTATAATTTTACAGTATTACCATGATTACATTTCCAGTCACACACATTGTGACAACAATATATTTTATGCTAATTTTATGATTTGCAACCTTTTAAAATAAAATAATCTTTAAATAAAATAAAAATGTAAGGCTTTATGTGCTTACATTGAATTACTTTTAATTAGGTTAATTATTAAATTTCTAAATATAACTGATTTTAAGATTTAAAGATCCAAGATTTTTATTCATCATATAGACAGCTATATAAGGGCTTTTTACACTGCGCTTAACCCCGGGTTATCTTCATTCTAAACACCGCTTTTAACCCCGGGTAAACGAACGTTTCAGACCTGTAATTTGAAAGCGGTGTTAGCACTGCATTTTACCCGGGGTTATGAAACCCTGCTCCACATTGCGGTGCTAAGTTAGGGTTAAGTTTGTTCAGTGTGAAACTTCAGAACAATTGAAGCGTTTGCATCTCATTACTCTTCCCCTAGGGTAAACTAGGTAACATTTGCTGCATTTTAGGGCAGTTGTAGTGTAATGGATAGAGAGATTATAGACTTATAACCCAAAGGTTGCAAGTTCAATTCTAAGTCTGGCAGGCCTGATTCCCAGGATCAGTTTTATTAGGTTCTCACCCATGGCATAGTGTTTACAGATTTAATTTCTCTTTATTACTTCAGGTTCAGGTATAAATTACATCAAAAGACTTTTAGGTGTTTTCATACTATTTGTATTTCTTAATAATGTTTTTTTCTGATCCTCAGCCTCCTTTTTCCTAATTACAATTTGTTTTTGGTCTTTTTACACCTCATTTAACATTTGGAAAGCTATGGCCTTTTAGCAAACAACGTAAAAAACCCTGTATGTGTATTTGAAAGGGATATATTGTAGCCTATATTAGACATGTGACCATGGGCCTAACATTTTAAATCTCAGCAGACCTTCATGCTTTAAGTATAGTAATTCATTTGCATTATTGTAATGTAGTCTACTAAAAAGCATTACACAAGTTTTTTTCCAAAATTATGACAACTGTTGCAGTTTCTGCAATTAAAAGAGCCTCAAATAATATACAGAGAAGGAACAAAAAAGGGATTTTATACAGCTACACAATTAGCAATGTAATCAAATACACAACACAATTTTGGTAAAATACACTGGTAGACACGTTAAAACAAACATCTCAACAAATCTAGACTTTATATAACAAAGATAGCCATGATGAGTATTTATTTAAATATTTCAGTATAAAAATAGTACATATATTTGAACTATTTTTATATTTAATTTAATAATTAATTTATAGCGTTAATATAGTTTTATAAACATATAAATTAAATAATAGGCCTATGGATTTTATGTTTTTTAATCCTGCACTTTATACACCAATGCAGATTTTCGGTGAAGTTTTCAGTGAAAAAACTCACTGCCCGTTTCCATGGTGACTCCTGAAATCTGTGATCCATTGACAATGTCTTCATGTTGTTCCCGTGAGCGCGCGTTAACTCTGGGTAACTTTAGGAAGGCTGATTAAACATATTCTTCAAACACATTCTGGAACCGACATACCCCGAGTAAGCAAGGTTTTGGTTAACCAACCCAGAGTTCAGGGTTTAGCTGATGGTAAGTTAATAGGGTTGTGCCTTGCTGTGATTGCTGACCGACATCACTATGGAGAGACACCATCGTGATGCCACGCCCCCGCCCCACTGCGAGTCGACACCATAGACTGTCAAAAAATACATGCTAATCCTAGTCTCTTCTATAGACTATAGTTAACCTTAAATCTTTGCAGGAATTGCTCTGTAAATTAAATTGAGAATATTACTATATGCTATTTTAAACACTGTAGTCTATGCCAGAGACGTGACGTGTGTTAGTCTTTGAAAATACTGTGTCAGGCATTTGATCTTGACATTGTTAGATTCTTGTCTTTTTTACATGTCTAACTGTACATTTAACTTAAAATATTTAATTCTGTACAAAAAAACAGGCCTTATTAATGAATTATTAGTGGCCTATTGTAGTGTCTCGGGAGATCGTGCTCATTGTTACATAGCTCTGTGGCAGTGGCGGCGTTTCACCAAAGCTTAGGGTATGGCAAAAGTTACTCAGGCCATACAAAAACGAACCATAAAGTAACGATAAAGTTATACCACATCAAATATAACCAAAATATGTAGAAGAATCCACAAAACTGAAAGAAAGTAGTAACAAAAGATCTACTAATTTAGACTTCAAGCAATTATCACAGCACTTCACGAAACCATCTACCATTGTGTGACAATCACTCCAAACCTATAGCCATGTTGTCATAACCACCCCCACCAACGACTACGTCAATTGACTACGAGTCTAAAATATATTCCAACCATTAAATAAAATTATCAGCAAACAGGATTAAATATAAAACATGTCTTACCTTGTTGCGGTGCAGTTTATTATATGCTAATGCTGCAGCTAGTAAATCCAAAAAATGCGTGGATGATTAGTGCAATAAACTGCGACTGCGCAAAAATGAAATTCTGTACAATGTTCATTCTTTTGGTATTCATAAATAACGTAACGAATATTATTCATTTTGCAATATTTATACATCTGGCTGGGGCAAATGATATTATGTGACTCTTAAAATAAAAAATAATAACTGCCAATTTAACAACATTAAAGAACTACACTACCCATAACCCTGAAGAAGGATCCTTATGATTAAACTCCATTCCGTTTCAACACAGCAACGTAAATAAAGTATTGTTGTACATATAAAAATAGAGTGTAAATGATTCGATTTATTACAATTATTAAATGGATGCCAACTAATTGGGAAATTAAAGACCTCCCCACTACCGCTAAGCTTACCATACACTTGATTACTAAACCCCTGTTAGCCTTCTTTTAAGCGTTTTCTTCATTTTATTAAAAATAAATGCCTGTGTATGATCTAAAATGTGAAAATGTAGAGGAGCGAGTTCAGCGAAACGGGGATTCGAAACTGCATTTCCATGGTGTCAAAACTACGTGATTTCCTCACTACGCCATTGAAGCTGTTGACGTAGATAAGTTGTTTGTACACACTAAACCACACATGTTTCCGATGCCTATGCTACAAGAACACATCAGTTTAATATATTTTAATGATCTTTTATGCACACTTTGTTTCAACTATTTTATCTGAATGCTAGGGTATGGCAACTGCTCTGCCATACGCAAACGCCGCCCCTCCCAACAAACACATAACGTTCCCCTAACGTTCCCATTTGGTTGTTTTTTAGCAACCAAGAAAGAACGTTCTAAAAACGTTTTCCAAAATATTCTACCTGACATCTGGGAGCTCCATACAGTTCATCACTCATCATAAACATTACACTGTCTTTTAATTCAGAACCACAGCTTAACAAGTGTATTATTAGTAAAAATAAATATACAAATATAATAAAATAAATATAAAATACAAATACCAAAATGTCAATGATTCTGTACCAGAAGTGCCATACAAAGAACAATCATCCAGCTTAATCCTTGGTGCATCTGGGGATAAAAAAAGAACACGCACATTTTATTTTATTACCTTTTTTAACAAGCTTATTTTTTATTTACATTGTAACAACACTTGACATTGAGACATTCTGGCAACGTGAACAAAGAGTACTATGTCAGCTTTAGCAGTGTTAGTTATGTGGTTATATCCTTTTGACATACACAGAAAGCCAAGAATGTTGAATAAAGATTATGAAACCATTTCTAAGAATGCAAGTCTTTATTATTAATTTGTTAAATAACTTGGAACTTATGTGAACATTATATAAAATTGTGTAATAAAGCAAACCAAAACAACTCAACTTATTCTGTTTATAGATTAACTTGAACTGTCCTCAAGTAATGTTTACAACAAGATTTATTTTACAATGTAAATGTAATGTTTAAAAGCTGTGGGAGAGTAACACACATCAGCGATGGCACAACAGAGAGAAAAAAATATGATTTTATTTCTGTATGCACTAAGCTTTTAAATTGATAATGCTGGTTTTATAGTGCAGCTGATACTTACTAGTAATCAATTTCTCCTTCTGTTGGTGCCTGTTCTTCCCGTTACCAATGCTGCAGTGCTTGATCTAAAGAATGAATGAAAGAATGAATGAATGTGCTTCATCTTTAGCAGTTATCACTGTTGGAAAATGGAATTTAAAACAGGTTTAAGCCAATATTTACTACCTCTCCAAGACAAGCTCATGCAGTATCACACACTTCTGAGAAGTTACTTGATGTAGAACGTACAAAAGAGTTATTTTTTTAATAACCTACATGCTAGCAGTGTTTTTTGAGATCAGTTTTAATTCCAATCATCAAATGTCCCATGTTCCCCACATTTATGTGGTACATAAGGATCACATGAAAAAGGGTCAGATGTTTATGCCACATGACTATGGTCCCCAGGCTCTAAAGTATGCTATCATAACTCAAAGATTCAATTATCTTTGATTTCTAAACCAGCTGTAGTGAACATCTATTTCTCAACTTTCTATACAAAGTCATACACAAATTCTAGCTTGCCTACCTTAATAAAGAGTAGCTTTGTTGTTCATTCTAACTGTACCGTTTTATCATAGGTTAAGAGTTTGAAAAAAAGAGGCCTGACTTTTTAAAAAGTTTACTGTGTTAACAGAACATTGATCTAATGCACAATAATTCGGCAACCTGTGCATACGTTTGTCAAGTAGCTACGGTCTGTGTTACCACTGACCCAGACAGAGCTGTTTTCAAGTAGAAGTGGGAAACATTTTGAATTGTGATCTCTATTAAAAAAATTTGATTCTTTATTCATCCAGAATAGAGAGGATCAGAGATGACGTATTTTTGTAGGCCAACCCGGAAGTTAGTGGCGCACGGGTTCCCTCGATTGAAAGCCTATGCATTTTTCCCATTGACACTTGGAAAATTGCAAAAAATAAGCTCTGTGTTTAACAAAGGGTATGACACTTACACGTTTTGTCTATCAAGATCATCTTTACAAGTTAACACAACATTTACATTTTGAAGTCTAAATAAAGTCGTCAGATATAAAAAGCTAACACGAGGCTATAAACAGACTACACTTTGTTCGCTCAATATCAACGTCACCACCAGCAAACCCCAAACAACTTTCTCTAACTTTATTAAAAACATGTTCTCTAATAAGTAATTACTCCATGAATGGATACGCATCTACGTTTTTAGAGATGTGTGCCCATGTTGTATTATTTTGTGACCTATAGACCTATATTATAAAAAAAAAACGTTCTACCTCTATTTTTTCCTTTTCTAGTGTTCTCTATATACTTGCTTATACTACCTTGACGTTGTATTTAAAACTTTGTATTACTAGCACTTCTCGTGAATATTGCTTACTTAGACGAATCGCTTGCTGTTTTCCTCAATTGTAAGTCGCTTTGGATAAAAGCGTCTGCCAAATGAATAAATGTAATGTAAATGTGAGATTTATATGCGCAATGACATGTAACGTCCCCGCCAAAGGAAGTAGTCTCTTTTAGCCACTTGTTAGCAACCGCCATTTTTAAGACACAATAAGGCTTTTAAAAAAATCACGAGCAGGTTACAACTGGTGTGTTTTATGTCATAGAATAAAACGTGAAAATATTTAGAGGTTTTGTTAACCACAGACCTTATTTCAGGCGATTTACCAAAAACTCATTAAAAAAAAAATCCATAGACTTTAGGGCGATGGAAACGGAAGTTCTAAAATGCAAACTCGCTTCCGGGTTTTGCATACAAAAACACGTAATCTCTGATGTACTCAATTTTGCAGCTGTTAAGCTCGCCTAAAAAAATGAAAATTCTCTCATCTTTGACACACCCTAATGTTGTTCCTATCAAAACACAACCTTAAAAAAGAGAAATGTCTTAGATTACATAGTTCACAAGTTTGAAAATAAATTAATTTTGAGCAAGCTATGCCTTTAAACTCAAGATTTGAACTGAAATGTTGCCTTTGTGTTCACATGAATTTACTCCCACATAAAAGTAAAAGTAATTTCTAACAAATACTAAACCAGAAGTTCAGAGCATTCAAAAGGAAGTCACTTGCAGTAATGCTGCCTCCATGGAGACGTGAAGAAAAAGGTGGATTAGGATGAAATTAATACTCAGTGCCTTTGAAGATGGTGTCTCTTTCTGGAGCATGAGGGGAAAACACAAAAATAATATTAGCTATTTTACTTACTGACAGAGACATTGACTTTCAAAATTGTACTCACCAACTCCTCATTTCCACTTATCGGCAAGTCCCAGCGATCCACAATCGAATAAATACAAAAGACTGGACTGCATAATTTAAAAAAAGAGTCCATGAGTAAGGTTCAAGATCCTCTCGGTCTAACAAGTGTAACTTTACATGACAGTGGTCAATTTACTTTTCAAATCACCTTTACTTTTTATGCTAAGTTCTTGACCATTAAACTAGCTGGTGATTGTAAAACTTTACACAGGACTTTAGACCTGATTCTGCTGTCGCAGACAGAGATTTACAGTCTGCTACAAAACCTCCGGTAATGCTGATATATTCATTAACATTACAGAGCGTGTCAAATGCTTTAAATATCAGCCTCATATAACTAACCAAAAGAAACATGTCTGTATATTAAATAACAAACGACCAAAAGTCTTGTTATTAGCGGACTTCGTCTGTGTAACGTTAGTGCAGATGCTACAAAGTCAAAGCACGACAAGAAATGCACCATAGCAATTCAGGTACGGAATTCCCGTAGCGTGAGCTTGACTAACGTACACAATAACAACATACATTAACGTTAACTAGAACTACAATTTAAGCTAAATATATTTTCATGCGCTAATCGCGATTAGCATGTAACGTTAGCAGTAAAAACCGGGCGGTAACGTTAACTTTTACAGTGAAAGCTTACCTTCTGCAGTTATTGCGCGTTGATAAATGTCTTTGTCCAAATTCCTTTTATAAGTTCTCTATTGACATTTGACAACTAAAATGTAGCCAAAATAATAATTAAGCCGTTAGATGTAAAACAAACCGACCAAAGTATTTCTGAAGACGTCCTCCAGGCGCATAGCACAAAATAAATATACTTTGAAACGTTGAAAAGGCGCGCTTAATTTTCATTGGCCAGAGATCTGATTGACAGTCAAAACAACCAATCATGCTAATAAACAGCAAGGAAAGACAGCCAATAGCGTGGTAACAGTGCAACTATAGGAAATAGTTATTTTAAAAGAAAGATTAGTAATGTGTGTGAATTCAGTGTATATATTGTGTATATACCTGAAAGATTTCGGCTGGTTGTAAATCAGGTTTAAGAAAATTAAATCACTTAATCAAACCCCTATCCATAATCCTCCAATTTACCCATCACAGACACATGTGCAAAACAGATGCTAATAAAACATGTTTTGGCCAGTTTGATGCTGGTCAACAAGGTTCATGCAGGATCATAGCTCTGACATATACCGCCTATACAAATTTGCTTACATCAGTAACTGAAAGAATTGCTAACAGCTAAACCACTGCAGTCAAAATTGTCATGGTTCTGCCTGATCTCGTCTTGTAAATTCCTAGAGCCTTGTGGGCAGGGCCATGACAGTGCCATGTCTCCGTGTTTGTTACTCGTGGAAGCGCGTGGCCTGGGCGTGGTGCGCCCGTGTCACGCGCTCTCCGGTCTTGCGTCATGACCACGCCCCCCGGATACTTCCGCGATCCTGCCCTCCTTGTTTATGTCTTGTTTTCATGATCTAGTGGGCAGGATTGCGTCAGTATCTTGTCTTTGTGTTTACGTTCTGTGGGGAGACACGCGGCTCGGGCGCTTCCGCCTTTTGCCGCGTGTTTTCATGTCGCGCGTCTAAGCCCCGCCCCCTTGTTCTCCGGTAATTTCCCCTGTTAATGTTTCTGATGATTCACACCTGCACCCTGTGTCATTATCCCTTGTTTGTTCCCCTATTTAAAGCCCTCGTGTTCATTGTCCTGTGCTGGTTCGTTTTGAAAAGTTTGTAACGTTGGTTTACTCTGTTGGTTGTGTCAAGTCTTGCCTGTTGTTCCAGTGAGATCTTCTCCTGCTCGTTGTTGCAGTTTGTCTAGGTTATTTTTTGGTTTTCTGTTCTGCCCCCTCGTGGGTTGTTTTAGTTTTACATTAGTCTCAGTGTGTTTTCTGTTCTTGTATTTTGTTTTGTTTTCCCCATTGTGGGCTTTTGTTTTAGCTTTTTGTAAAATAAAAGTCTTTTGTTACCCCCACCGTTGCCTGCATCTGGGTCCTCTGTCCCCACCCTGACACAAAATATTATATATTATATAGACTTCCAATGATTTTATATCAGGCTTATGATATATTTTATCCCCAACCCTACCCCCAAACCATAAAAAACAATGATGAGCCTTTTCATGTAATGTGGACCAGTAAAAAGTCCTTATTAATTAGTTGTAATGATATTTTACTGTACGTGTTACTGAGGACAATTGGGCCCTCACAGATAAGTGAGAAACACAAACAAGCACGCACAAGGCTTATAAATTAGCCTGATATAACATCAATAGAAGTCTAATGTAAAGTATGTAATGTCTCCAGTGGGATAGAAAAACATACGTGTGTGTGTGAGTGCATAAGCTTTTACTTACTGTGACATAACTTATGTGTGTGACCATAGCCTATAAGGCGCGTGGTCAACCGTCGCCTCTAGGAGTTAGGGCCCATTCAACCAGGGGGGTTGCATCCTCTATGGCTTTGGCAAGAGGTGCCCCCCTGCAACAAGTGTGTGATGCGGCGGGCTGGTCCTCTCCGCACACATTTGTCAAATTCTATAGCCTGGATATCCACACAACTCCGGGCTCACGTGTCCTTGAGTCGACGGAACCAGGTCTGAGACCTCGTCAGTGCTTGTGCATGCACACTACACGACCTTGGGGGGTCCAGACACTTCCAGTGCGGCGGTGTTGGTATTCTCGTTCCCATAGCGTTTGAAACGCAGCATCGAGTGTAGCTTTTGATAGGGAACGTCCCGGGTTACTTGGCTGTAACCCTGTTCCCTGAAAAAGCGGGAACGAGATGCTGCGCCTCAATGCCGCACTGTGGGCGTGACCGGACGTCCTTTCAGACAAATATGGAACCTGAAGACGCATTGGTTTCACGCATATTTATAACCTTCAGGTGTGTGTAATTAACCACGTCACCCACCGAGGTTACTTAAGCCAATTTTTGGCGTGTTTGGCACACGTGCTTCACAACCGGTCAAACAAAGAATGTTTTCCCATAGCGTTTGAAACGCAGCATCGAGTGTAGCTTTTGATAGGAAACAGGATAGCCATTCACATACATATTTGTGTGTTTGGAGGCTGTAAAGACAGCAGTCTATAATTACATTAACATCTGGAAAACGAGATGCATAGTGAGTTTTGAGGAGATAGTATAATAAAGTGTTATGTTTTCAGTTCATCTTTATTATTTATAGATGATAATTGTGGTGGAATTTCATGTATTGTTTCTACCTTTAGATGTTTATGTTTATATTTTTTTAAAGTCTCTCTTTTCTGCTTGTTTTTAACCTGTTTTATGTAGGTGTGGATACATACTGAAAGAGTTGTTTGCAAGGGGCAGACTAAATTAATAAAACATCCTAAAGACCTCCAATTGTGTCACCTTATGAATTTGTTTTGTTGTAGCAATGTTTAAAATATATAAATGTCATTTGAATGTATTAATACTATTTTATGAGGTGTACTTTCTGTGTATGTAAAGAAAGGGGCATAATATATTCACCATTATTTTTAAAAGAAAGATAGAGTACTGGACTTATAAGGGCACTAAATTCTTTAAAATAAGACTGTATGCAGGAACACCACAAAGCTTCATCATCATCATCCTCCTCAACTGGACACGAAAGTCACCCTCACATTAATGTAAACTGTGATAATAAAATGGCTTAAAGTTTTATTTCTGTACAGTATGCAACAATGTTTTTATTTACCACGTTAATTTCTCACTACCCAATAATCTGTAACTTGTCGTCTTATTGAATTTTATGATGCATTTGGTTCGTTAGTGGTTAAGTAAATAATCTTTATAGTCTATATACTAAATAATACATGACAAAAAATAAAACGCATATTGAACGAGTTAAATAAAGACAGAATTGCCTACTGTGCAGGAATAAAACTTGTAGCGATTTTCTTTATTATCTGAATTACATTAATTTAGGCTACCTGAGGGTGAGAAGAATGATGATGAGCAAGACGCTCGGTAGCATGACTAACCAACTTCAAATAGCCTACCATTACTAACTAATATACTAACTAAATAAAAAAGTCATTTTAATACAAACACTGAAAACAATACAAAACAGCATGCAGATCGCTCTCTAAAATCTGCTGCAGCTGCACTGACTTCTGTATCGACTTCCTTGTCAGGGAGCTGTCAATCCAAATAAAGTGGAGTAAAGTGCCCTTAAGTCCCGCCCTCACGTGAGGGTTGAGCCAGAAAGGCGAACGTAAACTTGAGAAGCGAAAACGAAAACTTGGGAAGCGCAACTGAAAATTCTTGCAGCGAATTCATAAACCATTATTTACAAAAGCGAAACTTAGAAAACTGTTAAGAAAAAATGCAGTAAATTTGAAAACAATGTTACATCTTGCAATCGAGTTTATTGTTTTCATTATCAGAGTGCTTTTTTTCTTTCTCATTGTATATTTTTGTTTGTATTTTGAAAGTTTGCGTTCATTTTTATTGGCACAAATCTAATCCCATAAACATCTCTCTCATCGGAGTTCTGATCACCATTATACGGTAGGCTGCCTTAAAACCGTTACAATCAAGTTCACTACAAAAGCACACATCTCGCATTCACTCATCCTTTGGTCTCATTTATGAGACGGACTCAAGCACATAGCGTTACCTACCATCATCTCATAATGTTTATATAAATCTCATAATGTTTATGTTATTTTTTTTTTTAAATATATAAAATGTTTCATGTCTTTCCTCTGATATTGAGTTGAGATGATTCATAATGTTTATAAGTGTTTCTTTTTCATTCGGAGTCCATATGTGCGGTGCATGGAATATGAATAAGGCATATGAATGGGCATATGACAAAGCCTTTAAATTCTTTTAGTCATTTGTGCTAATGGAGTAGTAAATGATTCCTCATTCCTCACAGGTTTTGAACGCGCACGGCCTCTTCTCATTCACTCAGCTGTGGGGAGGGAAACGTCTCCGGTTACTGTCGTAACCTCGGTTCCCTGAGAGGAGCGAACGACACATTGCGTTAACAACGCTAGGGGTATATCTCTTCTACAAACCTTTACTGAAGCCTTATTGCACAACGCCAGTGAAAACAAATTGAAACTGGCCAATGTCGGTCAAGACGGCGGTTAGGGGCGTGGCAGCACCCCTTATAATACACCGTCTAGACCGCACACACTCAGAATCTTTGACTGAACGTTACAGCACGATGCTCTGAGCACGCGAACACGGCGGTTAATGCAATGTGTCGTTCCCTCCTCTCACTTTCCGCCCGGTGATCAGACCTAACTGGACACCGCGGCGATACATGTCGGGGTTGCGCCACGGCTTTAGGGCATTTAGACACCCGCGCGTGATCATAACTCGTGCGTGCCCCGAGGTCCAAGAGTGCTTCGGCACGCGGGACCTCAGCCATAGTTGGAGTGGACGCATGAAAAGCAGACCGAGGTTGCATACCGCAACTGCTGACGCCAGTAGCCCCAAAAGTCTTTGAAACACTTTTAGCCTGATAGAGCGTCCCAGACTGAAAGCGTTCAGAGCCGACATAATATTCTGTACGCGCTCCGGGCACAGGTGAGCACGCATCGTGATTGAGTCTAAACGCACCCCCAAATACACGATCGACCGGCCGGGGAGCAACACGCTCTTCTGCCTGTTTACACACAGTCCCAGAGCTTCCATGTGCGATAGGAGCGTGTATGTGTGGGCATCGAGCATCTCTTTCGAGTGGGCTAATGCTAGCCAATCGTCCAAATAATTCAGAATGCGTATTCCGCTCGCTCTCAGAGGGGATAAAGCCGCATCCACTATTTTTGTAAATGTGCGCGGAGCCAATGCCAGCCCGAAGGGGAGCACTGTGAATTGGTACGCGGTGCCCTCGAACGCAAACCTCAGGAAGCGTCTGTGGCGAGGGGCCATTTGAACATGAAAGTATGCATCTTTCAGATCCACTGAAATAAACCAGTCCCTGGGCCGAATCTGCGCGAGGATCTGCTTTATTGTCAGCATCTTGAAAGCGCGTTTGTACAGCGCACGATTGATGGGTCTCAGGTCTAGAATCGGCCGGAAACCTCCATCTCTTTTCGGGACGACAAAATAGCGGCTGTAGAAGCCGCTCTCTATTTCGCTCGGAGAGACTACCTCTATCGCTCACTTCGCGAGGAGGTTGTCGATCTCCTGTCTCAACACCGGTATATTTTGCGGGGCGACTACGGACGGGACCACGCCGTTGAAGCGGGGCGGTCTGCGCCGAAACTGGAGCGAGTAGCCGTTCTCTATTATATTCAGCACCCACGGAGAAATACCCGGAATGAACTGCCACGCATCTTTGTACATATGCAATGGACACTCTCCAGATTTTCCCGCACGCAGGAGAAACCGCCGTCAGCGGACTCAGCACCGACGCACGTGCGCCGAACTGAGTTCTGCCGAGAGAAGGGGCATATGTGGGGAGTAAAGTCAGTGCATTGCCGTGAGGTCGGAGGTGCAACCAACCCGGCACAGTACGAGACAGCAGCGGCTTGCGGCATGGAGGCGGCGAGCCTGTTGCATTCATAAGGAGAGGTAACTGCTCTGATTGTGAAGATGTTTGCATTTTTATTACATTTGACACAAAAACATTCACAACAAAAACACTCTCTTTGTCGCCCGCAGCCGCTAAGGGGACAGACGAGAGCTTCGGGCTCTTCGCAAGAGGCTCTTCGCAAGGGGTTCTCCGTCGAGCGCGCCTCTCCCAGCAAAGTCATCAGGAATGCGGCTTCACGCCCGAAGCCGATCCTCCCCCTGCTCGACGATCCCGCCTAGGACCGTAGCGCTTCTTAGACGCATCCCGCCACTGTTTGGGGCGAATCGCGGGCTCGGCAGCTGCGGAGGTGGAAGGCGCTGCGGGTGTCGATTGCTTGGCCGGTCTCTGCGCTGACCGCGCAGATGCGGATCGGTGACGCGAAGGCGGCTGGGCAGCAGAGCGCCTGGGAAGCACCTGGCTCATCGCACGTGAGCGCTTCTAATCTTCAGTGAAGCGCTCAATGACGGCATCCATGGCATCCCCAAAGAGACCAGAAGGAGACAATGGGGCGTTCAGGAGGGCTCTCTTGTCCACCTCCTTGAGGTCCGTGAGCGTCAGCCACAGGTGGAGGTGGAGAGACACCGTCCGGGTTAGGTTCTTCTCCGTCCAGAGAATGCAGCAGCTGAGCCTGGAAGACCTGGAGAACCGCCATCGTTCTTCTCCGCCATGTGGGCTGTCATTCGGCACGGCTTAGACGGCAGCACAGCCTTGGACTGTAGAGAAGATGAGAACGGGCACAGGTGCGCTGCAATCGCCTGCTCAACGGGGGGAATGCACGCATAACATTGAAAAAATTGCCGATCCCGATGCGTGGGTGCGCGCCGACTGGGGTGCAGACCACGTCTTCACGACCTCCTCGTGAACGTCTGGGAAAAAAGGCGCGGCGGCCTGGCTGAAGAAACCACGTATCCAGCGGAGGCAGGGGACGGAGGCGCTCTTCGGCGAAGAAGACTGGAGATCCGGGGGGCCAAGAGCGCTGATGGTGGTCTGGCATTTCATCTCCCCGGTGGGGGAGGGGCGGCGGCCCGCTGGCGGCGGCGGGACACTGCCTAGCAAAATCTCTGAGGGCGGCAACTCTCCGTGTCCTGCGGGTCGATGGGCCCCGAACATAAAGCACAAACTGGCATGCTGGAACACACGAGCAGAAGGATCCTCAACAATTTCCTCTAGACGGTGTACTATAAGGGGTGCTGCCAAGCCCCTAAGCGCCGTCTTGACTGACATTGGCCAGTTTCAATTTGATTTCACTGGCGTTGTGCAATAAGGCTTCAGTAAAGGTTTGTAGAAGAGCTATACCCCTAGCGTTGTAAACGCAATGTGGAGAGACCTCTCTTGAAAGGGAACTCTTGACTCTTTGGCTGCGTCCGAAATCGCATACTATGACAGCACGTACTGATTTAAATTAAGTACCTACTTATCGACCGTTAAAACAGTACGTTCTATATAGTATGTGAGGGGCAGTATGACTAGAATTTGGACGTACTGCATCCGCCATGTTTTATTGTCATGTGATCCTTGTGTTCCCTATCGAGAGCGGTCTCTCGACATTGCAGAAGCATCTGCTATGGGAACTCCTCCCCTCTCACCTCTCCTGAAGTCTTATTGGATAACGCCAGTGAAACTGGCAAATTCGTCGACGCGCAACCGTATGCAAATACTGTCGACGGAGAGAGTATAAATACAGTGCACAGCGACAATACCTCAGAATCTTCTCTTTCACGCTGCCATCGTTGATTTCGTCTGAAGCTTCTTCTTCATCCGATGGCCGCCTTCTGCTGTCTTTGCGCGGGTCCCATGGACCCGCTGGATACACATGAGCACTGCATCGCCTGCCTGGGCCTGGCCCATGCTGAGGCGGCATTCGGTGAGTCTGATTGCGCGCACTGTGCGGACATGCCGGTGCGCGTCTTGAGGACTCGCAGGAACGTTGCTCGAGGAGTGGTGAGGCGCACTGCCGCCTGCGAGCCGCTGGTGTGCCCTCCCACGCCACGTGGTGGCGGCGACGGGGCCGCTGTCCTCTGCCGTCACCTCGTTCCCCAGCCCTTTTCACCGAGGAGAGTTTTCGCCCCCCGTCTGCCGTTGCGGATGCCATTACTCCCTCTGGTCTCTTCGGGGATGTTGTTGAGTTGGTGTCGGAGCGCTTCGCGGAGGCGCAGAAGCGCGCAAAAGCCATGAGCCATGTGCTTCCTCGACGTTCGTCGCAGCCGGCGCCGAGGGCGAGATCCTCGTTTGCTTCGCGCTCGTCTTCTTTTAGGCCGGCTAAGCAGCCCGCTGTCGCGGCTCCGGCTCCCCGGGATCCTGGACCGGACGTCCGGCCTAAGCAGTGGTCTGCCCCAGCTCGGAAGAAGTACGGGCAGAAGAGAGGTCGTCCGGGCAATGGCGGTTCGTCTTCGGCTGCCAAGCCGTCTTCCTGATGGATCTGCAGGGAGGGGAGAGTTCATGAGCGGACCGGTGTTCAAGCGGTGCCGTTTGCATCTTGTTTCCCCCGCTGTTACGGGCGATTGTTGCAATGCTCTAAATGTTGTACATGTAAATGTATTAAAAGCACTTACCCCCCCACAAAAAGAGCTCTCTCCCCTTCACTCACGCCACGCTGTGTCTCCCGCCCTGCCACGGTGCAGCGCGAAGCCACAGTTAAATTATGCTATAACCGGCAACCCCTCACCCACGGTTGCACCTGTGGACAAGCGGTGGCCGGAGCCGCACACGCTTCACATTCCCCCGACAGTGCAGTTAGCCTCACTGGGGCAGAGCGTGTCTCCGCAGTATCAGCAAGCTGCATCGCCCGAGGTAATTCGGCCGCTATGCATGTTTCTGAGTGCGTGGAGAGCCATTCCGGGTATCTCTCCGTGGCTGCTGCACGTGATAGAACACGGGTATTCCCTCCAATTCAGACGCAGGCCCCCCCCGCTTCAGCGGCGTTGTCCCGTCACTTACATTACCGCGCAACGCTCCGGTCTTGAGACAGGAGATTCGCAGCTTGCTCGACAAAAGAGCGATAGAGCGAATGCCTCCGAGCGAGACGGGGTGCGGTTTTTACAGCCGGTATTTCGTGGTGCCCAAGAAGGATGGGGGACTCCGTCCTATTCTGGATCTGAGACCCATCAATCGAGCGCTTCACAAGAGGGCATTCAAAATGATTACGCTAAAGCAGATCCTGGCACAAGTTCGTCCCGGGGACTGGTTTGCGTCCGTGGATCTGAAGGATGCATATTTTCACATTCAGATAGCCCAGCGCCACCGACGCTTCCTGCGGTTCGCTTTCGAAGGAGCAGTGTACCAGTTTGCTGTGCTTCCTTTCGGGCTGGCATTGGCTCCGCGCACGTTTTCGAAGTGCGTGGATGCAGCGCTTTCCCCTCTCAGGGCGAGAGGTATGCGCATTCTGAACTATCTGCACGACTGGCTGCTTCTGGCCTATTCACAAGATGTGCTTGTCAGCCATACGCAAATGCTGCTTCATCACTTGTCATCCCTGGGGCTGAGGGTGAATGTGCAGAAGAGCAAGCTTACGGCGAGTCAGTCCATAACGTATCTAGGGGTATGTTTCGACTCGGTGGAGATGCGCACTCGCCTCTCTCAGGAGCGCTTGGAGTCCATCTCCGCTGCACTGCGCGCTTTCAGTCTGGCCCGGTCCGTCCCACTGAGGGTGTTTCAGAGACTTCTGGGACTGATGGCGTCAGCTTCATCGGTCTGCCACCTGGGTCTTCTGCACATGCGACCGCTGCAGCTGTGGCTAAAAACTCAGGTTCCGCGGAGAGCATGGTCCTCGGGTCGTGCTCGTGTGCGGATAACTCACAGATGCCTCAGCGCTTTGAAACCATGGCGCGATGTGAACATGTTCGACCGGGGAGTTCCCCTGGGGCTTGTGACGATGCGTACGGTGGTAACGACGGATGCGTCTTCCTCGGGCTGGGGTGCAGTGTGCGAAGGAAGCCCGGCGTCGGGTCTATGGTCACCGTCTCTGAGCAAATGGCACATAAATCGGCTGGAGCTGCAGGCGGTGTTCTTAGCTCTGCTAACTTTTCTACCACGGCTGGCATAGCGTCATGTACTGATTCGCACAGACAACACGTCCATGGTTTCGTACATCAATCGCCAGGGAGGGGTTCACTCCAGACCCCTTTTCGAGTTGGCTGCGGAGCTTCTGCTGTGGGCGGACCGGCACCTGCTCTCCATCAGAGCAGCGCATATCCCCGGTCGTTTGAACTGCGGAGCGGACATGCTCTTGAGGGGCGGTCTTTCCCAAGGGGAATGGAGACTTCACCCCGACTCAGTACAAATGATCTGGGATCGCTTCGGGAAGGCGGAAGTGGATCTGTTCCCGACGAGCGAGAACGCACATTGTCCGCTGTTCTTCTCGCTGCCACACTCCCCCGGGGAGATGGATGCTCTGACGGCGCGCTGGCTGGACACCCGGCTTTACGCGTTTCCTCCGGTGAAGATTCTGCCCCTTGTGTTGTGCAAAATCAGGAAGGAGAGTGCGTCGGTGATACTCGTTGCTCTGTTTTGGCCGAATCAACTGTGGTTTCCGGACCTGAGAGAGTTGCTGGTGGCCTCTCCGTGGAGCATTCCCCTCAGGGGCGACCTGTTATCTCAGGTGAACGGATTGATTTGGCACCCCAACCCGGAATTGTGGAACCTCCATGCCTGGCCGCTTCAGGGGTTATAGACCCCCTCCCTCAGAGGGTGCTTGACACTATTTCGGAGTCTCGGGCGCCTTCCACTAGACGCTTATATGCTCTGAAATGGGATGTATTTAAGAAGTGGTGCGTTGACTGCGGTGTAGACCCGGTGTCATGTCCCGTGTCTGATGTTTTGCGCTTTCTACAATGCAGGATGGATAATGGTGGCCTCCCGTCCACGCTGAAGGTCTATGTGGCTGCTATCGCTTCGTTTCGTTCCCCGGTTGACGGGCAATCGATCGGCAGGCATGCCTTGGTGGTCAGATTTTTGTGGGGAGCTCGGAGGATGTTTCCCCCACGATCTCCTTCAGTGCCTCGGTGGGATTTAGCTCTGGTACTGCGGGCTCTCTCTCTGCCACCGTTCGAGCCGTTGGAGACTGTTTCTATGAGGGAGCTCTCTCTGAAAGCCGTTCTCCTTCTTGCCCTTGCTTCGGCCAAACGCATTGGGGATTTACAAGCGCTTTCTATCGGCGCGGATTTCATTCGTTTTGGGGCCGGCGACTGCAGCGTCACTCTCCGGCCGAAAGCGGGTTATGTGCCTAAGTCCCTGTCTACCACGTTCAGAGAGCAGGTTATTTCGTTGCCCGCTTTGTCTTCCGAGTCGTCTGCCTCGGGTATTGCGGACGCTTAGGGGGCTGTGTGTCCGGTTAGGACTTTGAGGGCTTACATTGATCGAACTGCCGGGTTTCGGCTGTCTGACCAGCTCTTCGTGTGCTACGGCGGGGGGACTAAAGGTCGGGCTGTCTCGAAACAGAGGCTCTCTCACTGGGTGGTGGACGCTGTCAACCTGGCGTATGAGAGTCAAGGGCAGGCCTGCCCTTTTGGTGTCAGGGATCATTCTACTAGGGCTATTGCCTCTTTGTGGGCTTGGGCTAGAGGCGCTTCTATTAAGGACATTTGCTGTGCAGCTGGCTGGTCTTCGCGGAACACCTTCGCCAGGTTCTACAAGCTGGATGTATCCTCCTTAGCCTCACATGTCCTCTCGGTGAGTACGGACAGCTCATTGTCTCCTAGTTGCTGATCGCTTATATTGTGCAGTTGGTAAGTGTTACTGTTGACTCTGTGCTTGGTGTTACTGGACTTGCATTATATCTGCCCGGATTCCGTGCTGTCTCTACTGTTGTGGTGTCTGCCCTGTATCAGTGCAGCCCGCTTATTTCTTTGGCTGAGATATGCAAATTTTGCTGAAAGTCTCTTCTCGCAGCTCATTGGTCTGTCTCGGCCAATCAGCTGCAGGCCCTTCGAGGTGACTTCGCGATAGGTTCGTCTGTGTGCTCTGTGCTGGTGGACGAATACAGCTGGTGTGTGCGGCTGTCTTGCTGCTCTCACGGCGGGATTGTATACTGTTCCCATAGCAGATGCTTCTGCAATGTCGAGAGACCGCTCTCGATAGGGAACGTCTCCGGTTACTGTCGTAACCTCGGTTCCCTGAGAAGCGGGAACGAGACATTGCAGTAGCCGCCGTGTTCATCGCGCGTCAGCCTTGCAGGCGTTTTTCCGCAGATTCTGAAGTATTGTCGCTGTGCACTGTATTTATACTCTCTCGGTCGACAGTATTTGCATACGGTTGCGCGTCGACAATTTGCCAGTTTCACTGGCGTTATCCAATAAGACTTCAGGAGAGGTGAGAGGGGAGGAGTTCCCATAGCAGATGCTTCTGCAATGTCTCGTTCCCGCTTCTCAGGGAACCGAGGTTACGACAGTAACCGGAGACGTTTTTTGACCTATGACGTATTAACAACAACCTGTACGTTGGCGTTGGTACAAACATAATTTAATCACGAGAAATTCATTAATCTGTACTTACATTTGAAAACGGAGTCCCGCCTTAAAGGTTTCCGCTATTTTTATTTGATTACCTTTTGAAATTTGACCGTTGCTCTGCTCCCGTTGCATCATGGGATAGAAAAGTGTCCATCCGATGCACACTCACAAATCTCGGCGGAAGCGGAAGCAGTAGACCATCCGGGTATTTCTCGCCTACTGTTTTGTGCATACTGAGGTTTCGGACATACTACTCATGACTCATACTTATTTTCGCTTACTATATAGTATGGTAGTGGCAGAGCCATAGAGAGAGAGAGTTGCGCCAACGGAAGTTCAAATTTTTCGCGTGTCACGTGATTCATGGAGCCTTCAAATAGTTCCCGGAAGTTATGTTTTCTCTTTAAATGCTTTATTTCTTTCATTTCTTTCTTTTTTAAATGACTAACGTCTTTAAATTGATTAAAGGTTTGTCACAATCGGTCTGCTTTGCTGCAGCTCCATGCGTTACTAGTAACTTCCGGGAACTATTGAGAGGCTCCATCAACCGCCATTGCTGTGAAAAAACGGTTCCATTGGAGTGAATGAAGATGACGCGACTCTGGTACTAAAGAGCTCTGGGTAGTAGGCAATTTCGGACGCAGCCTTTGTAAAGAGACGCGCCTCTCTTTTGTTTTTTTATGTTGCTAGGTAACCACCGAAACAGCTGTCCGGTCATAGCAGTCGCGCTATTCGGTTGTTTAGTCTGACGTCACGCACCACCATATATGGAAGGTCATGTATACGTCCCCGGGTCCAAACGCTCTATCAGATGCCATAGACAAACAGTAAAAAAATGCTAATAAACGCTCGTGGGGAGCTGGAAAACGTGATTCTAACCTTTATCTCCATGACGAAATCCCAAATGGCCAGACAGCGATTAATTGTTCGAAGTTTATAAAAATATGAATGTTGGGGATTCCATGAGCCTGGATACGGTAGTGTATATATGGTGAGTTTATTCATGTTTTGCTTAAATAGGCGATATGAATAAACAGTGCTTATAAACGGCTGTTTATGCTGTAGCCCCGCTTAAAACGACTGAAGGCTTGGACCCGAAAATGGTATTCCTGACGTCATCACTAAACAACCGGATAATCATTAGCTGACAGGACAGCTGTTTCGGTGGTTACCTAGCAGCATAAAAAAGAGACCTCTTTACAAAGCGCGTTCGACCCTAAGACGTCATAAAACATGATGAAAAATAGAGAATTTTTAAAGTAAAAATTAAAACCTTTATTAATCCAAGAAAAAATATATTAGGCATATTTAATGTGGCTTCTTTACAATAGGTGGAAGATATTTTCTAAATATAAATTTGTTCTTTAAATATTATTTTAACCATATATTCTCTTCTTTTTTTAAGTGTTGATTATCGTCTGATTCTGTAAGTAATTAATCTAGGATATGTTATTTACCATGTTCATAACATATGGTCTTTATTTAATATTCATTTATTAAAATAATGCATACAAGTGCAATATCTGACATGTATTCAGTGATGTTTATTTTTCTCCCTTTGCCTTCAGCTAACTACACCCCAAAGGCTCTTATAAGAGCCACAAAGCATATTTGGCTTTGTAAGTATATGTTTTGACCAACTATTAGACACAGTATTTTATTGACTGATGTTACATCATGCTGGTATTATACATAGTCATACAATGTATTGTCTTAGTCTATTAAAGATAGGTAAATAAGGCCTTGTAAATAAAAATAAACAAAAAAATCCATCTGTAAATTAGTTTGTAATGCTACTTACTGATTAATTACAGATTTTTTTCATCTCATATATGTTTGGTGATTTCTTCAGTGTTTCTTTTTTCTCCCACTTGCTTATCTGCTATCAGCAGCTAAATAAATCCCAAAGGTTCTTTTAAGAGCCACCCAGGACCACTGCATCTTTGGATTGGTAGGTATATAAAGTTATTTTAATGATTAGTCAGTTGTAGGGCTGTGATTTTACTTCTTTTTCTCATATTTGCATCACCAGCTAATTACAATTTTAACACTATTTTCTAGAGCCACAGCATACTTTGTACTGTAAGCACCTTTGTGTATGTTTTGACTAACTATCAGAACCATTTAACTTTAAATGAACATTTACAACAAACAGCAAATTAGGATCATCAGTAATGTCTTAAAGACATTACATTTATAGTTCTTGAAAACAATATCAAGCACTCCATATCTGTGATGTACAATATCTCTCACCTGTATTGGCTTAATAATGATGCTTCTTTTTGATCAGTCACATGTAGGAGTGTGGGTTGATACAGATTCCATTTCATTCACAAGCTCAAGTTCATTCTCAATTTTATTCCAATCCTAACTCAATTAAATTTGTTTATAAGCTCTGATTCTGATGCAATTAACCGGAATAATTAATTTTTTATCAATATCTTAGAAAATGTAAGTAATAAATACAACTGTCAGCGTGGATATTTACATTTACATTTACATTTATTCATTTGGCAGACGCTTTTATCCAAAGCGACTTACAATTGAGGAAAACAGCAAGCGATTCGTCTAAGTAAGCAATATTCACGAGAGGTGCTAGTAATACAAGGTTTCAAATACAACGTCAAGATAGTATAAGCAAGTATATAGAGAACATTAGAAAAGGAAAAATAGGGGTAAAAGTATTTTTTTTTTTTTTTTTTTTTTTTTTTTTTTTTTTTTTTATGAGACAGTTAAGTGCTCATGGAAGAGGTGGGTCTTCAGCTGTTTTTTGAATTGTGAAATTGATCCAGCAGTCCTGATGGAAACAGGAAGATCATTCCACCAGCCGGGAACGGAGAAAGAAAATGTCCTTGAGATGGATCTCATGCCTCTCTGTGAAGGAACAATGAGGCGCCGCTCGTTTTCAGACCGCAGACTTCTGGAGGGGATGTAGGTCTGTAAGAGAGAGTTGAGGTAGATGGGTGCTGTGTTAGTGGCTGTTCTGTAAGCAAGCACCAGTGCCTTGAACTTAATGCGTGCCGCTACTGGGAGCCAGTGTAGAGAGATGAGCAGAGGTGTGACATGTGCTCTCTTGGGCTCATTGAAGACCAGGCGTGCAGCAGCATTCTGGATCATTTGCAGAGGTTTGAAGGCACAGGCTGGGAGACCGGCCAGAAGAGCATTACAATAATCCAGTCTAGAAATGACAAGTGCCTGGACGAGAAGCTGTGTTGCATGTTCTGTTAAGAACGGTCTGATCTTTCTAATGTTGTACAATGCAAACCTGCATGACCGAGTTGTTTTAGTAACGTGATCCTTAAAAGTCAGCTGATCATCCATGATTACCCCAAGATTCCTGACTGAAGTCGATGGGGTTATCTTAGATGGACCAAGTTGGATGGTAAGCTGGGGCTGTTCTGACGGGGTGGCAGGAATGACGAGGAGCTCAGTCTTGGCCAGGTTGAGTTGCAGGTGATGATCTTTCATCCAAGAAGAGATGTCAGCCAGGCAGTCGGAGACTCGTGTGGCTAGCATGGAATCGTCTGGATGAAATGAGAGGTGAAGTTGAGTGTCATCAGCATAACAATGGTAGGAGAATCCATGTGCTTGTATGATGGAACCCAGTGATGTGGTGTATATGGAGAAGAGCAGAGGTCCAAGAACCGATCCTTGTGGGACCCCGGTGACTAGTTGGTGTGATTTGGACACTTCACCTCCCCAAGCTACCTTGAACGACCTATCTGCGAGGTAGGATTTAAACCAGGAGAGTGAAGTTCCAGTGATGCCCAGTGACGATAGGGTAGACAGAAGAATGTGATGGTTAACCGTGTCGAAGGCTGCAGAAAGGTCTAAGAGAATGAGAACAGATGATTTGGACTCAGCTCTTGCCCTCCTTAGGGCTTCTGTAACTGTTAGTAGGGCAGTTTCGGTTGAGTGACCGCTCTTAAAGCCTGACTGGTTGGTGTCCAGCCTGTTGTTTTGGGTGAGGAAGGTAGACACCTGATTGAAAACAACCCGTTCAAGTGCTTTAGCTATGAACGGAAGGAGAGAAATGGGTCTATAATTCTCCAGTAGGGAAGTGTCATGTGTGGGTTTCTTAAGCAGCGGGGTTACCCGGGCCTGCTTGAATGCAGTGGGAAAAATTCCTGTATTAAGAGATGTGTTAATGATATGAGTGAGCGATGGTAGGAGTGTGGGTGAGATGGCTTGTAGTAGATGTGAGGGGATGGGGTCTAACGGGCAGGTGGTTGGGTGAGTAGAGAGCAGAAGTTTAGAGACATCATCCTCTTTAAGAGGAGAGAAAGAGGAGAGAAGATGGTCTGCTGTGTGTATGTGCGATGTGAGATCATTGATGGGTGGAGCTGAAAATTGTCTGCTGATAGACCTAGTTTTGTCTGTGAAGTAGCTGGCAAAGTCATTAGCCGTTAGGGAGTTAGACGGAGGTGGTGGAGGGGGACAGAGGAGAGTTTTAAATGTTTTGAAAAGCTTGTGGGAGTCTGAGGCGCTGCTAATTTTTTCATGGAAGAATGCAGATTTAGCAGTGTGAATGTCTGCAGAGAAGATAGAGAGTGAAGCTTGATACTTACAGAGGTCAGCGATGTCTTTTGTTTTGCGCCATTTCCTTTCAGTCGCTCTGAGTTTAGCCCGGTGTTCCCGGAGGGTATCGGACAACCAGGGACTGGAAGGAGTAGCACGTGCTGGCCTGGAGGAAATAGGACAGATAGTGTCTAGACACGAGGTTAGTGTTGTGAGAAGTGTGTCTGTGGCAGAATTAACATCTAGTGATGCAAAGTGTGTGAAGGATGGAAGGGAGGTTTCTATGACAGATGAAAGATGGACAGGAGAAAGGGAGCGCAGATTCCGCCTAAATGAGACTGGCAGCGGAGTTGGTGAGTTGCGGGAATGCAGTATTAAATTAAAAGTGATGAAAAAGTGATCAGAGACGTGCAGAGGTGTAATCAAGGTGTTCTCTGTATCACAGCTGCGTGTGTAGATAAGATCAAGTTGGTTACCTGACTTATGGGTACCTGTGGTGGGGACTAGTTGGAGATTGAAGGAGGTAAGCAGTGAGTGGAAGTCTGAGGCATAAGGCTTCTCTAGGTGGATGTTGAAATCCCCAAAGACAAGAAGCGGCGAGTCGTCCTCAGGGAAAGACGAGAGCAGCATGTCTAGGTCTTCTAGAAATTCGCCCAGTTGACCTGGAGGGCGATAAATAACTACAATGTGGAGTTTTAATGGAGAAGTAATAGTTACGGCATGGAATTCAAAAGAATTGGTGTTGACTACGGAGGGGTAGGTGGAGAACTTCCAGTCTTTGGAGATGAGAAGACCGGTGCCACCACCTCTCCCATGCTGGCGGGGAGTGTGAGAGAAAGAGAAATTACTAGAGAGAGCTGCAGGGGTTGCTGTGTTCTCAGAAGTAATCCAGGTTTCAGTTAATCCTACAATACTAAGAGCAGAGTGGGAAGCAAATGCAGGGATGAAGTCGGATTTATTTACAGCAGATTGACAATTCCAGAGACCAATGGAAAGAGAGAGTGGAAGAGTAGAAGAGGTACAGATAGTGCGAAGGTTGGCGGGATTGCTCCGCCTTCCTCTGGTGAGAGAGTGTCGTGGGCGAGAGACCACAGGAATGAATTGGAAACACATGCTGTGCGAGTGAGTATAGAAAAGGCGAAAAAGAAAGTGAGAGAAACCAGTAAAAAAAAGGATTTTTTTAGATAAGATACTACTGTGCGTTGTCGGTTTCGTTGCTCGGTTGAGTCGCGCAGGACGAGTCGAATGGTCTTTACCTCGTCGGTCTTGAGTCGCGCAGGACGAGTCGAATGGTCTTTACCTCGTCGGTCTTGAGTCGCGCAGGACGAGTCGAATGGTCTTTACCTCGTCGGTCTTCACGCGAGGAGGGCTGAACGCTTCCGCTGACGCTTCCGCGCCAGCGCCTCTATCTGTATTAAATGGGTTGCTAATCACGTAGTGAGTGGGAACAGCTGCCCGTGCGTTTCAAATTAGCAAGACAAAGCCTAAATGAACACGCAATGGCTCAAGTCGAATCTAATGCTGGACTCTTCCGGACTTAAGTGCTAATTTATCCAAAGGTGAAAAGCTTTCCTGTAATCTAAAATCAACTAGCTGCAAACAACACTCCAAAGCACCATAGACTTATAAGGAAAATAGATCAGAGAACGAAATAATTCTCACTACTTAGCAAATATATCACCTATGCGTCATACAACAGAAACATATAATATATACCGAACACTTACGCGTGCGCTCTTGCCGTGACTACAGACTACTCGCTTATCCTGGCAATCTTTTGCCATGTTCACCATAACACAGCGTTTAGTCAAAATGGTCACTGATGAAACCGAATATGAATGAGATATGTCTGTTTTCATTCTCAAAGGCATTTTTCTGCCTTTTTTTGTCAACAGCAGCTAAACAAGCCCCAAAGACTCTTTTAAGAGCCTTTACCAGAGCGTCTTTGGCTTTGTAAGTATACTGTCTGACTGTCAGTCAGATACCTTCTTTGTATTTGGGTTTACAGAAATTAAAGCAAATGTTATACAGCCTGTTTGTCATCATTGACATAGACATAATTCTTTTCAAGAAGGACTGTAATGTTAACAATTGCAAGTAATATTTGATCAACTCTTTTATTTTTAAGATTGTTCACAGTCCTCCACTGTTGTCTCCACTCAACTGAATTTTTCTGCCACTTTTTATTTCAACGTAAGTACCATTCTTCGGGTTATTTTAAATGTGCTCTTATTATTTTATAATCTATGTAGTCATCTTACATCATATGTTACTATACTAGTGATTAAATAACTGTCTGGACAAAGGCTATGTTCAAAGCCCCATTAATTACATTACATTACTAAAACACTTACCTATAAACAGTAAATTCAGAAAATAATAATAATAAAACTGAAAACAATTTTGGAATGGCTTCTTCGTTTTCCGTGGCTGTGGATATTTCCAAACACCATTTCACATAAAATGAAATATTTTGAATTTATTTTAGCATGGATTCCAAATCCAAGAGGCAACGATACACAAGGCAGTGGAAATGTGCCCGGAGGTCACTGGCTGAAAAGCTTATCGGAGAACAATTACAATGCAATCCAATAACACTTCATCAAGGACAATATCCTATCAATATGATTGAAAGAAATGACCATGACGCTGACATGCAAAGTACTTTTGAGACTGGAGGCAGTGAGGAAAACTGCAGTTCAGAGCATGAGAGTGTGGAATTTGGGGTCACTGAAGGAAACTGCAGCTCAGGACACGAGAGTGGGATTAATGCAGTCAGTGAGGAAAACTGTAGTTCAGGGACTGAAGAGGTGGAGATGCCCCCAGCCTCACTTACAATGTTTCTGCAGGAGTGGAGTATGAAACACCTCATAACACATAATGCCATTGATGACCTCCTGAAGGGACTTCAAAAACATGGACACCCAGAACTGCCTTCAACAGCAAGAACCTTGCTGAGAACCCCAATACAAATCAAAACATTGACAATGTCAGGGATGGAGTGTGTTTACTTCAACTTAAGAGAGAGCCTAACTGAGCAGCTAAAGCATTACTTAAAGGAGATGACTGAACAAATCAGAACACTGGAGATATCCTTTAATATAGATGGACTGCCGATTTTCAAAAGCAGCAGGGCACATCTTTGGCCCATTCTCTGTGCTATTCATCTGACACCCATCCGAGTCTTTCCTGTGACACTGACACTTGGTCCTTCCAAACCAACAAATCTGGATTTTGTGGAACAAGCTATAACAGATGTTCTGGAGCTCCTTGACAATGGTTTAGAGGGAAAACAAGTAAAAATGAGATGTGTTGTTTGTGATACGCCAGCAAGAGCGATGGTAAAAAAGATCAAGCAATACTCTGGCTATTATGGGTGTGACAAATGCACACAGAAGGGCAAATGGATTTCTGGCCGAGTGACCTACCCAAAGGTGGACAACCTCATCCTACGTACTGATGAAACATATTGTGCTGAAATGATCAGGCGGGAGCAAAATGAGTCCACTCCAGTGTCTCCCTCTTTGAGGCTCCCACTAGACATGATAGCACAATTTCCAATTGATTACATGCACCAAGCCTGTTTGGGTGTTATGAGAAAACTCATAACAGAGTGGATTAGAGGAGATAGAAAGGTGCGAATGTCTGCTGGTCAAATTAAAGAGGTGACCCAAAGGCTTCTGTCACTCAGGAAGGCCATTCCAAGCTGTTTTTCCAGAAAACCAAGGGGTCTAGAGGACATAGACAGGTGGAAGGCAACCGAACTGCGTCAGTTTGCTGTGTACACTGGCAAAATTGTGCTGAAAGGAATACTGCCCGACCAGCTGTACGACCACTTCATGGCATTCAGTGTTGCCTTGAGCCTTCTTCTTTCACCCAGCTTGGCAGTGGACTACAACAACTACAGCACTGAGCTGATGACTTACTTCGTTGCAAAAACAAAAGACCTATATGGCGAGCAATTCATGGTGTACAACATCCATACAATGATACACCTTCCTGCAGAAGCAATTTATTTTAGGAGTCTTGATGCTTGCAGCGCATTCCCATTTGAGAATTTTCTTGGAAAGCTCAAGCGACTCGTGAGGTCAGGAAAGCAACCACTTGTTCAAGTTGCCAAGCGGTTGATGGAGGCTTCCTATGCTCCACAGACTCAATCTGTGGTGGCCACAAAGTGCAAATTGTCAAGACCAAACAATGCCTTCATTCTTGGCAAAGGAATATGTTGTGAGGCCATCGAAAAGAGCGTTGGGTTGGATGAGTCTGGCTCCCCTTTGGTATTGTGCAAAGTATTCGAAAAATGTGAGCCACTTTTTAGAGACCCATGTGACTCACGAATAATTGGCTGTTTCAAAGTGCAGCCAAGACAATGCATAGTGAAACGTGCCAGAACAACAGTTGACAAGACCTGCCATAATGTTGGAAATAAAACAGGAGATTATTTTTTTGTCCATCTTGCATAATATTTAAAATTCCATCATGGTAAAACTGGCAAACACTTAACATCTAATGATACAAAATTCATCATGGCATTCATCATGGCAAACCTGGCTAACATTATTCATCTAATTCATCATGGCAATCAGGTAGGCGATAATGAGATAATGTACCTTCCCAAAGTTAGCTATGTAACCATCTTTATTCCAGTTTTTATTGCTAACAACCATTGAAGCCACATTCTCAAAACTCTTCATACAGTTTGCATTACCATCATGGATCTTGGCCAATCTCTTAATATGTAGTTCAGATATCTATAGGATGCTCATGTCAATTTGGTTGCACCTTTAGACCAGCCTCTCTCAAAGAGAGACCAATGGTTTTCAACATGGTCATGGTACTGTGATCATTAGCATATAAGAGGTCACTGCTCTTGGTCTTTCACTCCATTTTTTACTGCTCATTTCCCCCTCCATCATCGTCATATTTCCAAACAAAATCATCATCAAAGCCATTATTGTAAATGTCTTTCACTTAAACATGGTGATGAGACTAAACCAGGACATATAGGTGGGCTTTCAGCTGAAATCGCAATTACAATGTGATTTTCTGCCAAAAATGTCAAAATAATGACTACAGAAATGCATGACATTTTCTAAATGTGTTTTTAATCACTCTTTGAAAGCAACCACCATGAAAGCATTTAATAAATGTGCTGAAAAATAAAGGAAAGGGTTATTGCAGGTGGGGAAGTATGAATTGAATTTTGGAAGATGTAGTCCATGGATTCATTTTGTGTGAAACCAATGAAAAATTATTCACAATATGGTCAACAGAGACTTCTGTTTCACTGTGTGAAGAGTTTTGAAAATGTAACTTTACTATTGACAATGCATGTTAGCAAGAAATACTGTCACTGATGTTTTTATTTGTGTCTCAACAGATGGAGAAAAAAACTTTTGCAGTTGTGGAATTTGCAGATGACAATTCTATAGAAATGGTCCCAACCACTTGGTTGGAGGAAACAACCGAAGTATGCTTTTGTCTTTAAAAAAACGTTAAAGTAACATTAACTTACAATACTGAAATTGAACCTAATGCACATTTTATAGGGAACATTCTGTTACTGGACATTTACCAACACAAGGAAGTTGGTAAAAAAGATTACAATGCCTGACAAGCAAAAGTGGAGGCGCTTCCCGATTAAGAAGATTTGGCTACAAACAGGTAAATGTTATAGTAATAAGTATTAATAAATAAGTATTTCAGGTTTATGTGTATTCCCTTATGGTGTTATAGGGGTCACCCATTGGCCCAATATAATTATACAATTTAGTTTTCCAACGTGCCTATTGATTGTTTTTTTTAGCGTGCATGGTGTTGGTTCCTGTGAGTTTCTCATCAAGCCAGACCTACCATGTTGTTAATAGTTTTTCTGGTTATTGTTAAATTACGTCTTTTACAGTCTTTTACAAGCAGCCATATTTTTCAGACTCATATGCAAAAGCCCTCCAGAAATGCCAGCAAGTCACAGAGACATCTAATATTGAAACAGAGGACACATCAATTAAAAAGAGGCCACACAAAAAGCCAAGGAGATTTCAGTCTGAAAATGATATCTCCTCAGATGGTAAGTGTTTAAATGATTTGTAATAAAAAACTTTTTATAAAATATTTTGTGTTCTTTTTTTTACAATTACAGTATTAATTAGTATTATTTGCTTATGTGCTATTTTTAAGCAAAAACCTGACAACTAGGGTCTCTACAAATGCAGCTCAGTATACAGTGTAAAAGCAAACAAGATTGCAAGGAAAATAATCTGTAAATAAACTTTAAAGTCTTACCAAAGCAGATCACTACTGTACTGTACAGCTGAGGAAAATACATTTGTATTATAGGCATTGAGACACACATAGACATCAAAACTTATCATACAACCAATGGTGAAAATCAACAACCTCTTCAGATAAACAGAACTCTGAACATCACACAACAAGCTACTAAAGTCACAACAAAAACAAGTTGCACAGTTTATTTATGCCACAAACATGCTAAGTGCTGTATATTATAAATCTTATCCCAACATGAATTGTGGCATAAATAAATTGAAGCTCTTTTTTTTTTTACTGTAACGATTGTTCATATTTTGCTGCAGTTTAAATTGTTTTTGTGTATAATGTTTCTTTATTCTTAGTAGTACCATAAGATTGGCATGACAAAATTAACATGACGTTTGTCACCAGTAAACACCAGATCACTGTAGCTTAGTGGTTAGATCATGGCACTAGCAATGCGAAGGTCATGTGTTTGATCCCAGGCATTGTACTCAGAAACAAATGTATGGGATAATGCAGTACTTTGGTTAAAAGCGTCTGCTAAATGCATTAAAAAAATCGAGTTTTACCCTGTCTATTTTACCCAGACAAAAGCTTAACTCTCTAATCATCAAATTCTTCAGCATTTGAATTTTTGTTTTTTTAATGTTAATGAACTACAATTGGTCATATATACAAATTTGTTCTTTAGATGACAGCAGAGATATTCCAATTAAGAGAAAGAATATATCAAAACCTGTTCCACCCACATGTAAGTTGTATTCAATTATCTATTTTGTCTTTTAAAAGTGTAAAAAATCCAAAGCAACCTACTAGATGTCTTCTACATGTCTGTTGTACTTTCAGATCAGCTATTCCCAAAAACATTCCCACAAGGTTAGTGCATTTATGTGTCAAAATGCAAGATATCTTTTAAAATAGATTTGGGGTGATATATTTTTTCTGTCTCGTCCATCACCAGATCACCAGATTTATTCAGTAAGACGAAGTCTTTAAAAAAACTTTTTTTGTGTTATTAAATATTTTCAATGTTTATTCATACCAGCTCTATCTAAAATAACATATTTCCTAAAGCAGATGAATCATTAACAGAATGTTCACTGACAAATGTGTCTCCTCTCCATCAAGGTGTGTAACAAAATGTCATTGGGTTACAATTATTAGTATTATTATTAGAAACGTGACACTGCCTTTAAAGACCCAGTTAGTCTTTAGGATGTTTTTTTTTTACATAAAACAATTCTACATAATATAAACAACATTCTGTGAAAATATAAACTTTATATCTTTGATATTGACCATTTAATTCCATGTTAAAGATTGAAATCGGAGTAAAATAAAGGTCTGAAATCAAACTTTGATGCCTGTTATTTCATAATTGGATTTTGAAAGTTGAAAGCTTGCCTATGACAGAATGGATCATATATATTTAAAAATGTTGCTTTTATTCCACAACAGTATCAGATCTTCTCTTCAATGAGCCACAGAACCCAACTGAGGATGACCCAACAGTTATTTGAGGCAAACATGCATACAGTGCTTCATACAGGATTTTATGAGATTGGGAGTGTACCTCTGACCCTCAGGTGGATCCAGTGGCATGTTGTATCTGAAACGTATTACTATTATTGTATTACTTGCACTTCTCATGAATATTGCTCTACTTAGATTAATCGCTTGTTGTTTTTCCTCAATTGTAAGTGGCTTTGGATAAAAGCGTCTGCCAAATGAATAAATGTACATGTAAATGTCCCCAGCCTCCCTTGGTGAGAATAGGTATAGTTAAGAGTTAAATAAATCAATCATGCACTTTCTAAATTGAAAAGAAAGTCATCTAATAAATTTTAATTTTCAAATGGAAAATAGCTAAACTTTAAAAGCTATTTAAAAGTATTTTCAAATATAATTTGTCCACAGACTATCGCACAAAGGTCCTGCAGAAATTACAGGAGCTGGTTGAAAACCAGCAAGATATCTTTGCAATGCAGTGCAAAATATTGGCTGCTCTGGCTCCAAGTATCGAGGCAGATGAGGATCTTCTTGATGGACCCTGCCAAACATTAGAGGAGTTCACACAGTTGGACAAAATACTGGAAAACAGTGACAAAAGGACAAAGATGGTAATAAATATAGCAAACTAAGCATACATATTTGAGCATTCAAGATATTCATTTTGCAAATAAATTGAAAAATGAAGCATTAAATAATGATGTACAGTATTCTAATATGTAAGCTACTGTGATGTTAGAGCAATGTAAACAATTGTTGTTGTTGTTGTTGTTGTAGTTGAACTACCTACGGTCCCTTGGGGGAGCAAATGCAGGTGCAGCTGTTCGCAAAATGTTGCGTAAAGTGGCCTCGACTGAAGTGCTGAGTGCCTACAGCCTAAAGGGGAGGAAAACCAAACTCGCCTTCCAAAGCCTCAGAATTTGCCCTATTATAATAAGTACGTGTTTTCTAAACTAAAAAAAAATAACTTTCCTTTCATCAGTTTACCTGAATCATTTCATGTTCTTATTACTTAAAAATCATGTAGCTAAGTTAATTTAACTAGATGAATAAAACGCACAGATGAATAAAAATCAATACAGATTGTACCTGTGCGCGCACACTATATAGCTGAGCCATACTACACCCTCATACTACAAATTAAAGTGTTTTCGAGGTGCACGGTGCAAAAAATGGATTCGGAAATGCACCTGCACCTTGCACTTCAGATCATACGCGTAGGTCATTAAAATAGGGCCCAAAATCTGATCTGTTATGTCTAAATGAATGTTTGGTTAATTGTTGGGGAAAAAATCGAATGTGTAACATTATATTAGATCCTTGCATAGATCCTAAAGCTGTCTTTATCAATGTCAATCAATTAAAGAAATTAAAAGTTAAACATAGCCCATTTCCTACAGTTATTGGTTTTGAATTTGTGTGTGCCAATTCTATTGGTATAGCCTACCAGTGATTTTAATTTGACTCAATTTGCTAGAAATTATAAAACTTTTTTAGAACACTTAAATCACCTAAAGAACGTTCTTAAAAGAAATCGTTGTAAAAGCACATAAATGGTATTAAAATTATTCCAAATTAAATGTGTTTTTATCACTATATTATATATTTACAATTGCTTGTGCAAAAGATACTTTAAAAGGTATGGTGTGGACTTTATTATACTTATTTGATTTCTGTTTATTAAACATTTGGAATCTGTTGCATATATTTTTATATTAACTCCTATGTCAAATCAGTCATTATAAACATCACATATTGTGAAGCTGCACTTGAATTGTATTCAATGTCCTTTTCCTTTTTTTCTGTAATGGAAAACAAACAGAACAATTTAAATTTGCAAAGGAAGTCTGCTTTTAATGTATATGGAATTTACGTTGCCATTTCTTTGTTACTTTTGCAGATAGGCTAACGGTGGTAGGAGACATTTCCAGAGGCGAAGAGTTCACTGGCGAAGTTAATCTGCTGATCGTTTTTATAGTTAAATAATTATTTTTTTTGCATACAGTAGGCTATTTTTGCACGTTGTATTTACTAAAATGTTTTTATTTATTTATTTAGAATTAAATTATATTATATAGGGTACTATATTATAAAAGTGTTATATATGCTGTTTCTAAATTAAGATTTTGTTGTAAGAAATACGTGATTTTCTTATTTTATGTATACCATTAAAGAATGAATTAAAAACATGGATTGTGTGATTTTATATGACATAGACCTTATATAGGTTTAATTCTGATGAATTTTCGTGTTATGTTGCTTATATATGGGGAATAAATAGAGGTTGTAGAATGTTCCCGGAACGTTCCGAGAACCTTCCCAGAATGTTCCCTGAACGTTCCGGGAACCTTCTCAGAACGTTCCGGGAAGGTTATGAAAACAAAAACTAACGTTCTGGGAACCTTCTGGGAACCAAAAACTAACGTTCCAAAAATTTTTAGCTGCTCTGTGGCTATACTGCACTGAAGCGGCAGTTTAAGATATAAACCCAGAATTCAGCGAACGTCAATTAACTTTTGTCTGGTTAATAAATACCTTTAAAGACAATTTTCCTTGGCCATAATACCAATGCCATTGTATCAACTCTTTAAGTGGAAGGACGCTACTTTCCCCCCCTCACGTGCAACCTATTTGAAAGCCCGGATGACGAAATTATAATATAGAAATTATAATATAGAAATTATATTATATTTAAGAAGGAAAAAAATATTTATTAATATAATATAAATAAAGTAATAAAGTACAAACATTTTTTTTTTAAGATTTATTTTTGGCCTTTTTATGCCTTAATTAACAGTAGTGAAGGAGAGGACAGGAAATGAGGTGGGAGAGAGAGAGGGGGGTGGGGTCGGGAAAGGACCTCGAGTCGGGACTCGAACCCGGGTCGCCCGGAGCGCAACCGCGCTATATGCCAGAGCACTGTCCACTACACCATCGGCTCCGGCATAAAGTACAATAATTAATAATAATTATATAATAACGAAAAATTTAAATAATAATAATAATAATAAAATCATGGTGACATATAGACGCCTTTGTAGTCGACGTCACGATTACGTCACTGCCAGATGCGCGCGCAGACTGGTGGCAGACAACTAGTGGAAACCAAGGAGCAATAAGTGGAAACCAAGGAGCAATAAGTGGAAAAAAGTGACCTATTTTTTGTCAGATATGGTGACCCATACCCGAAATGTGACCTCTGCATTTAACCCAACCAGTGAATAGTGAACACACACTTCAAGTCGTGAACACACATACACCGGGGCAGTGGGCAGCTATCACTGCAGCGCCCGGGGAGCAAACGGGGGTAAGGTGCCTTGCTCAAGGACACGTCAGTTACCTGCCGGTACTGAGAATCGAACCGGCAACCTTCTGGTTACGAGTCCAACTCTCTAACCATTAGGCCACAACTGCCCCTTTAAAAGCTTACAGCACCTGGTATTTCCAGGCGGTCTCCCATTCAAGTACTGACCGGGCCCGACTCTGCTTGGCTTCCGAGATCAGACGAGAGCGGGATCGCTCAGGGTGGTGTGGCCGTAAGCCACGGAGTGAAAGGAGGCAGTTACTTCAAAAACGCGTGTTTGTGTTGTTGAATGTCAGAATAGGAATGCCAAAAATTATGACATTATTTTCTATGGAATGCCGTCGTTAAATACGCCATTTTAAGCTAAACAAGTCATTAAACGAACAGGCTGGACTGACGAAATTATCAGGAATTCTCGTTTCTCTGTGTTCATTTTATTTCAGGTAACGTTAGTAAATAAAAATATTTGTTATGTTCGTGCTTGTGTCTGTTCTTATTGCCACATTCCTGCTATAGTTGTACCTATACTCTTTAAATATTGTTTACTGCAGTACAAGTCAGCTGTGTAGTGTGACAAATTAACTTTAACAGTCAGAACAAAAGTTCACAAGGCTGTATTTGAAGTATTGAACGTTTCTTTAACATTACATTTATTGACTTCATGTAGGCCTATTTAAAATCAACACAAATAAAGGTTTCAGTTTTTTCTAACCATTTTATTAAATAAACAAAACATTTAGAGTGGAAATGTAATAAATTCATATCAAGTTTATTGGACATTCTCTACTAGCCTATTAAGTGTTGAGTTTTTAAAAATGTAGTTTGAGCAAAATCCATAAATGTTAGGAACAATATTGACTGTTTTTAAAACAACAATCTGTAATGAAAACGTGCACATATAGGCTACTGTAAAATGAATATAAAGTTGCGGATTACAACATAGCTACATGAACTTCAACCACCTGATCGTATATGGTTCAGCAAACTTCACTATTTTGCTACGGGTTAGCTTATTAATGTAAGACAACCGATTTAAATCGCTATGTGTTAACTTGTCAATGTAAGACAGCGGGTTTTCTGCTGATAAAATACTAAAATAATTTGAAAAGGTGTTTGAACCATTCACCCTCCTATGTTGTCAGGCTGATTTTAGCGCCGACACTTGACGCTTTCTGCCACCAGTTAGGCTCCGCCCACAGAAATGCGTTTACAAACACAAAAGGCGTCTATAATATGCACGTCAGAAAATAAACGGTAGTAACGTGCATTTTTTTTCTAATTTGTTCGTAAACTAGCGCATCGCATACTCTTCCACTGAGCTGGCGAATGATCTCGGCTTCGGCACAAATAGAAAGGAGCTCCCTGGTCTCGGTTTCACCCGAGTTTGACATTTTTCGTTTGAACGAAATACCCTGCTCTAGCAGTCGCCTGACAAATACGTCATTGTGACGACACAGCCTTTACGGTATTCTGCCTTTTGTTCACACAGGGCGCTTTCCGGTGTAGTGCCAAAATTGATGACCTACCGAATTATGTGACTCTAGTAGGCGCTATACTGACATTAGGTTAAGGATTAGGATTGGGTGTAGGATTAGCTCAATACAATACGTGCTGGGTCACATAATTCGGTAGGTTACAGATTTCGGCACAACACCGGGACTGATCCCGTTAATGTTACTAGGTCCCCTTTCCGGAATCACTTTTGGATCAATCCGGGATGCGTTTGCGTTCACACACTGGCAATTTTACGGCCCCCACGGTGACACAAGTCCCCACAAGTTGGTGTGTACTCAGGTTTACGTCCCCACCAGCATATAAAAACCAAACCACACACATACACACAAACTTTCCGCATGAAATAACAAATTTGCAGGTCCTGTAAAAAAAATGCTCGCACAGTCTCGAGAACTCTCTCCACGGATGCTTCGGTTTCCTTTAGACCCCAGTGAAACGTCATATCTTTGAGGGTGTATCAAAGCATCAAGGTGCGGACATTATGCAAATGTGCTACGAAAGTAACTGGATGATAACAAACCTGGCATTCGCTGTAGTCCAAGAAAGGTGATTACTGTTAGACGCCAACTTACTTTATCGTTGACTTTGGGATCTGTAACTTTTTAGATTGTTTACACGCACTAACACACACTTACAGACCAAATGAAAGGTACAATTAGGGAAAGAAAAATCTTTAAATTTTCATGCCCTCCAGGAGTCATTTTTTCTACGACAGTGGACATTGTTTTTATTTTATTATTTTGTTTTTGTTAGATATGTTCACTGTGGTGGACAGCTAGGCTACGGTTGAATTTTATCTACAGTAATCTAGTGTATAAAATTCAACTTGGCGCAGTGATGAAACTGTAATGCAGCTGGCTGATCTGGAACAACTTGATCTTGAGCTAATCAGAATGAAGCATGCATTACACAAGCTTGTACACATGCATTATTCATTTTCAGATTGAACTTCACAAGATTGCACTAAGAGAAAACAGGTAGGATAAAAAATGCATACTTGACGTGTTGTCCGAAAGGGGTCTCTGAACTTGTCACTAATCTAGCTAGCACTCCAGTATCTCGACTCTGATGGGTACCCAGCCAAGAGTGAGTCGATGGTGGTGGCAGAGGGATGCTGGAAAACTGACTACTATTTATGAAGAGTTTCTTTTCAAAAACATGATGACAATTTAAATAAGTTAGATTTTTTTTAAACAGATTTATCTGTTTTGCAAATAAACTCCTTATATTCATATCTCTACCATGGCTGATTATTTGGATTACACAATTGTGCTCCTTCCGAACTTCAAATAGTGATGAAATAAACTCATTTTGACACAATTTTCTGCTTACCTTTTACTTGTGTCTTTATATTTTGTTTTAGCTTTTATAGTATTTCTCAAAAACCTGAAGACAACAGGAAACTGACATTTAGATCAGTGGTTCTCAACTCTGGCCCACAAAATCTAGCCCCAACTCTTAGAAATTACACCTGAACAAGCTAATCAACGTCTTCACAAATAGGTGCATTCAACTTAATGTGGCGCTGCACAAATCTAACGGTGTATAACATCGATGTAAGTACTGTGAAAGGGATTCAAAAGCATACAGAGCTTTCTGCACTTAAATCGCTCTCGCTGTACTTTAATGTGATACGCCAAGTAATCTGCACAACCCCTCATTAAGCTTAACGTGACTAATTCTGACTATTTCTCAATTAACTTAATGGGTTTATAAATGTTATTAATGACCTCCTGAAATTAATTTTCCCAGTGTAAGGCAAGACTGATCTAAATGTTTATGTTTAAAGCCCAAAATTGTACTTAAGGAAACAATACTTGATTTTTTTGTATGATCTATTGAAAGAAATGCATTATAACTTACAAAACTTTCTTCAGAGGTGTATAAAGACCGTACGTAATAAAGAGATATGTTTTTATTGCCTTAGAATAACCCAGTTTTATCTACATACAGCGCAGGCCTAAATATGTGGAGTTTTCCATGTTGTGCGGCCATGTTTGGTTACAGCAGTCCTAAACGAACAGAGCGCATTTCGTAATTCATAGAGGCAGCCTGCGTCATCACTGAGTTGAAGACACAAAGAAGTTAGTCAGTCATAGTATGAAGAGTAGTCGTCGTCGTCGTCGTCATCTAGCTGAAGCATAGATCGCTCTGTTTTTAGAAGTTTTGATACAATGGAGGACCATGCGTATTGTGCACAAGAGCCGACAAAGCGCGAATCTCAGTCGGCAAAGTGCAAACGTGATGCTGCCTGACAAATTTGACACAAACAACGGCAGAAATCTAAACATCGGTGTAGCTTTTACCAGATGAAGGACAAATGTTTTCAACGCGACGCCGAAGTTGCCCTTTTTCTGCTGGGCTGGTAAGATAATTTAACTTTTGTGAAAGTGAAACCAGTTTTTTGTTAACGTTAGTTTTCCTTATAAGTGTATAATAATGTAACTGCATTGTAATTTCACGTGAAGTAACATGACAGTGTGGCTAGGATCACAGCCGCTGTCTCAGTCAGCGACATGTTTTTTTTTTTACTGTTGCGGCCACCGTCGTACTTTGAAAGGGAGGGGTGAGCAAATGATTGAGAGATCCATTGCAAATCTATGCTGAAACGCTAGTGGCCGCTAAAAATCCAAAACTGCGCCTTTAAAAATGCTGTCTATATTTTTTAGCGGCATCTAGTGGTGAGGTTGCAAACTGCAACCAACCGTTCACTCGACCCCTCCCGTTCTTAGCACTACGGAGGCCATGAGAGGATTAAGATGGAGTCATGTTTTCGCTTCTTTCACAAAGGAGATAACGTATTTACAAAATGCGCCCTGTAGAGCAGTTTGTCCATTTAGGGATACTGTATAGTCACAACATGGAAAGTTCTATGTAAGGTGAGCCCGTGGTGTACGTAGATAACTTAGCTCATTCTAAAGTAATATAACATAACGCTTCATTATATAAGGTCTTTATATACCTCTAAACACATAGTTCTGTATATTATATTGCATTTCTGTTAATAGAGCCTCCAAAAAAATTACACACAGCACCTTTAAAATCAAATACCCATCTTAGAAACAACAACATAGAAGTTCTTCATCTGTTATTGTCTTTTATGATGTTTTAGTCTTTACACAGATTTCTAGAGTCATCATTTTTAGATTAACATACATGGCCAACAGGTGAATTTTTTAATCAAATTGGAGCTACACAATTTAACAACTTTCACTCAAGGGTTAAAATGGAAATACAATATCAGAAGGCTCTTAAATGTTGACAAAAAAAAAAAGTTATGTATCCATGAGCAGTATATTGATCACCGACCAAAAAACCCTAACATTTATACTTCGCACTAAATGTGGTTTTATACTGGTTTGTAGTCCAACTTCGACTCCAACTTCTTAGAATCTGCCACCTTCCTTACAGCCTTCATGAAATCCTCTTGAGTCACATAATCACGATCAGCACGAATAGCAAACATTCCTGTTGGATGTAATAGACAAGGTCATACACTGGAATTCTGCGGATTCAATAAGTGACTCCACTAGGTGTGTTTAGAAATAATAATAACTTACTGAATGCTTAAGTCAACAAGTGTCAAAAGACAAATGTGGAAACTGTATTGGATGTCTTACCAGCCTCAGTACACACATTCCTTAAATCAGCTCCATTAAAACCATCAGAGAGCTTGACGATGGCTTCATAATCTGAGAAACCAGAAAGAAAATGTAATTTAATATACGGTAGCACACTAGTGAAAGTCAAAGATGCAATATAAAGGGTTAGCATCACAAAATTCTTCCTTATTAAAATAAAAAATTGTGTTTGATAAACAAAATCGGAGAACAAGTTATCCATGTCCATGATCCAAGTAATGTACTTCAACTACATTGAAAGAATAGTTGACCCAATAATTTACTGGCATTAGATGGTGTCCCATTTTTAAAGCTTTTTTTTTTTTTAAGTAGTGCTGTCAATCGATTAAAAAAATGTATCTGATTAATCGGATTAATTTTTCTGTGATTAATCACACAAACATTAATGTTTTTAAATATACTTTTACATTGAAATAATTTCACATTTAATCTCCAAATTAATGTAGAAACAACACATTTCTTTAACAGCAATAAATGAATGAAAGCCAACATTCTGATATTACTACTGCAACTGATCTATAAAATTGATAACTTTTTCTTAATTTTGACATTAATTGTAGCCGTTCAACATTGAAGTACATTATAATTGAGGGCTATCATGTCTAACAGGTAGGGAATATACTGAAATTAAATTAAGATCTCAAACATAGTCTTTAATGCTAAATTCTAAATTAAATATAGAAGAATCCTCATTAAAGCTACAAAACATATAGATTTCTTCTTTTGTTTTGTTCTTTGATTAACATTAGTGCCAGAAGTCACAGCAGCAGGTTTAAGAATGCGGCCCCTTTAAGAGCTGCCGCTCTAAGCAGATCTGATGCCCATTTTCACAACTCTTTACATTCATTTAGGATTTTAAGTCTGTGCTTACGAAAATACTAGACAAAACTGGCTTTCTGGCATAATCTTGTGTGTTTTTGATCATTCTGACTGAACTAAATTGACTATTTCTAAAAAAAAAAATCTTTTAGTGATTTTTAAATAGTTCGTTTAAACAAATAAAATACAAGGTGGATAAAATTTGTTTAAAATGCTACTGCACAAAATATATATTTTTAAATACAGTTAATAAAGACACAATATTGTAGAGAACATATATGGACACTCGAGTTGGCATATGATCAACATGTTTATATTGTTTCACATGCTTTGTAGAGTAAAATTTTATCTAAATGCTCGGGATGAAAGAATACCGGCTGCGGAGCCTTCAAGGCGTCTGCATGTTATAAAGCCTTGTTTTAAAGGTTGCTAAATGATCGGGTTAAATTAAACTCTTTATATTTTGTGCTGAAGTAATTTTCAACATTAAAACGACATTTAGAGGCAGCTATACGACACTGTGTTTCTGTGTGTGTGATCTTGGACTTCGGCATAAATATAAAGGTAAGCTATAGCTTTTTACTTCTGTAATAATAATCCTTGACTCTTAACTCTTCATTACAAAATATTTTACCTTTATTATGCACGTCTAAAACAAAAATTGCATAATATTGGAAAAACAAGGAAATGTGAACATCTTGATTGCTTTGCAGTTGACAAAATGGGAATATAACTCCAAGCTTGCCATATAGGCCTATCAGTAAACAGATTGATAGATTTGATGGTTCATCTGAAAATCCCGTGGTGACTTTCTGATGGACAAAGACTGGAATTGGCTCCAAAATTTAAAAGGTAAAATAATATTAAATGACCAGTCAATTAAAAATATTGACGTTGACTAACTATCAGCGTTGACGCAGTCGATTATATCGACCAATTGCAACAGCCCTATTATAATCTGTGACTATATCAATCAGCCAAGTGCTGCATCATCATGAGATGTTATTATTAGCACATGTTTTAAGCTTTAATATATTTGAGTGCAAAAATATGTGAAGGAAAAATCAATTTGGTCCTGTGAGCCGAACAATAATGCATTACATGTTTAAGAGTAGCCCTCTAGATGATTTTATCTCTTCAGGTAGCCCTTGCTTATTATTTTAAAAATTACTCGAGTAAAAGTAAAAAAGTATGCAATGAAAAAACTACTCCAGTAGCTAGTTACTAGTTACTTTGTATCCGATTAAATATTATTCCTAAAATTAATATTAATGCCAATATCTTTATATCGATGCATAATAATATTTTTAATTATTATTATCATAAGCAGATATCTTAGCAATATATACACACAGAGACTACAGAATAGACAAACACAAAAGAGTAGGGCTGGGAACCGAGAACTGGTTCTTATTCAGAACCGGTCCTTTTTGTATAAAAGAACAGGAACCATGAGAAATTTGTACGTTTTGGTTCTGAAAACGGTTCTGGTGCGAAGCGCTATGAGCATCCTTGCACCGGTGTTTCCCGTAAAGGGTGTCACAAACCAAACAGAAACGCTGTGCCGCCTCTAATTACTGAATGCATCGTTTCCTATGACGCGCCGCGTCTTTAACATGTGAACACCTTGGTTCACATAACTGTATGCGTGTTCCACAGAAACGTTGCGCCACATCTTTAACTGCCAAACATATTGTTTCCCACAACTGTACGTGCACTCCAATATTGGATAACTGTGAAGTTGTTTTGTCTGACAGTTGAGCTGTGCGTTGTGATTGGCTAAATACCTCCAGTGTGTAAGGGATTTAGGGGTTTTAAGATAAGTAAAATTATGATGAAATAACTCATCAAATTTTCACCAGACCTAATGGTCAAATACATGAAACGAGTCATTTAAAACATCTGTTTCATTCAGATGTAATAAAGGGATACCTGCACTGACTCTTTGTGCAAAGCAAAAGTCCCGATCCGCGTGGAGAGTTCAGAGTTTAGAGAGTTGCACAGAAGTACGTTTTGGGCCTCACAAAACTTCCAGGACGAGGCAAAATGTCAGTTTATCGCTTCTCTCATCAGACGTTTCGTGTCATAACAGTTGCAAACACAGTACGCCAATAACATGGCAGACAGTGTGTGAAAGCTTACAGCGCGCAACTCTCATGCCGGAACGATCATCAGTCCGCCTTGCTACCACACGAAGTGGATTCTCGTCAGACCAGTTATAATAAATACAAGTACATAAGTGGATAAAGAGTAAACTCGGTATCGGTTTTGCCTTCAAACCTTGTTAGCAGATTGAAACCAACGGATCGACCAGAAGGACGCTTTACAGAGGTATGTTTTTATTCTGTCTTATGCATTTGCACGGCTGGAGCACCACTGCTGTGATAACTAAAGATACGCCGCCGCCTTTGCGTGTACATTTGGGTGATGTCATGCAACAAACTGAGGCGGACTGACGTGGCACTGTTGGGGCGTGTCTACACGAGCGGTTTCAGGCAGTTCAGGAAGATCAATCACTTTTACAAAGAATATATATTTTGTTCTGATACTTTGATTTTGGCAATTTTACGTGTCTAATGCATATGCATGGGCAACTTGTAACACACCAAAAACACAGGAAAACACGACAATGCAAACAATTTCTCCTTTAAGTTATATTTGTCCCATATTGTCATTAATATGGACTTTAACCTTGACCACTAAATATATAGACTGCTATTGTTATGTTAGTATGAGGGTTAGATTATTTAGTGTACAGGTCATTTTGAGAGTGATGGAAAATAAACATACAATGTTTAAAAATGTTAAAAGCACTCATTGCATCACACCCTCTCCTGGCTGCATTATTTCTAAAATAGGTGCTTTATAGTGTATTGTAAACGTGATTTTAAGTATGAAAGTTGAAAATGAACAAGTGTCTTAGCCCTCAAGGGACTATTTGGCCAACCAGCTTATTCCTGCTTGAAAAGCAGAATGTTACTGTGTATAGCTATAGTGCAAAAACAACTACTTTGAAGCATGTGTGATTGATGGACTAGCATTACTTAACATTATTAATTACCTTACAGCCATTCAATTAAGGTAAAAAAGTTAATGGTTATATGGAACCAGAATCAGAACCGGGAATCATTGGGCAAAACTAAAACCGGAACCGAAAAACTTCTTACGATACCCAGCCCTAAAGAAGAGCTATTTCTGTGAATTAGATCTAGTCCCAATGTCAATGTAGCATACACAACCTATTTGGAATAATAGACAATGTCAAACCTGACATTGTGAACAAAGTGAACCTGCAGAGTTTTTGCATTTACAGTGCATTTACCGAAACTCAGAGGATTTCCTAAAATGATTTAGAACATCTGCAGTGCAGATGCAGACAAATGTTTTGTCATGTTGTGTCACATGTGTGTATTGTAAAAACCTCTTACTTGTAAACATACAGTAAACAGTGAACCACACTCCTATCAAAAAGTTTTCTTCCTTCTGTTCTTCAAATGTATATTTCTGCAAGCCCGTGTCTAACATGTTGCTGCGTCTGACGAATAGGTTGTGCGAGTATATGACAGGCGTGCATCATTGCTGGCAAACAATATGACACATTTGCAGTTTTGGTTTGATAGATAATAGATTCATATCCACTTCATCCAATGCTCTTTGTGTTCTTGCGGTTCCTGTCTGCCTCGCTGCCAGTGGTTTGTTTGTATCCTTGTACAGCACTTCTCTTACTATTAATATATTCGTTATTTGATTATTACTACTGTCTATAACTATACTGTCTATAACATAATAACTTTCCGATATCATTGACTTAAAAATCTAAACCAAAATAGATCGTTAATCCAAACGCCGCTAGCATAGCGCTATCGTTAGCTTGTTAAGCCTATTGTCTGTTTACACTGTGAAGTACTATGCTTGTCTGCTAGCTTGTCTTGTGTGCCAACTGCTGCTTTACTTAGCGTATATATTTCGATTTCATCAACCTTGGTAAGTCGGATTCAATCATCAAACCCGGTGAGTTATGGCTCTTTCTCCTGTTGTTGTTACATGCACCACATGTCATATGTTTAACGTAGCCTTTTTTGTCAGCGACGAGGGTTTTACATGTGATAAATGCAAGGAAATAGTTTGGCTGACAGAGAAGATTTTAGAATTAGTGTCTCACATCCAAACTTTATTTGACGATAGTAAGAGTGAAAGGGCCATAGAAAACACTTTGGATGCGAGCAGCGCACATTGTTTGGTTCCAGTTAAAAATCCCCCGCTGGGAAACTTTGTAACCGTGAGATGGCATAGTCGTAGATCAAAGCACTCGAACCGTTTCGGTTACAGTCTCGAAGAGGTTTGCCCCACTCAGTGACACACCGACTGAGAAACCTGCTGAAAGTGCCCTAGTTATTGGCAATTATATTGTATGGAACGTTAGCATAGAGGCACCAGCCACCATAGTCCAATGTTTGCATGTTGGCACAAACGATGTTCGTCTCCGACCTGTTAAAAAGAGACGGTCTCCATGCCTCTTGGGCTGGGGCTGCTCTCCTGTCTAGTAATATGGCATATAGTCAATGCTAAACCTTGACTCGCTGGAGCCCAGGTCAGGGAGCGGACAGAATGGCTTAACCAACCGTCTACTAGTCGTCTCATGTCAACAAAAACACAAAATATGCAACATAGTACCCTCGTCTCCAAAACATCAAAACATAGAGACTGTGTCTGTCCCCTAGACTAGCAAATACAGAAAACTGCGCAATTCTTTCAAGAGTAATTTAATACACGTTAAACAAATAAAACACGAATACAATCCAGTTAAAAAATTTATATGACTTGGTTTGCTAAATATTATATCTCTCAATAATAAAGCACATTTTGTTAATGACATGATCACAGATTATAAAATAGATGTGCTCTGTCTGACAGAAACGTGGCTAAAACCAGATGATTATATTACTTTAAATGAGTCTATTCCCAAAGATTACTGTTATAAACACGAGCCTCGTCTAAAAGGCAGGGAAGGAGGTGTTGCTGCACTTTACAATCATACTTTTAGCATTACTCATGTCTAATTTTAAATTTAGTAGTCATAGTACTTCATATAACATCATCTAATGTTAATGATAAAACATTTGTGAAATTTATTTTGGCTACTGTATATAGGACTCCAGGGCACCACGCAGACTTTATTAAAGAATTTGGGGACTTTTTATTAGAATTAGTACTGGCCGCAGGCAGAGTCCTTGTCGTTGGTGATTTTAACATCCATGTAGATAATGATATAGATGTTCTGGGAATGGCTTTTAACGACATTCTTAATTCCATAGGCGTTAGACAACACGTGACAGGACCCACTCACCGTCGTGATCATACTTTAGATTTAATACTGTCATACGGTATAAATGTGCACGGCGTTAACATTCTTCAGCAAAGCAAAGACATCTCAGATCATTCTCTTGTATTGTGTATGCTCCACCTGCCTATAGCTGCAAATAAAACCATGTAACAAATATGGTAGAACAATAACTTGTAGTACCAAAGACTAGTTTCTCGATAATCTACCTGAATTTCCTCCATTCCCTACCATATCTGATAACTTAGATCATCTTGATATCTTCACCGAGTATATTAACTCGGTCTTCTCAGAAACACTAAACACACAGTTGCTCCTCTTCATACTTGAAAAGGTAGTTGCATCACAGCTATGCTCCTTCCTCCAAAGGAACGACATCTATGAACAATTCCAGTCAGGATTTAGGGCACATCACAGTACAGAGACTGCTCTGATTAGAATTATAAATGACTTGTACTTGTGCTATTAGGTCTTAGTGCCGCTTTCGACACCATTGACCATAGGATACTTTTACATAGACTTGAAAATTATGTTGGCATTAGTGGAATAGCATTGAAATGGTTTAAATCATACTTATCCGATAGTTTTCAATTTGTAGCAAATAAATAATGAGGTGTCACGCAAATCCCAGTGCCACAGGGCTCAGTTCTTAGACCTCTGCTCTTCGCACTATACATGAAACACAGCAGTTCAATAGAATAATAGAATGCATAGTCGGTATAAAAAACTGGATGAGTAGCAACTTTTTATTGCTGAACGCGGACAAAACGAAAGTGTTACTCACTGGACCGAAAACTGCCATAAACAACAAAGAATACCGCTTAACTATTGATGGATGTTCCATAAAACCCTCATCGTCAGCATGGAATCTGGGAGTTTTATTCTATAGTCACCAACACCTGTAGAACTGTGTTCTTCCACCTTAAGAATATATCAAAACTACATCTTATGTTGTCACTATCAGATGCAGAAATGTTAATTCATGCATTCATGACATCAAGACTAGATTACTGTAACGCACCATTAGGTGGCTGTCCTGCACACTTAATACAAAAACGCTAGCTAGTTCAAAACGCAGCAGCTCGAGTTCTTACACAAACAAAACAGTATGAGCATATTAGCCCGGTTCTGTCAGAATTGCACTGGTTACCTATCAAGCAACGTATTTACTTAAAAATCTTACTGCTTACCTATAAGGCATTAGATGATTTAGCTCCTCAGTACCTGAGTGAGCTTCTATTGCATTACAGCTCTTCTCGTTCACTACGCTCTGGGCTCCGGTCAGTTGGTAAAACCTAGAATTTTGAAATCAAGTGCAGGCGGTAGTTCGTTTTCCTAGTACTGTGCGGGAGGCAGACACACTCTGTCAATTTAAATTAAGATTAAAGACGCATCTCTTCAACTTTGCATACACACCACTTCTATAATATAAATCCTATTTAGGCTGCATTAGTTAGAACAACCGGAACCAAAAACACTGCATTAAAGAGTATTGAACAGTATTTTTCTCTCAGTTGTCTTTTCTCAATGTTCCGAGGTTACCACAGCAAGCAGGAAGGAGTCCGTACCCAGACCAGATGGTACAGCTGAAAGAGGGAAGCGGCAACCCGACTAGTCCTCACTACAAAACTGCAACTGCAATTAACTACTAGAATATTATTGATAATCGTACACCTATCACCTACATTTTATTTTATTTTAGTCTAGTTGTGCAAGCACTGTCGAGCTTGTAAAGATGCTGCAGCTTTTGCCAGAGGGGAACTGGTTCCCCTGGTGGGGTCTAGGTTCTCCCGAGGTGTACGTGCGCATGTGTTTTTGTGTGTCCGCGTTCGTGTGTTAGAGGTCTTCATGGAGGACACGAGGCCCGTACGGGTCTATATTTTAAATGGTTAGACGTGTCGGGTCCAGATCCTATTACTTCGGGTCCCGGGTCTATTTAAAATTGCGTGTAATACCCGAGTCGATCGGAGAACACCCGCTGTGATCAGTGTCATTCAGCACTGTGTTAGTTACGTGATGTTTTGCTTCGATTGCTCCTGGCTGGGCAAGCAGCAAACACACATGTTGTGCACATCATGTTTCTATGGCAACTAGGGCTGTGCGATTTGGGGAAAATATCTAATTGCGATTATTTTGACAGATATTGCGATTGCGATTCGATTGGCGATTTAATTTTGCAAAGTTAAGCTTCAGCTCATTACTGTCAATAGTGTGAGTATTGTTACCCCACTGAATAAAAAAAACAATGGAAACCATCACAGTTAGAGTGTGTTTTGGGCATTTTTACTGTTGTTTTATTGGTTTCCATCTGCCAGATCACATCCCACCAAAAGAATCCATCAAATACCAGTAGACACCATTATAGTTTACATTAAAACCAATACAATTCCCATTATAACCATCAAATTTTCGATTGTGTTTTGGGAGGAGTTCTATTGTTTTTCAGCAGGGAAAATATAATGGTATTAATACTCACAGAATGAACTTAATTACTGAATTTCACTGCAAATATTTGTTTATTTTGAATAAATAAAGAACTGTAGCCTATTACTTTAGTCAATTATTAAAATAGGCTACTTTATTGTGAAATTAGCAAAGCAGTTAGATTGAATGTACATTTGTTATAAACGTGGAGCCAGGCGCGAGCTAACACAGATGCGCTGGTGGGGACTTGCGGTGCGGAGCTGGACATTACACGCATTACGAAACAGGCTGCATGTGTGCGGCAAGTGTAAAAGTCTCGCCCGTAAAACAGAGAGACGCGAGTATGAGAAGCATTCCGAGACGCCACAAGTCCACTCGCGCTCTCTCCCGCGTTCTGCTTGTTATTTTGTAATGGTGGGCGTTTACACAGGCTAGGCCAGTACTGATTGGGCAGAATGGAGGTGCGCTCACTCAATTGGTTAGTAAGACTGTCACTCAAGGCGAGCCGGGCAGTCATGCTTTTGCTTTGATGAGAACAGACGCATTTCATATTTTTCACATCGCAGCCTTTGTGATTAGCAAATCGCAATGGTCTCAAATCGCGATTGCGATTCGATTTCGATTAATCGCCCAGCCCTAATGGCAACCGGAGCTTCAGCAGTGACAATTGGCTCTTTTATTTAGAAGGCGGGACGTTTTCCACCATCGCGCTTTGCAATCTTGTTTAAGATAAATCATGTTTATATTGATATAAATGAACCACATTGTTACTGTATATCTTAAATTTTTGTTCAGACTCGGCTCAGAGCACAGACATAATAGCAAAGTAATGCTGCTAACATGAAGCTGGAATAATGAGTGGATTAAAGGGCCAAACAGACCGAACGCGCTTTTCACGTTCGAAAACACGAGGCGCAGCAGTTTTTTTCATGTTGCTAGGTAACCACTGAAACAGACGTTTTTTCAGTCAAGTATTATAGCGCGAGCGCAAATTCCATCACCACTGACCACATCGGAAGGCCCGCCTCTCATTTCATTCGATTGGACAAAGGAGCATGACGTCAAGCATTTTTCTGCTCCGAGTTTACTTTTTTAACAATGCTCCCAGCCAACTGAAATCAATTAAAAAGAGGCACGTGTAATGGCAAAAAATGCGTTCTGTCTGATCGGCTCCTAAGCATGTTTGTTCAATCGGCAAGATCTCCATCTCGCTCTCTGTGGTCCCCTCATGCTTCAAAACGTCCACCATTGTGCCTATGCCAAAACGGACTAAAATCACATGTTTGAATGACTGGCGCCCTGTAGCTTTAACACCCATCTTCAGCAAGTGTTTGAGAAACTTATCAGAGACTACATCTGCTCTGTGCTTCCTGCCTCATTAGACCCTCTACAGTTTGCATATCGCAGCAACCGCTCCACCGATGATGCCATCGCCTTTACCCTACACACTGCTCTCTCCCACCTTGACAACAAGAACGCATATGTGAGAAAGCTGTTTGTAGACTACAGCTCAGCATTCAATACCATAGTGCCGACCAAACTTGTTCTGAAGCGCCAGGCTCTAGGTTTAGACAGATCCCTGTGTGACTGGATTCTGGACTTCCTGTCAGACAGACGTCAAGTTGTCAGAATGGGAAATTACTTCCTCCCCGCTGACTCTCAGCACCGGAGCGCCCCAAGGTTGCGTTTTAAGTCCACTTCTTTACTCCCTGTACACACACGACTGCATAGCCACACACAGCTCCAACACCATCGTGAAATTTGCCGATGACACAACAGTGATCACCAACAACGACGAGTCGGCCTACAGAGAGGGGGTGTGCAGTCTGACACACTGGTGTAAGGAGAATCATCTCCTACTTAACATGAATAAAACCAAGGAACTGGTGATAGATTTCAGGAGACAGGATAAGGAACACAGCCCCATCATCATCGACGGGACACCTGTGGAGCGGGTAAACAGCTTCAAGTTCCTTGGAGTAAACATCACTGAGGACCTCACATGGACTGTTCACACTGATGCAGTGCTGAAGGCGGCACCACCAGCGCCTCTTTTTCCTCAGGCGCTTGAGGAAGTTTGGGATGAGCCCCAAAATCCTCAGAACCTTTTACACCTGCACAGTAGAGAGCATTCTAACTGGCTGCATCACCGCCTGGTATGGAAACAGCACTGCCGGCAAACGCAAAGCACTGCAGAGAGTTGTGCAAACTGCCCGTCATGTGGTGGGAGATGCGCTTCCCTCTCTTCAGGACATCTACACCAGGCGGTGTATGAGGAAAGCCAGGAAGATCATCCGTGATCCCAGCCACCCGAATCACAGGCTGCTCTCCTTGCTGCCTTCGGGCAGACGATACCGGAGCATCCGGTCCCGCACAAGCCGATTGAAGAACAGCTTTTACCCTCAGACTATTAGACTGCTCAACACTTAAAACTCAACACTTAAACTGACACACACTAACTCTTTGCCATACTATACACCACAGTATCATGGACTAATGCAATAACCATCCATTAACTATCTGCACTATGTGCTGAACCATCACACATACACTCCGTGTGCATATCTGTAGATTCTGTTATATTTTTTATATTTAATGTTTATAGGCACCGTCCAATGTGTACATCTTGTGTATATAATGTGCATATGTGTAAATGTATATTGTCTTTTTGGTACAGCCCATCTGTTATAATTTGCACTGCTTGCCTGCACTACATACTGTCTACTTACTTTACAAGGTTTTGTCATACAGTTGTTTGTCTGTTCAACTGCATTATGCTTTGTACTGAGCATGCACCCAAGACTTTCACTCACCACTCGTGGTGATGTGACAATAAAAGTGATTTGAAGAAAGGAATGTGGTTGGCACATTAGCAATGAGGATAGCACCACAATGTGGTACGAGGGAGTACGCTACTAAGTTAAAGTAGGGAAGACAAAAACTTTTATTTTTGCAATTAATTTGTGCTGTTTGGGTCCAGGGTCAGTCTTTCTGGACGGGTTCGGGTCCAATTTTCAAATAATTGTCAGGTCCGCATCAGGTCCGGGTAGTAAATTTATGGCATTTCTCGGGTATTCATGGGTTCAGGTCCAACTTTTAAAATATTGCACATTTACATTTATGCATTTGGCAGACGCTTTTATCCAAAGCGACTTACATTACATTGTACACTTTGTATAGTAAGCAAGTGGGGGTTAGGTGCCTTGCTCAAGGGCACCTCAGCCGTTACCCGCCAGCCCTGAGAATTGAACCAGCAACCTTCTGGTCATGAGTCCAACTCTCTAACCACTGGGCCATGACTTTCAATATGTTGTTCTTTTACAAATGTAATGTTTTGCTTACAGTCATTTTGTCTTATGTACAGCTGCTTCGTAACAATGAAAATTGTAAAAAACGCTATATAAATAAACTTGAGTCGAGTTAAGTTTCCCACTACGAAGAGTTTTTCTCTTATCTTATCTTATCTTATCTTATCTTATCTATATTACTTATTTTTGTGTGTTCAACTTATGTTGTTATTCTTGGTTGTTTTTGTTTTCTTGTAAAGCTGCTTTGATGCAATGCAAATTGTAAAGGCATTATAAAATAAAACATATTTGAATAATGCACAAAATGGTTAGTGCCCCAGTATCTTCAATATTTTGACTATGTCTGCACCTTTTTATGGTTTCAAGTCTGTTTCAATGTTAAAGGTGCGTTCCCGTGATCCAGTTTTTCAAACTTTAGTTAGTTTGTTGCTGTTAGAGCATAAATAATACCTGCAAAATTAAAAAGCTCAAAATTCAATGCCAAGCGTGATATTGTGTTTAACAGAATTCGCTTTTCAAGAACTACAGAAAACAGCTGGTGTATGACTACAACCCTCTACTTCCCATGTATGATGTCACTATTCTGCCCACAGGAATACGCCAAAAAAGGGGCGTGACCTTTCCGGACAGCTGCTGTCGAATCACAACACACTGGACTAGCTACATAATCAGAACTCGTTTTATGAAGTCCCTCCTTCAGAAATACGTAACAAGGAAGACATCAACCCGTTTTTGTTACATTGAAAACAGTGGTATAGAGAAAGGCAATACTGTGTTTTTTCACTAACGAAACATGGACACACATATATTGCGTACCGTAAACCCAATCAAAGCTCCAAAAACACCAAAGGAATGGCATCTTTAAAGAGACTCATCTTTTATCGAGAGTCGAGTGCATCATTACACCCCCAAAATAAAATCACAATGGTGCATTGATAAAGGACGCACCTATATCACCATGCTTGGTGATGGGTCCAGAGTGGATCTTCAGAATGTCCAGTCGAGCCTGTTCATTGGGCAACTCAATATCTGTGCAAGAGAAAATGAAAAACATGTGTACTACAACGGCTTTTGAAGGAGTAAAGGGGAGTAAAGAAAAACAAATCTTACGGATCTTTCGGTCCAGTCGGCCAGGACGCAGAAGAGCAGGATCTAAGGTGTCTGGTCGGTTGGTAGCCATGATCATTTTGACTCTATGCAGAGTGTCAAATCCATCCATTTGATTCAGCAGCTAATATGAGCAGACAAAAATGTACTCAAATTATCTTTTAGTCCTTCTTAAATATTTCTAATGAACTTCAAGAAAATATTTGAAGTTCTAGAAACAGAAGTTCTTTAAACAGAAACACAATGAAAATAAATATACGTATTTGTGCCAGTTAAACATCAATGAATCCAACACAATGTAGATAACTGTAATGAACAGCACCCAACAATGCATTCCAGGGCCAAACTTTTATGGTTTAACTCTAACTGGCATACTTATTATTATCATTATTTGCTACATTGGGACTGGATTTTGGTTGGCTAACATCGCTAGTGACGCCAAAGTCATGAGTTCGGTCCCAGATTGCACATACACGGAAAAAAATAATAATTGTACAGTATAATGCAATGTAGGTCCCTTTGGATAAGAACTTCCAGACATTCCTTACCAGGCAGGGTGGGAAACCCTCCGTCTTTTACAGGATTTTGCCAAATAGGGCTGTCACGATTATGAAACTTGGTTGACGATTATTTGTCTATTAAATAATTGTGATTATGGCGATTAATTGTCTCTTTTAAGGCTTTGACAAATTAACTATTAATTGCCGAAAATTTACACTTAAGAAATGTGAAAATAACTAATATTATTTACTGAAGAGTGACCTTAAAGGTCGGGTAACCGATCTCTGAAAACGCTTTAGAAAACGTAGCCAATCATCAGTAAGGGGCGTGTCCACTTATTGACTGAGGTAAGCGAGGGAATGCTCGCATTGAACAGCACGTTTGTGAGCGGAGCAAGAAGATGCGTGTTCCTGTTGTGTAGTAGTGCGTTATGTTGTAGATTTCAAATAACAACAGCCGTTTTCAGAGATCAGTTACTCCGCTTTAACAGAGACCACGCAGCAGCATTGGCTAAAACAAAGGACGAATTCTAAAACAAAGGACAAATTGGGTATTATTTTCTACACAAAAATGGACACAAAATCATATCATATTCACATCATACCTTCTTAGAGTTATGCATTCTCAATTACAGCAGTATTATTCAACTGTTCATGCAATGTCAGTAATTCTCTATCAGAGATTTCGTTAAATTGTGTTACAGTGTACATTCTACATGTACACTGTAACATGTAGAATGGCACAAATATGTGATGCAGAAAAACAGTAAAATATCATGAGCGGAGCAAAGAGCCGGGTGTTTACTTGGATCTGTGTGCACGCGCGTCTGTGCACCTTACCAAGCACACCCAAATGAAGCAAAATAACTTCGTATTTCGCTTCATTCGTGTGACACGTCATGAATATGGAGGAGGTTTTATGCATGTTTATGACGACTGACATTAAGTGTCATTCGCTCATTTATGTCATTTTTAATGCAAAGATGACATTGTTTAAGATGTCTTTGTTATGACAACTTGACATAAAGCAATACACTATAACCCTAACCCTGCCATAATTAACATTACATTAAAATGTCATTAAGTGTCAACACACTGTCAAATAGTTTCATGACGGCATCATGAATGTGTTTCTTGACCTCAACCACTGTGATGCAAGTTGAACCTGTCATTAAAATGTCATTAAGTGCCGGAGCCGATGGTGTAGTGGACAGTGCTCCGGCATATAGTGCGGTTGCGCTCCGGGCGACCCGGGTTCGAGTCCGGGCTCGAGGTCCTTTCCCGACCCCACCCCCCTCTTTCTCTCCCACCTCATTTCCTGTCTTCTCCTTCACTACTTAAAATAAAGGCATAAAAAGGCCAAAAATAAATCTTAAAAAAAAAAAAGTGACATTAAGTGTCAATACTCTGTCAAATAGTTTTATTACACCGTCATGAAACTATTTGACAGAGTATTGACACTTAATGACATTTTAATGTAATGTTAATTATGACAGGGTTAGGGTTATGTTGTCTTGGTAATGTCAAGTTGTCATGACAAAGACACCGACAGGTTATGATGTGTTGCTTTATATCAAGTTGTCAAAGACATCTCAAACAATGTCATCTTTGTATTAAAAATGACATAAATAAGCGAATGACACTTAATGACAGTTGTCATAAACATGCAAAAAATGTCCTTCATATTCATGACATGTGTCATGTCATGATTATGCAGGTGTCATGTTAGTCTTATGAACACCCCTTCAAGTAAAGTGTTACCAAAGTATGATATTGGATATGGGTTTTACGGTGTAATCAAGATACTTTACCTCCATTAGTGTCCTCTGAATCTCTCTATCCGCTGAAGTACCTTCAGAAAACCTACGGCCACCTTTAAAGACAAGCCATGTTTCCTATTTAATTCTAATACGTAATTCCCATTTCCCTTTATATGAACAGTTTGGAATACAAGGTGAAGAATAGTATTACCAATCGCATCAATCTCATCCATGAATATAATGCAAGGCTGATGGTCTCTGGCATAGTTGAACATCTCTCTGATAAGTCTGGCACTTTCACCAATGTACTTATCCACAATAGAGCTGGACACAACCTGGTCAACAACACAATTTGTTCAGTTTTATTAAAGGATCTCATGTACAATGTACATGCATTAAAAGCGTGATTGATAGAGAACAATTGGAAGATTGTTAAATTGTTCAATGTCATACAAATCACTTTGGACAAATTTGCAGGGAAAATTTTCTCATTAGAGGTCGAACAAACATACCTTAAGAAAATTACAGTCTAGTTGGCTGGCCACAGCTCTTGCAAGTAGAGTCTTCCCAGTGCCTTCAAGATATATAAATTAAAACAAATTAATATCCCTTGCATGCCTAAAATTGCAGTTTCAATAAATGGAGTAAACCTATTGAACCTATTATCCCCCTGTGGTGAAATCAAGATTTTTATGTTGTTTAAATGTCTATGTGGTGTTTTCCATATGCTTTATAACAAACCATGTGTGAATTACACATTTAAACTGCATCGGAATCACTACTGATGTTATTTAACTTCGTGACACACAACAACTCACAAAACAAAAAACTAAACGTCATATATCTTCGGATACCATTAACACAGCAGGTACTTGTTGATGTCAAAATTGCCGCTCACACCTGCACTTTGACTGACACCTCTTTAAACCAAAAGGTGAATCTAAGGGGTGTCACTATAAATGAATAACCAAGGAGAGACGCTTTAAGCTTGACGTCGACTAGTCGCTGATCACGTGAACAACATGGCCGCACTGCAAGAGACCACACTTGAGGAGCCAAAAGGCTCTCATTTTCTTAGGCTAAGTCCACACTAGTGAGTTTTCATTTTCAAAATGCTCTTCGTCCACACTAACGTGTTCTAAACGCTGCCCATCCACGTTGAAACATTTGAAAACGCTTACATCCAGGTACTGCACATGTGTAAAATGAAAGACATGTCAGCCTGTGTCATTTCTGTCAGGCATTTATTTAGTTTTGTTCTGCATTATTATGTCACGGCAATGTGGAGCAAAGACAGAGGTTTTTTTTATGTACGGATAAAGAGGTAAGGATGTTGCTGCAGGTAACACAAGACTAAAAGCTGTTAAAGCGAAAGTGAGACTTAACTTGCGCTCCGCTGCCAAACAATAACTGCTCTGCGTGCGGATTAAATGTTCTGTCTCCTAAAATGCAATCTAAAGTAACTGACAATAATGCTATTAAACTCAGTGACATGTAGTCAGGGTAGGCAAAGCCCGAGTTGTTGATTACTGTATGAGATATATCATGCCGACATAGATGTCAGTTATTTTATTCTTGCACTTAAAATTGGTGTTAATTATCTTGTTGCATTTTTATCATTATTTTGAGACTTGTTATACGCAGTATGTGACCATCTGTATGTTTTCTTTGCAAATAAATTGCAAATTGATGCATGTTGCAACGCATTGCCGTTTATTTTAGTTTTTCATAATGACATCATCGACTAGTCAAAAAAATCTAAGGTCGTTCAACCCCTAGTGTAAAGTATCATAGCGACTTGTGCACCCGTGCGTAAAGAGAGCTTCGAGTGTTCAAAGGTAAAAAAAATTAACTTTGAGAGGTTACAGGTGAAAAAATGGTGATGAGGACGAGAAAAAAAAAGTTTTCACTTGACGAACAATGTACGTTTCAAATGAAGAGAGCGATGTTTCGTCCATTGACTCTGTAGCAGAGGAAATGTTTTTGGATGGGGGAGACGTCACTCTCGACAAGTAAGTGTTTTATTATATTATAAACCTTTTTTTACTGGATATACGAAGTTATGCATTTTTATATGTTCTTGCACAAGAGTTTGTGTGTGCGCAGACTGCGCACATGCACCGCAGCACCAGTGTATATGTCTCAGACATCATACCCTGTAAACTTATGTGAGGAGATGTGGTGTTGGTTGGGGTTTGGTTAAGAGGTCAACTGTAATTCCCACCATCATAGAAATTATCTGGTTGTTTGTGTCCGTGTGTGCTCATGCATCAGGTGTGTTCGCGCACATATGCCAGGTTGTTTGTGTGCATGTGTTTCTGTTTATATGCGTCTAAAATGTTTTGTAAATTTTTTTTAACACAGACAATCATTTGACATTGAATCGGATGAAGACTGAGCTCCCTTCAAAAACTGATTTCTGGGGAGAAAGTAATCTGTACAGCTTGCCGTTTCCTAAAAAGCGGTTAGAGTGGTTAGAGCATGGTGCTAGCAATGCCAAGGTCATGGGTTTGATCCCAGGGATTGCACATACTCAGAATGAATATAAACAACAGTTTATATGTTGCAACAGTCGGTGTTACCAGTGATGCACAGGGTTTAACCCGGCTACCGGCTGCGACACTTGCCCACAGTCCCCCACCATCGTTTTTAAGTTTTATAGCAATAAACACTTTGACACTTTACCAGACCGGTGACACTTTACCAGACCGATAAGCTCTGCATCTTGCACTACATCACATCTACGCTGTTGTTTATTTTAATTTGCACTGTAATTTCAATTTGCACTGTTGTTTATTTCAATTGCACGGTTGTTTATCTCACCTGCACTGTGTTTATCTCATTTGCACTGTGTTTATCTCATCTGCACTGTTGTTCATTTCACTGGTTTGCACATTTATCTCGTTATACTTCCCTGCTTGTAAAGTTGTATTGTGTATATATAAAACTGTATTTATCTGTATTTTTGATATATTTTTTGATATATGTTTATTCTATGTTATCTGTAAGCACCTGGGGTCTGAGAGTAATGCAATTTCAATCCTCCATTTGTATGTACTGTACTTGTGGCAGAATTGACAATAAAGCTGACTTTGACTTTGATAAAGCATTTAATTCAGTCAGTGACTACAATAACGCGCCTTCTCTATTTAGCGTAAGCGGAACAAGTGTCGCAGCAAAGATCAACAGCAGGTGTCAGATTTCATTGATCACGTGAGGAGAGCTAATGAACAAAATGATGGTGGAAGAATTGGTTTCAAAGCGAAATGCAAAAGCGCCTATTTGGAAATATTTTGGATTTAAACCCAATGCCAACAGGCAACCTGTAAACATTGCCTGATGAGACTGTCTATGGGGAGGAGATCCAGCACCTGGCCACATGGTGTACAGACAATAACTTGCTCCTCAACACCACCAAAACGAAGGAGCTCATTGTGGACTTCAGGAAAGAGTCAAGAGGCACACACAACACCATCCACATCAATGGGATGGCTGTTGAGCGTGTCTTTAGTTTCAAGTTCCTGGGGATCCACGACCTGTCCTGGACAACCAACACCTCCAGCCTGGTCAAGAAGGCTCACCAGTGCCTTTTCTTCCTGAGGACACTGAAGAAGAATCAGCTGTTTTAGGCTATCCTTGTGAACTTCTATCGCTGCGCAATAGAGAGCGTCCTGACCAACTGTGTCACAGTCTGGTATGGGAGCTGCTCTGTTGCAGAGCGCAAGGCACTGCAGCAGGTGGTGAAAACCGCCCAGCGCATTACAGGCACTCCCAGCCATGGAGGTCATCCAGAGGAAACACTGTCTGCATCGAGCTCGCAGCATTCTTAAGGACTCCTCTCATCCCGCTTACAGACTGTTTTCTTTCCTGCCCTCTGGAAGGCGTTTTAGGTGCCTCCGGACCCGGACCAGCAGACTAAAGAACAGCTTTTTTCCCCAGAGCGGTCTCTTTATTGAACTCTGCCCCTCGCTGATCCCACTGCCCCTCATATACTGCTAAACTCTCCTCTCCCCCCTCACACCTGACTTCACTTTGTTCATTTGCACTACCAGACTGATCATTTGCACTGCACTGTTTATTTACAGTACCAACTGTTTACATATGCATCCTTGCACTACTGTACTTTAACTGAAACATGCTAATTTGCACTGCCAATTGTTCATTTACAGTACCAACTGTTTACATATGCATCTTTGCACTACTGTACTTTAACTGAAATATGCAATAACTTTTCCAATGCACTGTTACCTGGATAGCTTCTGTCCATAATGTATTGCACTATATATACATATATATATATATATATATATAATGTTCTACTGCTCACCATAGCCTAACTTATCATTGCATATATCCATCTGTAAATCAGTTTATGGTAATAGCCACCTGTATATTATGATAATAGTACATATCCATTTGTAAATTTCTGTTTATAGTAGTAGCCATCTGTATATTATGTTCATAGTACATATCCATCTGTAATTACTTCTATAATATTGATTTATCCTGCACTTTTGCAACCACTGTATATCCTGCACTTGCTGCTATTGCACTTCTGGTTAGACCTAAACTGCATTTCGTTGTCTTGTACTTGTACATGTGTAATGACAATAAAGTTGAATCTAATCTAATCTAATCTAATCTAATCTAATCTAATCTAATGTAAAGTTGTCATGACCAAGACACTGACAGGTTATGATGTATTGCTTTATGTCAAATTGACATAACAAAGACTTCTTTGCATTGAAAATGACAAATGAGCAAATGACACTTAATGACAGTCATCATAAACATGCATAAAACCTCTTTCACATTCATGACGTGTCATGCATTGAATTCTCTCTACTCGGATATCCTTTACACCGGCACGCCCATTTTTATGTGACCGAAACTGGATGCTCTCTCGCAGATATAAGTGCACGTTATTGAGTGTTTGAATCCACCAGCGGAATCGGTGCCTATGGTAACTTACATGGTAGAATCATGGTGACTTTTTCGTAAATGCTCATTTATATATCAGAAATATTGTTAGCACATCTTGCGGTAAAGTGCACGTTATGAAAGGAGCCCGCAAGATAGTCGACTTTATAGGATTAAGCTAATTCAACATTTCAACTTTCCACATTCACCCCCACCCGTTTACCTTATTGCTCAGATGTCGTGACTTCTCTTAAAAAATTTGTCAGAAAGTGCGGTTGAAAGGGATCACGTGGGATTTTGTGGTTACTTTGATTTGCAGACTCTTGTTATTGATAAGCCATACAACTTGTCAATCATCCCCGCTTTCTATTTGGTGGATGAACCCAGAGCTATGATTGGACATATTCTTCTTTTTTCTGTTGCTTGTTTTGAGTACTGCGAGTGCGCCGTCACCAGGTTTTTGCGTAGTTTAGAGTGACAAATTGTACCAGAGTACTTTGAGGTCAAAATGCATACCTGCTACGTAAAATGCGTACAGGTAAGCAAGTCAGTTAATGCACAAATTCCTCCGTGAAACGGCACACTGCAGCATATAAAACATTTAAATAAGCATCAGTAAATAATGAAAACTAAAATAATATCGGCAAGTTAAATATTAAATAGAAAAGCATTTGTCAGTGACAACTTCAGTCAATCGCGTTTTAACCCATATAGCCTACATCTATTAACAATTCCATTTGAAACATCATCCATGTTTAATGCGCAAATTCATTAAACGGCACACTACAGAATATTAAACATTTAAATACACATAAGTAAATAATGAAAACTTAAATGATATCAGAAAGTTAAATATTAAATAAAAAAAGAATGTGTTGCAGTGACTTTCTTTCATGTTTTAACCCTGTATCCATTTAAAACCAACTGTACTAAATGCGCGTTCAGAAGAACTCAATGAGCAAATGCTTCTCCGCAACTCCGGCAACTTGCGCGCGCTCCGACACCAAGCAAGCGGGTGATAGTACTGTGTAAGTACATAGTTGTTAAAGACACCTAATATAAAGTGGGACCTACAATTAATATATGGTAATAAATAAATTAGTTTTAACACATTTTTCCTTCATTTGTTTTTATGGCTCATGCTCTACATGTTTTGACTGTTTGTAATTCCCATTTTACTATGTGTTGTGCCCTATCACCATGTATATCTGTGGAGCCAATTATTAAATTACTACTACAGCTATTATATTCTTTATAGACTGAGTCACTTAATTTTGCTCTTAAAATGCAGCAGATTGCAGCATTTACCTTTAAAATATGCAACATTTTCTTACAGGGGAGCATGCCCTTAGACGAAAGTATGTTGAGCCCCCATAGTCTCACTAATTTCTGTGGGAAACACTGCAAGACCATATTGATATATTTTATACACTGTATGAAAGAGTATTCATTTTATTGTTTATAGTTTAAAGCAAAACAAAATGCTTATGTTATGTTAAATTTAGTTTGTAATAAAAACTATTTTCTGCATGTTCACAACACAATGTAAAGATTAGGATAGGTTCACCTGTCGTTCATTCTTGCTGTGAATAAATTTGAAATAATACAGCGGCTTCTTATAACAGATACGTTCCCTAAACTTAAGCCATTCCGCGGGCTCTTATTCGGTGCTGCTTCATCGAGCATAGGTACACTGAGTGTGCAGGAAAAAGAGATGAGCGCTGGCACAGAGCATGCGTAAAAAGCCAGCTGGTGTAACCGGTCTTACTCGCACCGCTCCTGCTACAAGCGGACTTCGAACAAGCGTTGATCCGGCCTGGGAGACGCTCTGACAAGGAGGCTAAAGACCACAGACTCTAGCATCTGTAGCTAGAGCACCTCTTGAGGTCAGGAAATGAGGTTTACTTGCACAGCGCTCTCTCGCTCTGTCTCTCGCGCACTCTCTCGCGCTCGAAAAGCGTGGCACTTCGGTTGGAAACACTTGAAAAACAAGAAAATTTGCATGGTGGCCAGAGGCGATTTATATACATATATATCTTTTTGGTTGCAACCTTTTTAGTCATAGTCTGGAGCACTGTAATGTATATTTTGGTGGCTTAATAGGTACGTTTACCTTATAGTGCAATATTTTTTCTTTGAGATTGAACATTTAACAATTTACTGAAAATTTCATCTCCACAACTAACTGAAATAAAACAAGTAAATAAATTTGCTACCAACCCATAATAAGAAAACTCACCTGGAGGTCCATAAAGGAGGCAGCCTTTAGGAGGGATTATGCCCACCCGCTGGAAAAGCTCAGGATTGGTCAGAGGTAGCTCAATAACCTATAGAAATAGTTTGTAGAGTAATGCATCCAAGTCAGACAGATTTTTATTTAGCTGACAATTATAAACTGTTTGAATGAAACTGCAAGCCAACCTCTCTCAGCTCACGAATCTGCTCAGACAATCCACCAATCTCAGAGTAAGAAACACTGCCAGGATCTTCATGGGACATGTTGTACACGAGTGGGTCCACCTCACGTGGCAAATACCTTAAAGTGTTAGGAAAACATGTTATGATAAAGAATCAGAAAAATAAAGGTTTCACAGAAATAAAATTCACATCTATTCCAGACTAAATATAGGGATGTGCAAGACAAGTCGCATTTTTTAAATAACATACAAAAACAATATGTTTGAAGAAAATAATTGTTAATAGTTTTTAAAAGCGTATCAGGAACTAAATGTTTTTTCATTTTAAAATGTAAAATTCAATGCATGAAAGACAGATTGATGTTATTTGATGAAATGCGGTGAATGCATCTTGAGCACACAGACTAAAACTGAGATGGGCAGTTGTGGCCCAGTGCTTAGAGAGTTGGACTCATGACCAGAAGGTTGCTGGTTCGATTCTCAGGGCTGGCGGGTAACGGCTGAGATGCCCTTGAGCAAGACACCTAACCCCCACTTGCTTACTATACAAAATGTACAAATGTACAGTACAATACAATGTAAGTCGCTTTGGATAAAAGTGTCTGCCAAATATATGTAAATGTAGATGAGAATGTCTCAGCTTCTAGATTTACAGAAATTATTTTGATAATAATGTTTATAAAAAAAGACGCTTGAATAAACGTGATTGCTAAGCACCATCTGTGTGCCCTTTCTCAACGAAAACATGTAAAATAACATTAACATGACAATCACATGTGAACTCGAGCATTCTATAAGTGCATTTTACAACCGCTAAGGGGTTATATAATGCACTGTAACCCACTGCTTTTAGGGGCTTATTGCTTTAATATATACAGTCTGCATTATTAGTGGCTTTTTCGTTCGCTCTGCATGAAACAAAATGTGTTCTGTAGCTTGTTCTGTAGATACTTTTTGTACATTGCTTACTTTTTGATTTTTTGTTTACACACATTGCTTTGTTTTATTAATAAAAATCATTATATATCTTGTTTATTGATATAGGCAGCCTACCCTAATTTTAACTAATTCTTAAATTGCGACATAATTTTAAAAAGCAATGTTTTTCTCATTCAACATCATTTAAATAAACAAATACTGAAACATTCGTTTTAAAGCTTTTAATTAAAGGCGGGGTGACCGATCTCTGAAAACGCTTTAGAAAACTGAGTAGGGGCCGAGTACTAAAACAAACTTGTAGCCAATTATCAGTAAGGGGCGTGTCTGCTTATTGACAGAGGGAAGCAAGGGAATGCTCGCATTGCACAGCACGTTTGAGAGCAGAGCAGGAAGAGGTGTGCTCCTGTTGCGTAGTAGTGCATTTTGTTGTCGATTTCAAATAACAGCTGTTTTCAGAAATCGTTCACCCCACCTTTAATTATTGTTAAATATTTTAAGTTTCATGATTTCAGTGTAAAAGACACACTTAATTCAATTTTTGAGTTTAACATTTGAGTCAGAAAAAAAACTATTTAAGAAAAAAATAAAATAAAATGGATTTCATAAGGTTGTATAAACTGAGACCAGACCAATTGCGATAATTGCAATTATTTTGACAAATATTGCGATTGCAATTCGATTTGCGATTTAATTTTGCAAAGTTAAGCTTCAGCTCAGTACTGTCAATTGTGTAAGTAGTTACCCCACTGAATAAAAAAAACTATGGAAACCATCACAGTTATAGTGTGTTTTAGGCATTATTTTTACTGTTGTTTTATTGGTTTCCATCTGCCAGATTACATCCCACCAAAAGAATCCATCAAATACCAGTAGACACCATTATAGTTTACATTAAAACCAATACAATTCCCATTATAACCATCAAATTTTCGATTGTGTTTTGGGAGGAGTTCTATTGTTTCTTCAGCAGGGAAGATATAATGGTATTAATACTCACAGAATGAACTTAATTACTGAATTTCACTGGACATATTTGTTTATTTTGAATAAATAAAGAACTGTAGCCTATTACTTTAGTCAATTATTAAAATATTACAAATGTTACATAGGCTACTTTATTGTGAAATTAGCAAAGCAGTTAGATTGAATGTACATTTGTTATAAACATGGAGCCAGGCACGAGCTAACACAGATGTGCTCGTGGAGACTTGTGGTGCGGAGCTGGACATTACAAGCATTACGAATCAGGCCGCATGTGTGCGGCAAGTGTAAACGTCTCGCCTGTGAAACGCGGGATACGTGCCGCGCACGCATGGCAGAGAGATGAGAGTATGAGAAGCATTCCGAGACGCCACATTTCCACTCGCTCTCTCTCCCACGTTCTGTTTGTTATTTTGTAATGGTGGGCGTTTACGCAGGCTAGGGCAGTGCTGATTGGGCAGAACGGAGGTGCGCTCACTCAATTGGTTAGTAAGACTGTCACTCAAGGCGAGCCGGGCAGTCATGCTTCTGCTTTGACTGGAACAGACGTTTCATATTTTTCAGCCTTTGCGATTAGATTAATTGCCCAGCCCTAGTTTAAACGACTGTCAAATTAGTTGTAGCACACATCCCTAGTCTACACCACAAAAACAATCTGGTCGAATGCGTTTTTCAACTACCTCTGGAAAGTGGTCGAAAGGGGACAAGCTCAACATTTAATCACCCTCTTGACATATAAAATCTATATGACTTTCTTCTGCAAAACACAAATGAAGATATTTTAAAGAATGTTGGTAACCAAAAACCACTGGTTCTGTATAGACACAAAACCAATGCAAGTCAAAGGGGAACATGTAAGCATGTTTTGCTTACAAACATTCTTCAAAATATCTTATTTTGTGTTCTACAGAAGAAAGTCATACAGGTTTGAAATGACAAGAGGGTGAGTAAATGATAATAATAATTTTATAATTTTTTGGGTGAACTATCCCTTTCTATCCCTTAATACCAGATGTATAAGGGCATACAATTTAAGGTAATTACTGTTGTTTTTCACGGTTTAGCATTTTTGCAAAACAGCACAGAGCAAACAGCACAGAATTAGAAGCAGAAAAACTTAAATGTTCACAAGATGTATATTAGTGTTACTAACTGTAAAAAAATTTTTTTTTAAAAATAATAAAAACCTTACCTCATTATTGTAAGAGTTGTCATGTCCAGGGCCACTCTGGTTCCTGGTTTAAGCTTGGTTTTATCCAGCTGAAACAAAACATATGATTACAGGGCTTTTCCTGCATAGAGAATAGAGGCAGCCTCTAACTGTCAACAAAATTATGTCAGTCAGGTGTCTTCATGAAAAAAACACTAACAACAGTTGAACTCTGTGGTTATTTTTAACTGCATTTGCGACATTATGTCACTATGGTAGCACTGTTTCGTTATCAGCAAAGTGAGGCGGTGACAAAACTTTGGGTGAGAAGAGCTGCAATCTTCAACTAAGGGCCATGACCTATAAGCTTTATTTCATTGTTGTTGAGGTAAATATTGTATATTTGTGTCTTAGTACATTTATTTTCTTAAAAAAAGTTTGTAAAATGAACGTGACTTCCCATTAGTGTAATGTTTATAGCTGTGCAGATACTGTATGGCTCAGTGAAGTACACACAGAGCGCGTGAGAGAAGACAAATCACAAGTGCAGAGCAAACAATGAACACACAATCCAATTAGTACAGCAAGATTTCCTGCATTTAAATTTTACCTCCGGAAAAGTTTATTTGGTGCAGAAGAAGTGATCTCCTAAACAACCTCTTACCCCTTGCTCCCACTAGTGGTATGAACACACAATGTGATTAGTATGACTCGCAAATTAAGACTTATTTGAAACGTTCCTTTTTAATAACTTTTAATAAAAAGTTCAGTCACTCAGTGAATCCGTGAAAGCTCAGTACACTGCAGAACAAAGGATGTGAATAAGCTGGTTAATAAGATATTAATTTACATTTATGAATTTGGCAGACGCTTTTATCCAAAGCAACATACATTGCATCATACTATAAAAATTTTCTGAGTATGCGCATTCCCTGGGATCAAACCCATGACCTTGGCGTTGCTAGCTTCATGCTCTAATTACTGAGCTACAGGCAAGCAATAATGCATTAAACAGATAATGGACTCTGCGCACAAGTGTAGTGATTAACTTTCAATATTTTACCAAATATGACGTCTGATGCAATCAAGCAGCAACCAGCACGGAGAGAGCGATGTGCACACTTTATTAATGCAGCAAACATGTGGGCAGTGTGTGGAAGCATTTTAAATTGTCAGAGAAAGACGGCAGTAAATTAAAGGTGTCAGAGAAAGAGATTTCCAGTCTGCACACAGCTCCCTGTACTAAATATCTTGGAATGTCAAACTATGTCTGTGGACAAACTTTTTAGTACAGTCAGCTTTTGTGGGCAGAGTATATCTTTAATTAACTTGTTTTGCTCAATTTTATATTTTGAGTTAAATTTTATTATGTTGAAAAGCAAGACAAAATATTAAAAAGCACATTTTGACCCTTCAGTTTATGCAATAGGGAAAAAAATGGCTCAAGTAGAAGAAATGCTAAAAACCATGTTCGGCATTCGGCCTTCTTACAAGTGTTTTATTTTTATTTGGCGTCGGCCAAGAATTTTCGTTTCGGTGCATCCCTAGAACTAAAAAAAGTAACAAATGAAATGTTTCTTTGCATTTATTTTGGATTTGTCGTCAGTATTGGGCTCGCAGTTCTTTTTTTTTTTTACTGTGGACGACCATATGTGTCAGCCACTGGCAAAGGCCATGCCCATTTCTGATCCAGGAAGACCCCTGACCATAGAAAAATAAATAATTTTGTTAAGTACAGAGAATATAATCACCTGTCTACGACATCCAACAACATAGCGCGGGCCATTGGTAGCTTTGACAATAACTGCAAAACAACAAGACATTAGAATCAGAGTTGTGGCAAATTCACTTTCAGCTGCACACCAGAGTAACTTAACTTACATTTCTCCTCCGTTAGTTGTTTCAGCACCTCACCTACAATCTACAAAGATAATAAAAAGATCATGCCACTAAAAAAGCAGATGGGTCATGTTTTACGTTGTTAAATAAGACATCAAGACACATCCTTGATAGTTCTTACCTGCCCCACACTTTGTAAAGCCTTGAGATCGTTTTCGGACTTCTCATACTGTTTCGTGAGCTCCTTTAACTGTTCTCGCACTAGAACAGAAATTTCACGGCAACGAGACGATATGTTGATTTATGTTAATGTAGTAAAAGTTGCAAACACCTTCAAAATATATATAAGCTACTAAGTTAGATAGTGATTGTGAGCTAGTTTCCGAACTACATTAAAGATTAACATACTTTTTCATTCAGATCGTATTAAAATCTGCTTGGACACTTAAAAGCACGCCATGCAATTTATTATATCATGCATTATTTATTCATTTTAGCTGTTATCATTAGCAGCTAGTGAATTTCAATACTGCATGACGAAGCGACTTACAAGAAGTCAGCGAAAACAACAGCAAACAGGCAGATAAGCTGCAAAGCTTATCAAAAACGGTCTAAGCTAATCAAAGAATAGAAACACAACATACTTACATTCTTTAAGACGGCCATCGATCTCTTTGTGTTCCAGTAATTTTTTCCTGTAGTCCTGTAAACCTTTCTCCCTGTTGTCCGCCATATTTACTGCCGCGTTGATTCTTCTTTAGATGTTATATGGCGGTCGGCAAATGAAATTAAATGGTGCATTCCCGCCACCTACTGGACTGGAATCTGGAGCGCACAAGGGTTCAAATATATGAACGGACGTAATAAATATTTATACTGGAATGATTTTGCGGACAAATTAAAAATGGAATTGCAAACTGCATTTGCAATTGCGTTTTCTATTTGTTTGTGAAAAATGTGTGACATAATTCAACCGCGAATGCAAACCAAACCGTTTGCATTTGCGTTTACGTGAACGCACAATGTCTGCCAAATTTCAAAAGGAAAAGCAAAGTCTATTTGCAATTGAACTACCTCTGTCTTACGAGGTACGTCCCTGCCATATTTAAATCGCAATAGCAATTCCCCATATGCTATTTCACTTCCTCTGGCATCGCGTATAAGCCTACCAAAACTCAAATGAAATCGCAAATCCCTTTGCAGTTGCGTTTCTTCGGACTTGTTCAGAAACCTGTCAATCAATGGCGAGGGTGGGCTTATGCAATGGGCGTGTTTGTATCGGTAGGTGACGTCATTCACTGTCGAATGTTAGACCGCAGTAGGAAAGTAATATTCAGCTAAAAAGATTAGGAGTAAACGCTTGCTGTTTAGCTAACTATTACAATTGCACTCATGATCGGTTTAAAAAAAAACAAAAACAGTGCGGTTTTCAGATATTCAGATTTGTTGGGAAATAACTCACGCTGTTTGTTTACGGTATTTATTTTCACAGTAGGCTACTCCCAAGTCAAGGCGAGGACATGACATTTATTGACTACACTCTGTGACCATATGCAGCATCATGATTAGGGCTGTAAAGTGTAAACCCTAACAAAATGTTCACTTTGTATGAATGAGCAGCATCCTGCATTATCATTGATGTTCATTATGCATATAACGAGTTAATAATAAATGACAAAAGTACGTGAATTCTACATCTCTTAATTTGTGTATCATAACCGTGAGACATAAACTTGTGGTCCAGTGTTTGCTGGACACAGAAGTAGCTGTCATCTCTAACAATTACTGGATTAGTTGTTAATGTAGCCTATTTAAACATTCATTTAATTTCCAAACAGCTTTTTCCACAACTTGTGCAGTAATAGGTGATTCACCAACCTGAGAAATGAATGTAATTATTATGAATCCACACTGTATCAATATGACTTTCATTGCTAGCTCACTGAGATCACCTGTTTGTGTAAGCGTATATCGAGCCTGTTGAACTTCTTTAATTTATACTGGTTAAGTACCGCAATTGTTATCTATTGTTAATATTTTCTCTATATGAAACTGCATCTTGTTCGTTCCATAATTGGGCTTTTAGCTGTAAGTTAGCTGTATCTGTTAGGACTCAGACACGGCAGACTCAGAGATGGGTGTTCACGCAACAAGCTTTACTGACGAATCACGGAGACAATCACAAACAGGTAACTCGCAGTATTTCAAATAAACAATAACAGGAGGTCAGACTGACATGAACCACAAAACATAAACGTAAGACCTGACAACACACAAGTGCATGGGGTGAGTATATATAGAGTCTAGGTGATGGAGAACAGGTGCGGGTGTAATCAAGATGGCGGGTGGATGAACGGGATGATGGGAAGTGAAGTCCATTAATATTCTGGTGACAGAGAGCGTGGGAACCGTGCAATGGTGTCTGATGCAGAGGGTACTGTGACAGTATCCCTTTTTAACCACAACCGGTGTTTTTTATTTTTTATTATTAAGCCATACATGTAATACAATGAGAAACATTAACATTTTCAAACAATTACAGACATAAATCCAATTAAGCCAGAGTCTTTATACTAAAAAAAATCACAAAATAAAATAAATGTGAAAGAAGGGTTTTTTATCAACAATAGAATATTTGCTTGTAATTTTATAAGCTCTAATTGCCTTTTTTAGTTTTACAATACTGTAAAACATTACAATAAACATCAAGATCGTTTTTGAAATGAGAAAATAATGGTTTGAAGTCTGACCATTTCACTTTATGAATATGAAATTTCCCCAGCAAAATTAACAATTGTATAAGATATATTTTATCTTTATCAAATCCTTGATCATTAAAGTATATTAATATGTCCAATCCAGTCAGCTGTAAAGTAATGTTCAATTTCTTCATAATGAACCGTTCCATATCCACTCAAAACAATTTTGTATGTATGCAATGGAAAAATAAATGAAAAATTGTTTCTTTTTCATTTTGACAAAAACAACATGACAATATTCAACTTAAACCTCTCCAGTACATGTTTTGCTGGATATATCCTGTGCATTATTTTAAAAGACACTTCTTTTATTTTATTGTTAATAACAAATTTGTCAACTGTTCGCCAAGCTTTACGCCAATTCACATCACCAAAGGAAGTCCAAAAGAAACGAGCTGGGGAATAAACAATTCTATTGAGTATATTTCTAATGTAATTGTTTGTAACTTTGTTTTGTAAAATATTTGTATTACCAATACTTTTTTACTTTTAATGTCTATAACATTTGGTTCAGTCTCTTGTAAACTATTCTTAAGAAGTATCAATACCTTTTTAGGAATTGCATTCATCACAACAGCAAATTCCTTGGGTTAAATTGGTATTTTAAATTTGTTCAGAAATTCTTTATATGTCAATAAATTACCATCATTATTCAACAACTGACTAACTAAAATAATATTATTTTCAAACCATTAAAAAAAAAAAAGAGTCTTATTTTTGTAAACAATATCTTTGTTATTCCAAATATAACATCTCAGAGGAGAAAAATTGTGTTCATAGGCCAGAATCCATGCTATGAGAGCTTGTTTATGGAATTTAGCAAGTTTAACTGGTATTTTATCAATTGAGTAATTACACTTTAACAGAAATTCAAGGTCACCCGTTTGCTTAAACAAATAATTAGGAAATGAATTTCATATACTATATTTATTTCTTAAATACTGAATAATCCAATTTATTTTAAAAACCATGTTTAGTGTCTCATAACTCAATACCTCTAAACCACCATGATCTTTTGGATTACATAAGATTTCCTTTTTTAAATAGTGTGGCTTATTTTTCCAAATAAATTTAAAAAGCATTTGATCTAATTTTTTGGTAACTTTGGGAGGAACCTCCAATGATAAGGAAGCATGATCTAGAAACCCCTTCAGCTTTTGATAACAGTACCCTTCCCTGAATTGACAAATCCCTTTGCATCCAGATATTAAACCTCTTGCTAATTTTGTCAATGATAGGATTAAAGTTTAAATCATTTCGTAAATTTTCATCTTTACATATTACGAGTCCAAGAGAAGTTACTTGGCTTTCAATTGGAATATTACATAGATTATTTAAAAAGCATTCTTTAAGGGGAAATAAAACAGATTTATTCATGTTCATTCTTAGCCCAGATGCATTTGAAAATTCTTTTATACATTTGACTGCCTTATCAATTTCATTTCTGTCTTTCAAAAACAACGTAGTGTCAGCAAACTGACATATCCTAAATTCCTTTCCTAAAGCTGTGATGCCCTGAAAATGACCTTTTTTGATGTGAAGACACATTATTTGTGTAGCTTTATTGTGCTTTATTATTGTGAGATTGGACACCCTTGTCTTATCCCTCTACTCATTTCAAATCTACCAGATGTTCCCTTTGCTAACTTAACAGAATTGGTACATCCTTTATATAAGGTTTTGATAGATTAAAAAAAAATAATTGCCAAAACCAAAAAACTTTATAGCTTTAAACAAAAAATTGTGCTCTGCGATGTCAAATGCCTTGTGAAAATCAATAAATAAAATAAAACTGTCATCTAAAATATAATCATTATAATCTACCATGTCACGTATTAATCTAATATTATTACTAATATGCCTTCCTTGAATAAATCCAGTCTGTTCCTCATCTATAATGTTTTTATTCCGTTTTTCAGTCTTTTAGCAAATATAAAAGCATACAGTTTTGCATCATTATAAAACTGATGGGTCTCCAATTCTCTAATTGAAGAATGTTTTTGTTTGGCTTTGGGACCAATGTAATGACACCTTGTTTTAAAGAGGTGGGCAGTTTTCCTTTTTCAACAGATTCTTTATATACAGCCAATAAAAAAAACCTATCTTGAATTACCTTATAAAATTCAGAAATAAAGCCATCATTGCCTGGAGATCGATTGTCTTTAAGATTTCCAATACACCGATATCTTTCTGGTATCTTCTATGACTATATTATTAATTAACAATTTGCTTATTGAAGTCAATTCACCATTTCTTTTCTCCAAATTAAAAAAATACTTAGTATTTTTCTCTCCTTGTTCCAACCATTTGTACCTTGATCTAACAAAAGCACCCTCTGCTTTTTCTTCAAAAATGTTATTCAATTGAACTTGTAATGATGATAAATCTGTTAATTCCTGTGCATCCAAAGTTCCTTTACTACACAGGCGCATTATTTCTCCAATGACAACATTTTCTTTATTTCTTTTAGTCAAGGCAATTGATTTCCCTAATGAAATATGTCATTATTTACATGGACAGAACCCAGATGCAGACAGCTCTTTGACAAAAACGTTTATTTAACATATGACAAAACTCAACTTAAAATCCCTCGAGGGGGAAACAAGACAAAAATAAGACACCACTGATAAAACTTAACTTCGGGGGGACAGCGACAGGAACAAGACAGGACATGGACAAACAATGGCCATGTGCTTCCAAACATAGACACAAGACATGGGTCTGCCATGATCCTGTCATTTCAAACTAAAACAACCATAAGAATGGCAGGATCATGACAGAAATAGCCACCTTTCTAATTTCATATTTCATTATCTCCCATTGTTCCCCATAAACATTCATTACTGTAGCTTGGGGCCAGTGTTTATCAATTAGCATTGTAACCATCAATTTGAAATGATCATTATCTAATATGTTTTTATTCAATTTCCAATATCCCCTCTTTAGTTTAGTTTCAGCTGAACCAGATTAATTTATACAAATGGATATACCCTTATGGTCAATCAAAACAGATGGCTCTATAGAAATGAATTGGACACATGGTTCTAAATCATCAGGTATTAGAAAAAAATCAATGCGCGACTAGGGTTAGGGTTAGGGAGAAAAATCCTTGTTATTCCATGTGTACATCCTTTTTCCTGGATTCCTAACTCACCAGATATCAATTAGACCTACGCGGGTACATACATTTACTTTGCTTTTTGATGGCTATCGATCTAAATCCTCATCAAACACAGAGTTAAAGTCACCTCCCCATAATATCCTTGCCAAGGGAAATTTATTTTTAATTGGTTTCAAATTAGTTTCAATATTTGTAAAAAACGTATAATTAAGTTGTTTATTATTAGTGGCATATGAGATTACAAGAGTGTAATGAGTATGATCAATTATAATATGTAAAATTACCATTCTTCCCTAACAATCACTCTCATGACTAAGGATTTGACCCCCAAAATTTTCTTTCAATATAGCGACCCCTGCAGATCTGGTCCTACCATGTGAAATCCATCATTTCCCCATTGACTCCTCCTAAATTTTTCATCATCTTTACAAGCATGTGTTTCTTGCACAAAACAAAAATCAACACCCTTTCCTTTACAATATAAAAATAAAGATTTTCTCTTCAAAATATTACGAAGACCTCTGGCATTAATAGAAAGAATTGAAATTGACATCCAAATTTACAATGAACCTTTTCAAAGAAAGAACAAAAAATATGAACCTAGGGTCTTTAAGTATTTTCTGTTGCAAGCCTTCCCATGCCATATCTTTTGTATAGTGCTACGCCATATGGCAGGAGTCTGAACATAAATCTATAAAATACACTTTTTCAAAAACAATATTGTGTGTGGGTACCATTCATTACCATAACTACAACTTGTTACCCACACAACATACAATCAGATTCCTCACTAGCAACATAGTTACTAACTGCATTTCGCTGAGAAACATTAGGTCACACGAACCTCTTTCCTGTTTATGTAAGCCTTGTTACCTACAAAGTATGCTCTTTGTCCTTCCTTGTATGCCTTTTCTACAAGTGGCCAGAGCTTGATGCGTGCTTCCTTATCTGCGGCAGTTAGATCCTCTTTGAACCGGAGATGTTTCCTTTCCAAGTAATCATTACCTTTGGCATTCCTCCACACCAAGTCTCTTGTCGTTTGGGAGAGAAACCTGATGATCACTGGCCGCAGTGTAACGTTCCTCTTCTGCTCCGAGGGTTTTCCAATCCTGTGGACCACATCGATAGCACCCGTTACCGAAGTGTAGTCAGACTCCGAAAGGATCTCTTTGCATATTTCTTTCACAGCCGCTTTGATGTCTTCTTTGGATCTTTCAGGTATTCCATACAAACGTAAGTGCCACCTCCTATTGTACCTTTCCGCATCATTAATCTTCTGTTCCATTTCTTCCAACTTCTTTTTAGATTCACTGCATTGCGTCTTGAGGCTTGCATTTTCTTTCTTTAAATCAGCATGTCATGGTCACAGTTGTCGAGTGACTATTTTAATCCTTCGATTTGCAAAGTATCTTGTTCGACTGCTATGTCAATTTGGTCAGCTCTTTGGTCAATTTTCTCCGTTAAAATTATTATGTTCTCTTGCATTTCCGACAATGAAAGCTCATTCCCTTCCATTTTAGCTTTCTTCGGTGGATATTTAATTGGCGTATTGGGATCACTGTCACAGATACCTATTTCAGTCACTTTGCAAGCGTAAGAGTGGATATCTTGAATACATCTTTTCCCCTGTGCCAATTCTATCTCCATCACTAATGAACCCTCCATATTTCGCATTGGCTGTCAAGCGTATACTTAAGTGTTGTTTAAATATGCAACAAGTCGTTCAAATTTGTTTAAAAAGTTGTTTGATTAAGTGGACCCTATATCTCTGTCTCAGCTCAAATAAAAAAAACTACTCCCGTCACCATCTTGAGCGCCCCCCTTGTTTTTTTAAATGCTTTTATTCAAGAACATTACACACATATATACATAGAGGATCACAATATTTTCAATATTACGTTTAAAATATCAGAAAACATCCAATAAAGAGAAACAATAACAACAATATGGGGGGCCAAACAGGAAATAATTATATAAACTCTGAATATATAGTTATAAGTTTGAATATAATAAATGTAAATCTGAATATATAGTTAAAAATGTGAATATATAAATGTAAACCCTGAATATATAAATGTAAATCCGAATATATAAATGTAAATCTTGAATATATAAATGTAAATCTGAATATATAGTTATAAGTTTGAATATATAAATGTAAATCTTGAATATATAAATGTAAATCCGAATATATAGTTATAAGTTTTAATATATAAATGTAAATTCTGAATATATATAAATCCTGATAATCTAATCAGGCATATTAACAGACAAGTTTTCAAGTTATCCAAATTATATGATTCAATCAATGAGATTTTGTTTTAAATCTTAATTTACACCAACACTACATTGACATTTACTTCATAATAAGCATCTTCTTTCTTTGTTCATCTCATTTGTTTATTTTTATTTCTGGCTATAGTTTAAAAGCGAAAGGGTCCTTCATAGTTCACAGCTCAAAATGGCTGATTTCTACATTTATTTTCACATGAAGAACTAAATTTGAGTGTTCTAGAAAGATCCAGACATATTGAAGATCGTCATACGAGAAAGCTCAAGTTCATATACTTCGCCGGTGGTGTTGGTTCGGAAGTCAGACGGCAGTCTGCACCTATGCGTGGACTACAGGAAGTTGAACTCGAAAACCAGGCGCGATGCGTTCCCGCTGCCGCGCATTGATGAAAGCTTAGATGCTCATCAATTGATCTCGCGAGTGGCTATCACCAGGTGGCAGTTCATGAAAACGATAGGCACAAGACCGCGTTCATTACGCCATTTGGTTTGTTTGAGTATGAAAGAATGCCTTTTGGCCTATGTAATGCGCCGGCGACATTCCAACGCCTCATGCAAACCATAATGAATGATCTGGTGTTTCAGATGGTACTTGTCTATTTAGATGACTTGCTCGTGTACTCTAGTACATTTGAAGACCATTTGGTGAGGCTTGAGACTGTACTTTAGAGGCTGAGGGAGACGGGGCTAAAGATTAAGGTAGGAAAATGCCACTTCTTACAGTCTGAGGTTAAATTTCTGGGGCACGTAGTGTCAGTTGAGGGGGTGAGCACGGACCCAGAGAAGGTGTGTGCCGTGAAGCAGTGGCCGGTCCCCAATACTCTGAAGGAGCTGCGGTCCTTTTCAGGATTTTGCAGTTACTACAGAAGATTTATTGAGGGTTTCTCTAAGGTTGCGGGCCCACTCCACGATGTCGTAAACCTCTGCAGTAGCCAGACGAGTGCTGCTCAGGCCGATAGGTTGTTCAAGCACTCTTGGACACCTGAGTGCCAACAAGCCTTTGAGCACCTCCTGGACCTCTGCTCCAACACTGGAGTATGCAGATTTCATCTTACCTTTCATGTTGGAGATTGACGCCAGCACCCTGGGTCTGGGCGCCGTGCTGTATCAGCACCAGGGTGGGAGAAAGACTGTAATAGCCTATGCAAGCCGAAGGTTAAGGGGCGCAGAACACAATGACAGAAACTACAGCAGCATGAAACTGGAGCTCCTAGCCCTTAAGTGGGCGGTGGTGGAGAAATTCAGGAGCTACCTGCTGGGATCTAAACTTACCATCCTAACTGACAACAATCCCCTCTGCCATCTTAACACTGCCAAGCTGGGTGCCATAGAGCAATGGTGGGTTGCTCAGCTTGCAGTGTTTGATTTTGAGGTACAGTACCGCCCAGGACGGTGTTACACCGCAGCTGATGCACTATCCAGAAGGCCAGAGCTAGAGGAGAAGGAGGAGGTAACTGAGGATTTAGAGTATGATGGCTGTGTAGCGATTTGCAACGCGCTTCGCACAGGTACTGTTGTGGAACCGGACTTGGCAGTGCGTGTGGCAAGGGAAGAAGCAGGACTGCTTCAGGCTGCCATAGTGGACGAAGAGGACAGAGAAGGCACTCTTGAGAACACTCCAACGTTACTTGGATATACAAAGGAGGAGCTTCATTGGTTTCAGGAGAAAGACCACGCCATTACTGCGCTTAGGAACTTCTGGGACAAAAAAAGGAAGCCCACAAAGCAGGAGAGAATGGGTCTATCTCGCCCAGCACTGTCCCTACTCAAACAGTGGGACAAGATCAGGGAAAAAGGAGGACTGTTGTACAGAGCCATTAACAATGTGTTCAATGGAGAATGCCGTCAGGTGCTGCTTCCTGCGTGTCTTGTAGAACAGGTGCTGCAAAGTGTTCATGATCAAATGGGACACCAAGGTGTCGAGAGGACGCTAGCCCTGCTCAAGCCACGCTGCTATTGGATAGGAATGTATGATGCAGTGGAGAAGTGGGTGAAGTCATGCCAGCGATGTGTATTGGCAAAAATGCTGCAACCTAAGATACAGGCACCCTGGACTCCCTTCTTGGCTTCACAGCCATTAGAAGTAGTGGCAATGGATTTCACCATACTGGAGCCTGCATCGGATGGACGGGAGAACGTCCTGGCCATAACTGATGTTTTTACCAAGTTCAGCCAGGCGTTCCCTACCCGCAATCAGAATTCTTCTGAAAGAATGGATCCTCAAGTATGGTGTGCCACAGCGTCTCCACTCGGACCAGGGGAAGAACTTCGAGAGTGCGGTTATTGCCGAGCTTTGCAGGCTGTATGGAATTAAAAAGTCTCGCACTACACCACATCACCCACAAGGCAATCCGCAGTGTGAGAGATTTAACCGTACCCTCCACGACCTCTTGCGCTCACTACCACCTGACAAGAAACGAAAGTGGCCGGAGTACTTACCCGAGTTGTTGTATGCCTACAATGTGACCCCTCATGCCTCTACTGGCTACTCTCCGTACTATATGCTATTTGGGATGGAGCCACACTTACCGGTGGATGCCTTATTGGGCCAAGAGCCAGTGGGAGAGAAAGAGCCTACCTGGTTGGCTACTCACAGGGAGCGGCTTCGGGATGCACATACTAGAGTGTGAAAGTACTCCAAAAGGAAAGCGGCAGACCATGTTGCCAAGCGGGAGAATGAGGTATATTGTCCAGGGGTGGCTGTCGGTCAACAGGTGTACTTACGATATCGTCCCCCAGGACGGAACAAGATCCAGGATGCATGGGCACCCACAGTGTATCAAGTGGTGGAGATTCAGGGTACAACCTATACTATGGAACCAGTGGAGGGAGGTCCTGCAAAAAGAGTGCATACAGAGTCCAACAGCAGGCCCTGTCCAAAGTCAGTTCCAGTGCCTATGCCAAGGAGCAGAGCGACCCCTGTGGAAGTACCTACCCATGAGTTGATGGAAGAAATGCCTTCATTGGATGTGGAGTGTGTTCTCGTGGAGGAAACCAGAAGGACTGAGAGGAATCTGGCAGACCAAGCATGTGGAGAGTCAATACAGGTCGATGTCGAACCAGAGAACGACGCAAGAACTGTAATGGAGGAAGGACAGGAAAGCTGCGAGAATGTGCAAGGAATTAATGAGGCGGATAGTGTCAGGGAGCATCTTTAATCTGAAACTGAGAGATTTGGTTTACCTGCAGATGTGCTGGTGACTAAGCCAGTCCCAGTACCTCGGAAGCCCCGACCAAAAATGCTCAGGAGACAGCACCCTGCCCTGTCCCACGGAGGTCTCAGTGGTCCAATGCTGGTGTTGATAATAATCTAAACAGGCTGCCAAAGTCTACTTGTAATGCTGTTTCTTTCAGTCCCGATGTTTTGTATACAAGGTGTAGTTGTTGATTGAATGATATTTGCAGTCACCGAGGACGATGACTGTAGGCAGGGGAGAGTGTAACCGGGTGAAAATAAAATAACCCAGAACTATGCATTTAGTCTCTCTAAATCCTCTGTGTATATGTTATTGTATTATATAAACACGTGCACTTGCTGTAATGTAAAAATAGCGTGAAATACTGTGCACTGTAATAAGGTGTTGTGGTCCCTTTAAGGGATTGTCTGCGTATGTGCGAGAGAGAGTGCCGATGCAAGCGTGAGAGGCTGGGACGCACAGGCCTCGATTTGGTGAGAAAGTACGTTGATAAAGTTTATAAAACACTAAAATAGATGTGAATATCAACTTATGAGTGTATTTGTCATGATGGGGACAGAGGACCCAGATGCAGGCAACGGTGGGGGTAACAAAAAGACTTTTATTATACAAAAGACAGAAACAAAAGACCCACGATGGGGTAAAAGAACAAAAGACACGAACTCAAAAAGCAAGCAAGACTATAAAAACAAAGACTTCCCACTTGGGGGCAAAACTGAAACAAACGGTACCGATGAGACAGAAACAATGACAAAGACTTGACTTGACTTGACTTGACTTGACTTGACTTGACTAGACTTGACTAGACTAGACTTGACTTGACTTGACTAGACTTGACTAGACTAGACTTGACTTAACTTAACTTACAAAACGAACCAGCACATGACAATGAACACAAGGGCTTTAAATAGGGGAACAAACAAGGGATAATTACACAGGGTGCAGGTGTGAATCATCAGAAACATTAACAGGGAAAATTACCGGAGAACGAGGGGGGCGGGGCTAAGACGCGCAACATGAAAACACGCGGCAAAAGGCGGAAGCGCCCGAGCCGCGTGTCTCCCCACAGAACGTAAACACAAAGACAAGATACTGACGCAATCCTGCCCACTAGATCATGAAAACAAGACATAAACAAGGAGGGCAGGATCGCGGAAGTATCCGGGGGGCGTGGTCATGACGCAAGACCGGAGAGCGCGTGACACGGGCGCACCACGCCCAGGCCACGCGCTTCCACGAGCAACAAACACAGAGACATGGCACTGTCATGGCCCTGCCCACAAGGCTCTAGGAATTTACAAGACATGAAGGGCAGAACCATGACAGTATTTTGATTGCAGCCTTAAGGGTTTGGTCGACGGATGGTTGCATATCTTGCACATCCGCTTGCGATCCGCGTGTGTGAGTTGTCTTCACATTAAGTATGCTCTTTAGAGGTGTCTGAAGTTAAAAGCGTGAGTGTTTATTTCAGTTTACGGCTATAATATACACTTTCATGTAACTAAAATGTAGTCTGTGTTCATGTAAACATGCAAAACGTTACTTAATTATGATCTCGTATTGTATTAGAGGGAGAGGTGAAGCACGTTTATTCGCACGTGAGCTGCGGTCCACGTGAGCACTCGGGTTTGAGAGACTGCAGCAATGTGAGTTGTGATGATTTGTTTCTTTTGTTTTGTATATCTGTTTTCTGTTTCAAATGTAATTGAACTGTGTTTAATGAGAGTTTATAATTACTGTTGAGCTAATATATGTTAAGTGTCAGTAGTCAAAATGTTGATATGTGTTGCATATGTAATACATGATGAATGTGTTAATACTATGTGAGGTGAACTGTTATTGGCCCATTATGTATATTTCTGTTTTCTCCTCTTCTTTGTAGAGGTCTAGTGGGCCACTACCGTTGTTTATTTACCGTTGATTATCTACCGTTGGTTATTTGGGGTGGTTAAAAAAGGCTATTCTAATTGAGCCTCTGAATAGTTAGGCTGAGAGTATTGGTTCGATTTTTATTTTATTTGATCCTTTGTGTACCAATTGACTGATTTCTATTTGAATTTCTCATGTCCAACATTGGGCATTGTTTCCCCTAAACCTGACTAAAACATTCTTTAATGCTGCATCCTTTTCGGGTGTAGTTGGAAATAAAAGAACCCTGTGTATGTGAAGTCAGTGTTTTGTGCTTTATTAAAGTTATTCATAAACATGGCCACATTAATGTAATTCCAGACAGACTGGATGAAAATGAGATCAGATCTTTGTGTGGAGCACTGGCTGTTGTCAAACAGAAATATACAGTGTGTCTTGCAGAATCTGGAAAAAGAAGAAAAATTGGGGAAAATAAAAGAAATTTTGAAAATTAAGGTTCATTTGTAATTTAGTTTTCACGCAAGAAATGTTGGCATAAAGTTCACACCAAAGAATAATAACAGAAATTTCTAAATATAGCCCAGGTCAAACGTTTACACCACCATGATTCGTAATACTGTTTGATGTTACTTGAACAATCAATGATAGTTTTGATGTTAAACTAATGACTCAAGAAAAACAAGAAACCCTTAAACTACTGACAAAACATCAAAAATGTCATTGATTGTTCAGGTAACTTCAAACAGTATTAAGAATTGGGGGGTTTAAACTTTTGACCTGTATATATTTTTTGAAACTTCTGTTATTATTCTTTGGTGGGAACTTTGTTAACATTTCTTTCATAAAATAACTTGCTCAGGGCAGGACAAAATTACAAATAAACCTTAATTTTCAAAATTTCTCTTATTTTTCCAAAATGTTAAGTTTCTTTTCCAGATTCTTTTAAAGGGTGTGTAAACATTTGAGATGCACTGTAAACTGACATTTCCTACTGACACTACAACAAAAGATAGAAATAACTGAATTAAGACTTATTTTAACTGTTGAAAATACTTGTTCTAATTATTTTGTGTCGTGGTTCTGCCCTTCTTGTTCTGGCGAGCTCTTAGAACTTTGTGGGCGGGGCCATGACAGTGCCATGTCTCCGTGTTTGTTTTGTGTGGAGACGCGTGGCTAGGGCGGGGTTCGCCTACGTCACGCGCTCTCTGGTCATTCGTCATAGTCACGTCCCCCTGGATACTTCCGCAATCCTGTCCTTGTTAATGTCTAGATTTATAATCTAGCGGGCAGGATTGTGTCAGTATCTTGTCTTTGTGTTCGTGTTCATGTTCATGTTCTGTGTGGAGACACACGGCTCGAGCTCATTTGCCGTTTCCGTGTCGCGCCCCCTCGTTCTTTCGTTATCTTTCCATCAGTGTTCTCATGCCTCATAGCTGTCCTTGTGTCATTATCCCTTGTTTGTTCCCCTATTTAAAGCCCTTGTGTTCATTGTCTTGTGCTGGTTCGTTTTGCAACACTGTGAAGTTTTTTTTTTAATAGCGTGCTGTTAGTTTCATCCTGTCTTGCCTTGCCGTCCTCAACCCCAGTTATCTGTGTTTTTGTCAAATTTTGTTTCCCTGTTTGCCCCCTCTTGGGAAGTTTATGTTTTGCAGTTTGATAGGTGTGTTTCAGTTCTTGACATTTGAGTTCTGTTTTTGCCCCATCATGGGTTTTTATTTTGACAGCTTTTAAAATAAAAGCTTTTTTGTTTCCAACTGCCGCCTGCATCTGGGTCCCCATTGGGTATCCTGACAATTTTGGCTGCCACTGTCTTTTTTTTTTCCATTATTTTTATAATTTTCCCCAGCATTTTTATCTGTTCTTAAAATAATTAGCCAGTCAAATTGATTTGTCAATGTTAATGCCAAGTTATCAGCACTGTCTGATATTTATTAATTCCACTAAAACCAACAATGCCTATCATGAGGATATGTGCCTGTTCCAACATCTATCTGCCTTGTCAATGGTTAAGGTAGTTAAGTTTTTCAAATATCTTTATGTGAACTGAGAACAAATGGTTTAAAATGAATAAATTTACGTTTTTGTGATTAAATTATAGTTCCCTTTCGAGAGAGGTCTCTCCACATTGCGTTAACAACGCTAGGGGTATATCTCTTCTACAAACCTTTACTGAAGCCTTATTGCACAACGCCAGTGAAATCAAATTGAGACTGGCCAATGTCGGTCAAGACGGCGCTTAGGGGCGTGGCAGCACCCCTTATAGTACACCGTCTAGACCGCACACACTCAGAATCTTTTTTCTTCACTCACCTTTGTCTGCATGCTGTTGAGGATACACCCAGGAGAAGAGGAAATTGTCAAGGATCCTTCTGCTCGTTGGTTCCAGCATGCCAGTTTGTGCTATATTCTCCCTGGGTGCTGAATATAATAGAGAACGAAATATCTATAATAGAGAAATATAATAGAATATAATACTCGCTCCAGTTTCGGCGCAGACTGCCCCGCTTCAATGGCGTGGTCCCGTCCGTAGTCGCCCCGCAAAATATACCGGTGTTGAGACAGGAGATCGTCAACCTCCTCGCGAAGCGAGCGATAGAGGTAGTCTCTCCGAGCTAAATAGAGAGCGGCTTCTACAGCCGCTATTTTGTCGTCCCGAAAAGAGATGGAGGTTTCCGGCCGATTCTAGACCTGAGACCCATCAATCGTGTGCTGTACAAACGCTCTTTCAAGATGCTGACGATAAAGCAGACCGCGCAGATTCGGCCCGGGGACTGGATTATTTCAGTGGATCTGAAAGATGCATACTTTCATGTTCAAATAGCCCCTCGCCACAGACGCTTCCTGAGGTTTGCGTTCGAGGGCACCGCGTACCAATTCACAGTGCTCCCCTTCGGGCTGGCATTGGCTCCGCGCACATTTACAAAGATAGTGGATGCGGCTTTATCCCCTCAGAGAGCGAGCGGAATACGCATTCTGAATTATTTGGACGAATGGCTAGTGTTAGCCCACTCGAAAGAGATGCTCGATGCCCACGCATACACGCTCCTATCGCACATGGAAGCTCTGGGACTGTGTGTAAACAGGCAGAAGAGCGTGTTGCTCCCCGGCCGGTCGATCGTGTATTTGGGGGTGCGTTTAGACTCAATCACGATGCTCGCTCACCTGTGCCCGGAGCGCGTACAGAATATTATGTCGGCTCTGAACGCTTTCAGTCTGGGACGCTCTATCAGGCTAAAAGTGTTTCAAAGACTTTTGGGGCTACTGGCGTCAGGAGTTGCGGTATGCAACCTCGGTCTCCACTGGTTCATGCGTCCACTCCAACTATGGCTGAGGTCCCGCGTGCCAAAGCACTCTTGGACCTCGGGGCACGCACGAGTTACGATCACGCGCGGGTGTCTAAATGCCCTAAAGCCGTGGCGCAACCCCGACATGTATCGCCGCGCCGTCCAGTTAGGTCTGATCACCGGGCGGAAAGTGATTACGACGGATGCGTATTTGACGGGATGTGGTGCACTGTGCGACAGCTTCCCGGCCTCGGGCTCCTGGTCGGAGTCAGAGAGGCAGTGGCATGTCAATCGCTTGGAGCTAAGAGCGGTCTTCTTGGCTCTAAAGTGCTTCCTCCCGCAGGTCGAATCGCAGCATGTGTTGATACGGACGGACAACACGTAGTAGTGTCATACATAAATCGACAGGGCGGTGTTCGTTCGAGAGCCCTTTACCAGCAGGCGGTACGCCGCCTCCTGTGGGCCGATCGTTATCTGCTCTCCATCAGGGCAGTGCATGTTCCTGGTCACCTGAGCCGCGGGGCGGACATGCTGTCGAGGAGCGGACCCCCTCACGGGAAATGGAGGTTGAACCCTCAGTCAGTGAGCTTGATCTGGGATCGGTTCGGAAAGCGGATGTCGATCTTTTCGCGACGGAGGAGAATACGCATTGCCCTCTGTTCTTCTCCCTGTCGCGCTCCCCGCTGGAGGGGGATGCGCTCACGAGGCTGTGGCCGAGAGCCAGCCTGTATGCGTTTCCACCGGTAAAGATCTTACCATTAGTGTTACGCAAAATCAGGGAAGAAAAAGCCTCAGTGACACTGATCGCCCCGAGATGGACGAATCAGCCGTGGTTTCCCGACCTAGCGGAGCTGCTGACGCCGCCGCTGTGGCCGATCCCGCTAAGGAGACCCCTGCTAACCCAGGTGGGCGGCTCGATCTGGCATCCCATCCCTGAGCTGTGGTGCCTACATGTGTGGCGGGTTTGCGGAGACAGGGGACCTTGCGGGGTCTAGCGAATCGCGCTTGGGACACTATTACAGAGTCGCGAGCCCCCTCTACGAGGCGTCTTTACGCATTAAAATGGGCGTTTTTTGTCAGATGGTGCGCGGAGAACGATCTCAACCCGGAGCTTTCTCCCGTGTCTGACATTCTAGCTTTTCTGCAGCATCGCTTGGATGGCGGCGGCTCGCCGTCTACCCTGAAAGTTTATGTCGCGGCCATTGCAGCTGTCCACCCACCAGTCGACGGTTGCTCGGTGGGAAGATATTCTTTGGTGGTGAGATTTTTGCGAGGCGCGAGAAGGCTGAATCCCCGCGCCCTCCCACTATGCCACCCTGGGATTTGGCCTTGGTATTAAGAGCGCTCTCTCTCCCCCCGTTCGAGCCTTTACAGTCGACCGGTCTAATGGAGCTCTCTATGAAAACAGCCCTACTACTTGCACTAGTGTCGGCTAAACGTGTAGGGGACATACACGCGCTGTCGATCGACGACGCCTGCATGCGGTTCGGACCTAACGACTGCAGCGTCACGCTCAAACCGAAAGTGGGTCGCTCTCGACGCCGTTTAAAGCGCAAGTTATATCCCTGCCCGCTTTTTCTCCGGAGCCGCCAGCTTCACTAGATGACGATCAGCGCACGCTGTGCCCGGTGCGAGCTTTGCGGTTTTATATTGAGCGGTCTGCCTCGTTTAGGCTCTCTGACCAACTGTTTGCGTGCTACGGCGGACCAGTTAAGGGACGTCCTTTTTCGAAGCAGAGGTTGTCTCACTGGATAGTGGATGCGATAGCGCTGGCATACACCAGTCAGGGGCAGGACTGCCCTTTTGATCTTAGGGGCCATTCTACAAGAGCTGTGGCTTCCTCATGGGCTTGGTCGAGGGGGGTGTCTATTCAGGACATTTGTGCGGCAGCCAGATATTACCACTTGGATGTGTCCTCCCTGGCAGCACAAGTGCTGTCTGTTACGGCGTCCCCCGCCGCTGCCTGCAGCTAATAGCGACTCTGTCCATGCTGTGTTCAGCTAGGTCGTATAGGCGGGGCTAGTGTAGCGATGTATCCTATGCTAGCCCCCACAGACGACTTTTTTCGGCATTGTTCGAATTATTGATGCTTTATTGTGTCTTGGGATGGGAATACGGAGACGGGATGCCCCCTCTTCCGCCCCTGTTTAACTTGCCTCGTTGCGCTACTAGGTTTTTTCCAAACTTCATCGGCATGGATAAAGCCCACCCGACGTTATTTTCCTGTTAGCAGAGGCCCGGCTTTGCCGCTCGCAAATTTCGGATATGCAAATTTTGCCCAAAGCTTAAGACCGTTTCTGATTGGTTCCCGCTCGCGTAGCATCCAATGAGCTTAACGCTCGTGCTTGCAGCTACGCCGATTGGCTGAAGGGGTTGTTCCTCTCACATTATTTGTATTATGCGGTGAAAGTGTTGGGCTCCGCTCGTTGCTGCTCTCACGGCGTGATTTTATACCGTTCCCCTAGCGTTGTTAACGCAATGTGGAGAGACCTCTCTCGAAAGGGAACGTCTCCGGTTACTGTCGTAACCTCGGTTCCCTGAGAGGAGGGAACGACACATTGCGTTAACCGCCGTGTTCGCATGCTCAGAGTGTCGTGCTGTAATGTTCAGTCAAAGAGTGTGTGCGGTCTAGACGGTGAACTATAAGGGGTGCTGCCACGCAGCAATTCAATTTTCTTATTGATTGCTCTACTGTACTTCTAATGTGATCATCATTTTAGACACACACTTCTTTATGATAAAGTCTTTTTATGATGAAATGCAAGGATTGGCCTTACATTTCTTACAGTTACAAGAGAACTGTATTTTTTTAACAGTGCCACATTTGTCACATTTAAGTTTAGCAAAGTAACAGATTTTTCAACTGGTATTCCAAAATAATACTGGCTAGACATACTTTTAACTTGCTAGCTCTTGTTATTTCTTTTGCTTTTTATCAGAAATAATCTGCAGGGAATTTATTCTTTGTGGATGTGTGTACCGGAAGTTAAGTTTGGGCCACAAAAGCATGCATGCGCATTAACGTTTGTTTATGCTGTTGCTTTGAAACCGTCTATAAGGTCCACTTGCATGCTGGTTGTAGCTGATAAAATACACCAGAACTAATCAAGCTCTTTAGAAATTCTTGCTGAGTGCAGAGATTTGCTGTGACAAATTGCTGTTAGAGCTTGTAAAATCTTGACAGTTTTAACAGTGTGCTTCAGACAAAACCTTTAATGAAGTACTATTTCCTACCTTTAACCTTTATTTTTTGTTTATTTTTCAGAAGTTGCATCACTCCTATGCTGTGATTAAATTTCCTGAAGATAACACTGTTGATGTTGTGTCTTCCACATGGCTCGATTTTACAAGTGAGGTATTACCTATAATTCATATAATACTTCAAACTTTTACCATTGTATGTATGTCATTAGTATATACAGCTTGTAGTATGTGGATATTTTTTTAATTGTTAAATTAACCTCTTGTTCTAAACAGGCTGTATATTGCTATTGGCCTCGTAAAAACTTCACGGTCAAGGTGAAACGGAGAGAAAGACCTGACACTACACTTTGGTCGAAGCATATTGCATCTATTCTGGTATATGCAGGTATAAAGGCTCTGTTTGAGGCTCTGTTTGTGCTTTATGCTGGTTTTCTTTTACTGATCTATTCTCTATTTCAGACAGCTACGAAGAAGCTAGGTGCAAATCAAATCAGGCAACCATGACTTCAAATTTGGAGAGTGACGATGAAGATCATGTTCATAGAAAAAGAAGACTACCAGCACGATACATGGGAGCATTAGCTAGTGGCAAGTACAATCTTTTTGTTAACATGTTAGTATAGAAATCTGTATGTGTTGTATGCAACTTTTCTGATTTAATCGGCTTTAGTAAGACAACAGTTTTTTCTTTTAATTATCATTTAAAATATTTATATCCCATTATGTGTTTATACTTTGGTTTTATAACTCCCTTTATCTACGTTATGGACTATTACTATATATGAGAGTAGTGCAATGTTAACTGGGTTTTTGGAATGTCCTGAATTACATGTATCTCTTGTAGTTAAAACTGTAAGGTGGTGAAACCCAATTGTGGCTTGGACAAAGTTTTTTAGCTTTAACTACATTTTTATGTTGTTGCACAGTGTTACAACATTTTGTCAGCTCACTAGCTTAAAATGTTGAACTTGTTGGCAGTGCTCTGAGCCAAGTGCAGCATTTAGATGTATCTATGGTTGCTTTTTTCAGTGCGGTTTAACTTTTTGGATTAGTTCACATTATATTTCTGATAATATTTTTTTAATAGATGATGATGATGATGTCCCACCGACACCAAAAGTGTCCCGAATTGCAAGTAGACCCACATGTGAGTTAATTGTTTTAATGAGCTTTAATTAGGTTTTCACTACATAATGTAACCTACCATTGATCCACAATTTTGTGTTGTGATTTTTTTACTAGATGAGGAAGGACCACTGGCACCAAGGACATGCATCCATGTTTTCATAGTTTTCCATTGCGTACTTTAAATTAGTTTTCCATTGCATACTTTGTTGACCTAAACCCACTGTTACATTCCAACAATAGTCACACCAAGAACAGAATTTTTTAGTAACAGAACTGGACAAACAGAGCCTTGTGAGTATGTTTTCCAGGCACACATAGGCATAGCATCTCAAATAGCTGCTAGTAAACCTTTTTTGTTTTTCCTTTTTCAGGTACCTCACAAACAGAGAATTGCATTGCTTCAGCATTTGAAATGGAAGAACATTGTCAAGGTGAAAGATTTCAACGATTATACTTGGGATTTAAAAATATTAAGTTGATATTTTTATACAAAAGAGAGGAATGCACAATTGATGAATACTTAATATTAGTCTGTATATTGAGGTCATGTTTCATCTTGAAGTACAACCTATTCATTGTAATATTTTATATCTTAATTTTAGTAGACAACATCTTAGACACATTTACACACATTTTTTGCCCTGTGCTGTTTTTTCATTCAATAAATATGCTTGAATAACATTGATTTAGTGAATCCTTGACATGTTGGTAGTTTAATGTAAAATTATTGCAAAGTCCATTTTCTTTTAAGTTATTAATTGCAGATTAGGCTCCTGAAATAATAAAGTTTTTGTAATGGATTGCTTGTGCACAGTGTTTTGGCTGTGTACTGTAAGGTATTTTAACTTGAAATACTTAAAAACTTCAGTTAAAACAACAGCACTGAAATTAGGCATTGTGCATATCTTTATTGCTGAAATTATTTACATTAGTGCATTTTTTAGTTTACACTTTTGGAACTTTGAACATGTTTCAAACTGTTCTGTGGCGTTTTGAACTGCAAATAAAAATAAGGTATAATTCACATTCGCAAGGTGTTATCGCAAGATTATTACACCGCGCTCTGGAATACTTCAGATTGGCTGCATTTCAAGGTATGATATTCCCAGATAGCAACCTCTCATCCCAGCAAATCATTGTGATAGGCACAGTTACATATTACACACAAAAAAGTATTTTAATAACATATTTATGACATTGTATTTACAAATTCAACCATTCAACCAAATTCCATGTTCCTGGCAATTAAATTCTTGCAATAACAACCAGCTGCCTGTACATTATCCCTTACTTAAACCCCACCAGCATAATCGGGACCCTGACGTGAAGCAGGGGATAATGATTGCTGTCTGTACATTATCCTGCTTATTACTTGATAAATGATCAGACATAAAATATTGATTTTATATTAGTATTAGTTTGTTTGTAACCAGTCAGAATCAAGTTTTCAGAACACTGTGAGTTTAGATCAGTCATTGTATATGCAGATGTTAGAAATCAAGTCTTTGCTTTTAGGTCTTGTCCCACCACCAAGTGACACTGATGACTTCTTGTTAAATCCTTGCCAGAGCACAACTGAATTGGACGATTTGTGCATAAAGTTGAAAGACCAAGAATACAAGATGCAAGTTGTAAGTTGATAAAATAGAATTAGCTTTAAGAGTTTTGTTTACAATTTCTTTTCTCGGGTTGGGCTGATAGACAATGCCATCGCCGATGGCTGACCGACATCATCATGTTGAGTCGGCATTGTGATTCCCCCCACCCAAATTATACTCCGGCCATCCACGTCCACGCACCACTGGCATGATACTTTTTTTTTCATCAGGAGGGTCTCCGGTACCCGTACAACGGCACATTCCCGAGACAAATGTTGAGACTGCCGAGTCAGTCAATGGGATGACATACTGCACATGGGTCAACCTCATCTATTTATGCTTGTCCGTGTTTGAGTATGCTTTGGAAGCTATGCAACGTGTGTGTGCGCACAAGACTGAGATGGGCCGGGAAAGTGAAATAAATCCAAATAGTCAGCAGCTGCAGAGCGTGCCAAAATCTAAACTGCGGATGAGATGAAGACGAAAATATGTAGTTACAATGTAAAATTTTTAATGACATCATTGTTTTTAATGTTTTGGCAGATGGCCATTTAGCAAACTGATATACACCTAGCCCCATCAACACCACCACCCCCATGTTATCGTCCATCGTGATGTTTCATTGTAGGCATCGCCCAACCCTATGTACAGCATTTTCTTGCCCTAATAAGTTTACATCGTGTTGATATGGTAATAATGCAGACTGCTAAATTATCATTTATTTTGGTTACAGATCCATCATCTAAGCCTTCTTGGTAGCAAAACTCCAGGTGATGCTGTAAGAAGGGTTTTGAGAATGATTGCAACAAATTACGTGTGGGCTCAGTACAGCATGAAGGGACGAAAGGGAAAGAAACGCCTTGAAGACCTGGAAATTTGCTTCATGATTATTCGGACCCATTATAAAAGTTGCTCTAACACAATTATGATATTGCATTTGTACATGTTCAGTCAGCAAGGATATCTGTAAGCACACATTTTATTCATTTTTGTCTACTCGAGCTCAAAGCTGATTGTTCTATGGTTTGTCTTTTGATTGTTCAAATAGACAGTGTCAGCCTCATGTATTATGTGTAGATAATGTTTTATTGTACTGTCAATTAATTGGTTCAGGTGTGAAAAGCTCTTTTAATGATTTTAATTCTGTATTTACAATGTTGTGACCTTTAAGTTTTTTTTTTATATTTAATTCATAGTTTATTTCTAAATAATCTTTTCAGAAGCCTGTCGCAAGATGCATCCAAAGGTGTCTACAAAGGTGCTTTGTGAGTGTATTGCAGACACCTTGAAGTATGCCCCACATCGAGGGACAAGGGTAAGTCAGTGATCTTTTGCCACATACAGTTGTCCTCCTTGGCTATATTTCTTATTACATACCTGCAAATTAGTTGGTTTTCGGTGAAATTCACCATTATGAATCAAAATATGGCATTCTTGTATATAAGGTTTTTTTTTTTGTAGGTGAGGGTGTCCTTGATGATTTATAAAATGCAAGCCCTTCTGTGCCAAATTTTAAAGTTCTGCTGAAGCCCCATGAAATGCGCTGCATTGACTGATGTGTTTCAACTGAAAAATGCAGATAGCATGAGATATATTGAGCAGCCCTTCCCCCTTTTATAAACAACCAATAGCATTTTGTTTATTCCACAGTCAGCCTGGAAAAGAAGCTGCATTTGACAGCGTGATAACAACAGTTGTGAAATAGTCGGAATGATTAGACTTCAAAAAGCTTGTGATTTATGTTAGTGAGTGACTGGCTTTTGTCTTTATTCATCAAGGCTGTTGTGATGTCTGATCTCTTCCATAGAGTCTTAACACACAACTTTAAACGGGTCAGATATGTTTTGTTTTCTCAGCAGATTTGTGCATATGATCTGCATATATAATACTGTCTGTGCTGTGTTGCCACTTGCGTGATGCAAAATTAGATTTAATTTGCTCCAATGGACAATTTGACTTTGTGGCTGATCTGATGTGCCGCTTCAGCAGCTTTCATAATGAAGGTGGCGGAGCTCTTCTAAAGAGCATTTGATTGGACTAATAATTTGACTAAAGGTCAAAAACTAATTCAGGTCAAGACTAAAGTAACATTTCACCAGAAAGTTGTGGATGGCAAAGTTGGGTTAACATTTCAGATGAACAATGAGGCATGGCACACTGAAAAAAATTACTTTATCTTTGGGAAAAATGTTAAAAATTACATTACAACCCTTACAAGCAATTTTATTAGTTTTTCTCAAATTATGTTTTTGGAATGTAAAAATGTATCCATTTCAACAAACCACCATTATTGTGATTGTTTTAGTGTGGCGCTTGATCCCTGACTTTGGTTAAAGTAAATCTCTTTTTCTTTAAGTGTTTACAATAGTGTTTCAACAAGAACACTTGTGCATTAGTCAAAGTCAAAGTCAGCTTTATTGTCAATTCTGCCACAAGTACAGTACCTCTCAGACCCCAGGTGCTTACAGATAACATAGAATAAACATATATCAAAATATATATCAAAAATACAGATAAATACAGTTCTATATATACACAATACAACTTTACAAGCAGGAACAAGTTCCTTTACAAGCTCATTACAACAAAGAGGTGATTTCAATTTATGTTTTGGTTTTGTGTTTAAGCTGTAATAAAGATGGGAAGTGACACTTTTTTTTTTATTGTATATTGTATACTATATTGTTGAAGCTGATATTTCATGACCTGGATCTCAAATGCAAAGATTCTGTGACAAAATAGACAGACAGCTTTACAGACACACTTAAACATCAGCACTGATCATACAAACCTTAACAATGGTGACAATCATCAAACTAATTCAGATAAACAGTTCAACTGCAATGCATGCTGGGAGTCATGAATGAGTTTTGAACTATGATGTTACCCAGCATACATTGTAGCATGAAATTTTCTTTTGTTGATTGTTACCATTGTTGAGTGTCATACACTGATTCTTCATGTCTAATTGGTTCAGTAGCTAGGAACTTTTAATCTCGCACTGTATATGATCACACAATATTCACACATTAGTATCAAACTCCTGAGCAATTATTTAGAAAAACACACAATGATTACAGTCTCCAATCACCTGATCCCAATGAGTTTTCATTGCCTAAACAAATACATTTGAACACACTGTCACAACAGACAATAAAACTCAACATCAAAACACAAGAGTCAAAAGCTCAACTAAAGCAAACACTGATCACAATAATGGTGGTTTGTTGAGATGGATCAATTTTGATTTGAACCAAGCCAAAAATATAATTTGAGAATAACTAATAAAATTGCTTGAAGTAATTGAAGTAAAATTGAAGTAATTTTTTAACGTTTTTTCCGAAGTTAAAGCAATTTTTTTAAGTTGGTCCAAGTTTCATTTTGTTAGTGCATGAGACGAAGTGATGATTGAAGCAGAGTTTAATTAATAATCTTAGCTGTGTGTCAATGCTCAGTCTGATTTCATCTGACTAGAAATTGATTCAACAGGAATTATTATACAAGTAATGAAACATTTGACATGTTTTCTATGTTCTATTGTGAATAACATGTAGGTTTTTGAGATCCAACCTAAGCTTAAACAACAGTCATACAAAATTTTTAATAATGAAGGATAAAAGGAATGAATATAATAACATGAATAGATAAAATTAGCAACAATATATGAGAATAATGAAATAGAAATAATAAAAATAAGATGTTTGTACTCACAAGTTGTAACGGCTTCAGCTCACCTGCCAGCTACGCCCCCTACATCAGAGCCTACATCAAGCTTCACCCGTTCCCTGTCACCGGAATATTGACTACACTACCCAGAATGCACCTCACCTCCGTCACCTGATGATCATCTGCACCTGCACATTGTTTGGACTCACACCTGTCTTGTGTTCCTGTGTGGTTTTTAAGTTCAGTTGTTTGCCTTGCTTTTCGTCCGGTGTTTTTGGAATTACATACCTGTTTTGTGTTACATTCCTAATACCCTGTTTTTGGATTTGCTTACTTACTTTTGCCAGGATTTTGTTTGGAGGTTTTTCACCTGTTTTCCCCTGCTGTCAACAAAAAAACATCATTATACTCTAACCTGTGGTGTGCTCTTCTGCCCGAAACCAGCCCCGTTTGTTACAGAAGACCGGACCCGCCAACATGACCACACCACAGGCCAACACATCACCATGCCCCGCTCCCATCTCACCACCCCCGGATCCCCTCACAGAATCGGTTAATCTGCTTCGCACTCAAGTCACCTCACAACCTGCCACTGCCAGTCCCATGGCCCTGCCGACCCGGTACTCTGGATCCGTGGAGAAGTGCAGCGGGTTCTGTCTGCAATGCAAGCTCTATCTCCAACTCCACCCGATGCAGTTCGCTTCAGATACGGCTAAAATCGCATTCGTCATCTCTCTATTGAATGGTAAGGTGCTGAGCTGGGCACAAGGAATCTGGACTGCTGGAGGCCTGCTGACCACCACCCTAAAGCTATTTATGGAGCTCTTCAAAGGAGTTTTCGGTCAAGCCACGGATTACCTCTCGGTACAGGATCGCCTACTCCGATTGCGTCAGGGACGTCAGTCTGTGGTGGACTATGCACTCCAGTTTCAAACCCTAGCAGCGGCCAATGGGTGGAACGAACCAGCACTTATTTCTGTCTACAGACAAGGACTGCAGACTTCAGTAAAACTCCAGCTAGCCCCCGATGACGACTCAGTAGGACTGGAAATCCTCATTCACCGCTCAATCAGAGTGTCTCAGCGCCTATCCGCGCCTGTAACCTTCGCATCCCCTTTGCATCTCCTCAACGCACCTCAACTTCTGCCTGTCGCTCCCGTCCGGACCCAGAACCCATGCAAGTCGACCGCTACAGCATCTCGCAAGAGGAACGAAATCGTCAGAGGAACCTTAACCTGTGCCTATATGCGGAGGAGATGGTCACCGCATCGCAATCTGTCCCGTATCCGACCCGCGGTGAGTACCATCCAAACACCCGCCTCTGAAGTAGTGATATCCACATCGGATCTTTCTGTGCCCTAGTCGACTCAGGAGCCGCTGAACCTCCTCACCCAGCTAGGACTTCCAGCACTGAGAAATCAGAAAACGATGTTCATCCAGAACATTTTGGGAAAACCGTTGGGTCGCGGTCGGATTACTCATGTCACCTTGCGTCTGTGGTACAACAACTCCTGTCCCCAAGATGTCCGTCCTCTCCACTTCGGTGGAGTCTCCCGAAGAGAAAGAACACTTTATCATTTCCCCTGAGTACCGGTCATTCCAGGACGTCTTCTCCAAGTCAAGGGCCACCAAACTACCACCTCATCGGCCATGGGACTGCGCTATTGAGTTGCTGCCTGGTGCGATCATACCCAAGAGGAGTATGGCGGCATTTTAATGCCAAAAAGAAATGAGCGCACAGCTGATGCTAGCCGCGCATGGCAAATAACTTCCGCGAGCAGACAATGAATCTACGCGCGAGGAAACGGGAGCCCGCGAGCTTGTTTGAAAAAGGGCTTGTATTGCGCGCACATTAGATGTCTTGCACACGCAAGGTTTTCAAACGAGCTCGCTGGCTCCCGTTTCCTCGCGCGTAGATCCGTTGTCCGCTCGCGGAAGTTATTAGCAATTACAAGCCCTCGTGAGCGAAATACAGCCTCGTGCTCTCACCTGCTGCTTTTGTTCGCGCAAACATTTTTCTTTTTGGCAGTCGCGGGGTGGGTCTTGCTGTTTGGTTGTAAGCTCAAACGTCATTGGTTATTGCCCCTTTTCCGGAAGTCACTTGTCATTGGACCTTCCATGATCATCATGACCTCTGACCTACAGACATGGCTTTGCCAACGGACCAGGTGCATGTGAGTTACCACTTGGTTGTTTTAATGTAATTTAATGTGTTATTAATGCATTTTTAGCATGATTTTTTTGTTTACTTTAGTGATGTGTTTTACGGTTATTAGCTTGTAAATATGTCGAAATGCATATATTTTAATTTTACATTAATACTGTAACACTGCGTTGTTATATTATCTTGGCATCAAATAACTAGTTAGTTGTAATTATTGGAGCAAATGGGAACACAGTCATATTTGGTGTAAATTACCACTATACTCTTCTTCACCACTGTATACTATCACTATATTTAAGTTACCCAACCAACTATGTTTTTAGCATTACACAAACCTTTGAATAAAATACCAACCAACAGTACATAAATATCTAATAATAAATCAAAATGTTAAACGAATGTCTTTAAGATTTAATTATATATGATAGAAATCAATTTTAAAACGCAAAAACCAGATATGCTTCTGGAGTAGTGTTTGCGAAAAGTTTTAATTAAGTAGTTAATTTAATTTAAAAAGTTGGTTTAATGTGCTTCATTTCTATAGGCAAGAGTCTTTGGCTGCTAAGCTTGTTGTTGTCCTGGGTATTACAATGTCAATTTCGAGAGGTTTAATTTTCCATCTTACCCTATTACTTTCCTGTTACCCTATTAAAACAATGCTGTTTTATTCACAAAGTTCTTTAGTAAACTGCACAAGAAGTTAAGTGGCCTTCTCAAGTCAAGATAGTACTCAGTCTTAATGATTACATCCTCTCTGAAACCCAACAAATTCAGAAATTTCTATTTACATTTAAGACACATTTAAGTTTTTTTTTTAAGATAGGTTATGTTCAAATGGGGTGTACTGTACTTACCTCATCCTCAGGGTTGTTGCTAGAAGGGATACAGCTATGGCCGGAATCGTGCAAAATCTCGCCATATAATTACAATAAATTACATTAGCTAACACTTAACCAAACCCTAACTTACAATAATAATTTTTTTTAATCAACAGTTTCAGCATGACAAAAATTATGCGGTATTGAAGTGCGCATGCCCAGTGGAGGTAGCTGTATCCCTTCTAGTCAAAACCCATCCTCAGAAACTGTGTTTATTAGGTATTAATGGATTATAAAAAGATGATTAAGATCATTATGTGATTTGTTGATATCTAATGTGGCTGGGTTAAAGCATATTGTATTTCTCTGTATTCTGCAGCAAATTCTGAAAAGGCATCTTTTGGAGGAGCTTCTCTCTAAGTTTGAGAGAGCACTTCTCAGATCTCCACTTGACCCTGATTACATAGAATTCGTCTGTCGCCAGCAGCTCTACCTCATGCAAGCACTCTATAGACATGTGGAAATACCCACTGATATCATTCAGGCTCTGCAAGAGATGTTTGAAATTGTCAGACAGCCACCATATTCCACAGCTCCAGATGCAATGGTGGATTCCACTACTGGTCTGAGAGGATGTCCAAGGTTTGCAATAGAAAGAAAAGAGTTAGCAGAGATGCTGCAGACAAACCTTCCAGTATGTTACATTGCAAAAATGATGGGTGTTTCCACGAGAACCATCTTTAGAAGGATGAAAGATTTTGGCCTTTCCGTCTCAGACTTGTATAGCAGCATCACAGATGAGGAGTTGGATAACTCTGTTCGAGCAATTAAGGATGATATGCCTGCATCTGGTTACAGAATGGTCAGAGGGAGGTTGTTGTCTTTAGGTATACGTGTGCAATGGCACAGAATAGTTGCCTCAATGCACCGAGTTGATTCAGTTGGAATCATTTCAAGACTGGCCAGGTTGGGATGTGTGGTGAGAAGAACCTACTCTGTTTGGGGGCCCCTTTCTCTTGTGCACATAAACACAAATCACAAATTGATACGGTAAGTGCTATAGTGTATTCTAAGCTTGCATATAAATGTCCTCTTAATTTTTACTGCTTTTATTTCCAGTGACTGAGGGGGGGGACGGGGGACATTGTTTCATTTGGTTTGCCACTGCAAGGGCAATCAGCCATCCTTCCTGTCTCCTATTCTTTGGCATTTTACATTAGATATTGCAATTTGTTGCTAGTGAGTAAAAGCAAATGGAAGTGTAGCACAAAAGAACATCACAAGAAAAATACAAAGCATGTTTTGGTCTCTATCTTTTGAATAGGTACAACATCATTATATTTGGTGGTGTGGATGGTTACTCCAGGAACTATGATTTCCTTTTATTGAAAAGTAGCCTGTAACACATATGATTCCAGTGTGTTACATTTCCTCCTAACTATATTTGATTATTGTTGCACAAAAACAAGATCAAAAACATTTCCATGTCTGCTCTTTTACTGGTCTTTAAGATTCATGGCATAGTATTTTTAAATAATAGTGGATGAATGCACCATACTGAAATTGATGTCATTGGAATATAATTCAGAGTAATGTTACCTTCATCTTCAAGGCTTTGAATGAAGTCCTGCAAAAAATGTACAATTCTTGATTCCCTCTGCCGCTTGACTGAACCCACCTCACTTAAAATGGGTGACAGTAACAACACATCACGAGAAAATCTGCATCAGGCTGCAAATCAGAAAGAACAACCTTGTATTATACATTACTCAAAAGCAATTGGGTTAACATGTAAGTAACAACACTTACTTTTTAAAAGTGGCCAGGAACAAATACCTGGTGAAATAAAGGCCGATTTTGTTTCACCATTTCAAGGAGGCCATAGAGTTGCAATCCTTGGCACATTTGCTGGAGCATTGGCAGGATTCAGACAGAGGAATGCAGAACAACAGCACTGCATATAAAGAGTAGAGTCAGAAGAAAAAATATGTTACTTAAACAATATGTTGTATAAGTTTCTGCTTTTTTTTTAATCTCCATGACCAGTCAATAGAGTAAAACATTTTTATCAGTTACTGTACAGACGTCAACCATTAAACAAAGCATTACTTAAAAAGAAATTACATTAACTATATTGTGACTGTTTTAAGCCTATAAATTTAACTTACATTCTTTCAATCTGGTTTTGTATTCCTTTTTTCTCCTAAATCAACCCATTAGGGTTAGAGATTTGTGTAACATATGGGTTGATTTACCACAAAAAAGGCATTAAAAATCAGATTAAAAGTACTACAAAACATCACAGAAAAACATACTACATCTGACAATGTCCTACTTTCTATCACATGTTATAGATCCATTGTACCCGCATGCTATGATTCTTTCAGAAAGGTCAAGCAAGGCTGTAGTGTCTGCTGTCTCAACCTAAAGAAATTAAAACAATTCTTTAATGTGTAGTTTGGTTTAACTTTCAGCACAATACAAAACCTTATCAATCAGGTCTAGCAGGTCTGCATCTGTTACGTCAGACTTAGACAGCTGATCTTTATTAATCTCCCCAGTAGAGATAAAAATGTATATCCACTCCAAGAAAAAGTTAGGCGAAGGGCCATCCTGTGTAATGCTCACAGCCATTATTTCGCCAACTGTCCTAAAGTACCACAGGCAAGTTCATAAATTGGCAAAAGGCATTACATGAAACACTCACATTACAGAATATTAATAATAGACAAACCTGAAATTGTCATGCTGAAAATCTTTGATAGAATACTTCAGATTTCTCCCAGAATCCCCTCCCTCAAAGAATTTTGCCTCAATCCCAGCCATAATTTCTGTTGACGTTAACGTATATTATTAATATTAATAAACAAAAGCGCTAACCCATAACAATGCGAAAACTATTCAATGGCACTACTGCATCTAAGGAAAACAAAAACAAACCTGTCAGAAATTCCTTCATTAGAGCACCAATGTCTATACCAGGCTCTCCAATTAAAGTGACTCTTTAATTCTTCGGTTCTTCGGAGAGGACTTCTTCTGCCGTTTCCACTGTGTCAATCCTCGGCTGAACATGTCCTCCCTTGTGACGCAGACACTGAAAATAGTTGTAGAGTCTATTGCCTCTTTAAGTTTGATGACTACCTTTGTAAGGCTTAAGAAAACCAACAGATTAATTATTTAGCTTTTGGCCAAGTTAAAAAAGCACTATAACTTAAATGCACCTGTTTGGCTTATCTTGATTTTGTTTTGTTATGTCGAAATCTATGTTTGGCCTATCTTCAAATCTGAAAGAGACAATACAATTTAGCTAAATGAAAACTACTGCCACACAAACCAATGGTTAATAGTATAGACAATAAAACAATAAAATAATTACCTTTCCCCACAGGTGCTCACGTGTACTTCAATAAAGTGTTCTGGATACACGGCAGAACACACAGGGCAAGAGACCTTACAAAGATGGAGCACGCACGCACGCACTTCTGCTCGCACACACTTCTGCTCGCACTCGTCTTACCTGGACATCCATCACTGCTGAAGATGAGCTTGCTGGAGTCGTCAAAGAATCCAACTCATTCCCTAACTGTGGATGTAAACAAATGTAAAATATATGATTCAATGTGTGAACAAATTGCTTTATAGTTCCCATGATATGTAATGATATTTCAGTTATTACTTACATTGCCAATAAAATTATCCACTTGCGTGGAAGTAGATGCCACTTCTGAAACTGTGGGGTCTTTAGGAACCTTTTATGTAAATCACAGTTGTCAGTGTTGAATGTAATTAAAATGGCTAACACAATTTTCTATTCCCAACTCCAAACTCAGCTCAGGCCATCATATAGTGATATTAATAATAATTGATGTCCTGTTCTCTATGAACAGTCTGCATTCAGTATAATAAGCAGTAGTAGTATAGTGACCCCTTCTGTTCAAAGTTGGGTATTGCATGTTAATTTGTCTAAGTCCTTATATGATGACATCATTAATGTGAGCCTAGTATCAGCAGCAGTCTAGGAGTCCATGCGATCATCTCTTTTGTTCCTTGTTTTGAGTTGTTCCTAGGCACTTTGGTACGTAAATACTGTTGCATTATATACTGCATCATTCTATATTTACGTTATGATGTCCTGAACGGTTTGATCTAACTCTAATATAATGGATACCGACTATGTACCATATAAAGAGCCTTTGTTTCCCTTAATGTGAGAATCGTATTGCCAAGTTATGTTTAGAATTCTGTATTTTGTATTTGCAGTTTTACGATATCTCATGGACAGCAGTAAAGCTTTCAAACTAGTCTTTGAGTCTGTTGTCATTGGGAGGCATTATCTGACTGTCGAGTCAAGTAAGGCGTTTGACACAAAGGGCAGTACAGTAAAACAAAAGCCTTCAGCGATCAACTTCTAGTCTTCATATTCCACGGCGGGGAGCACGCCAGCACTGTGACCTTTCTTCTACCATGTCTAAGGCATGCTCCAAGTCTGGCTCGAAGAGGCAGGCATCCAGTGCATCAAGGCGCTCACAAGCCTCATCAGCCGTTATCACAGCTGTCGCAATGGCGAGAGCAGAGGCCGAAGCCGCTAAAGTGGAAATAGGGTTTGCTAAGAAGGAAAGTGATTTGAAAATACAACGAGCACAGCTTGAGGCATCATTACAGACTTTGAGGATGGAAAAGAGAGCCGCAGCTACACGAGCAAAAGCGGAAGCGTTGGAAATGGCTGTAGAGATAGAAAGTGGAGGAAATTAAAGTATAGTGGAGCTACCCATAGAGGACGCTACAGAACGTACACAAGCAGAATTGAAACAGACCGATAATGTTGTGGATCCGCAATTGCAGCGCTGGATGGACCGTTTTACGTTTTACATTCCAGAAGTGCAACAAAGACAAGCTGTCAGATCTTACTCCCGGCAGGAGGGACAGGGTAGTCCTCTTGACACACCACCAAATACACAGCCTGTTGATGCAGTGTGCGCGCAGAACCCTATCATATCGCAATCCACAAATGTTCAATTTACACGCTCTGTAAAGTGTGAGGTGCACCCTAAGCCACTTCACCAACATTCGGCAGTATCTCAAGGTAGCACCCAAGGTAAATTAATACCACATTATTAATCCACGGCAAGGGCTCCACCTGATCTGGGATAGACTTTACGAAACATATGGCTCACCGGAAATGGTAGAGAATTCTCTGTTCATGAAATTGGAGAGTTTAGGGTTAGGGTTAAAGTCCAAGAAATCCCCACTCCTGAAGTAGTTCGCAAACACAGACACTTGAAACACCTTGCGAGGTACATTCCAGAACCTGACCATCATGTTCCCATTCTTCTCTTGATAGGCAGAGATGTGATCAGAGTCCACAAAGCCCATAAGCAAGTGAATGGGCCACCAAACGCTCCCTTTGCACAAAAGTTAGATTTAGGATGGGTTATTATTGGTGACATGTGCCTTAGTAAAGTCCACAAACCTACCTTCGTCCAAGCGTACCATACCAACATTATGGAGAACGGCCAGCCTACATACTTCCACCCATGTCCTAACAATTTCATTGTAAAAGAGATACCTCAAAGACAAACAGAGTGGGATGTATTTCATGGAACAAAGGAACATGATGGACAGCAGTAAAGCTTTCAAACCAGTCTTTGAGTCTGTTGTCATTGGGAGGCGTTATCTAACTGTCGAGTCAAGCAAGGCGTTTGACACAAAGGGCAGTACAATTGAAATCAAACCTTGATGCTCCTTTTCTCATAATTACATTAGAAGACTTCAGACAGGATTTCACAGATTACGACACAATTGTTAAAAGGGAATTATACATTATGCAGAAGTTAAATTGGTATACACAATGCTAAATTCCTACTGTGGCATTAACCTCATTCACTTTTGTTGAAATGGATGGCTCTTCTGTATCAGATGATGACATCAAGTATTGGCCCTGTAACAAATGAAATGCTGATTGTGTACATATTAGAAATAGTGACCTATTTAACTCAAGTTACAATTGTAAATACATATACATACACACACATACATATATATTTAAATTAAGTAGACCTTACTGTTTCACAATCGCTGCTGTTAATCCATATGTCTGTCTCACATTTTTGAACGTGCACAGCCAGGAGTTGAGCAGGCATGTCTGTCGACATATGTGGCTTTCGGCATTTTCTCAAATTCTTTTGATGAGTAGGGTAAAGGGGAGATGTCCAGATTGTTCTGTATTGGCATTATATATAAACAGCCTTTTCCTCCAGCAATTTTAATGAGGTAGGACTCTGTGTATCTTTTCGCTTCTGGTGCAACAACATTTACCTTTTGCTGACCTGATCCACCTGAGTGAAAAAAATCAGAAGCCTGGCTTAGCCATTATCAGTTACATAAGTAAATGAAGACCACACATATATGTTTTTTCAATACATTCAATATTTAACTCTAACATTAAAATAAATTGCCAAGTTAAACACAACAACACAAATAATGATCAAAAAATGATCTAAGATTCCATTTAAAGTAACAATTCAGTGTAGTGATTTCTGATGTTGAATTTACAATGAAACAAACTAATATCAACCAAGCTATCTTACCAACAGCTTTATAGAGCATCCAGGCTCCCTCCAATGACTCCATTTTTGGATACATCTCCAACAACAGTTTGGATATCTGGTGGTATTAAACACACCTCAAGCTTTATGAAGATGACAGTGGCTACATTAAAAAATCTACAGTATTAGTGATCAAATTCTATATTTATTTTCATACATTTAATTAGTCTCACTTTATATAGTTAAAAAAATAGTTAAATGTCAAATATTAAAGCAACACTTTGTAGTTTTTTGACCTTAAAATAATGTCTCTAAAATTATTTCAGTGGTAGAATTAACTGGGCGAATTCTAACCGAGCAGCCTCATAGCGGCTACAAGCACACTCTGTAAGTTCTGGGTTCTGCATTTGCCGGTTTCATCAGCTTACTTGAACAAATTCACATGTATTGCGGTGCCCACGGGGAAGCTTATATAGCGACATTATTTTTAACACTGGTAACAGACAATTGGTGTCTATCAACCAAATGGGAAGCTGTGAGCAAAAGTTCTAAAGTGTTGCTTTAAACTATACATCTTTCAGGTAAATTTAAAATCAGTAAGCTTTCCAAAGGGTTTACATGTAAAACTTCCAAACCTCAGAATGATCAGCATCCTCTGGGATGGCAATAGTCCTCCGTCCTAATCCAGCCTGCAGAAGCATTAACTCGTCTGAGGACCCCAAAGGCCTTTCAACACTTTTATTTAGCAGCAAAAACTGGATTGGTGTTGACTTGACATGTCTTTTTTTAGAAGCTGGGGTAAAGCCTTTGCGTGCTTTGAATAGACCAGGGAATGCTCTGAGAGGAAAACAATCTGTTGTGACCTGCTCTCTCTGAACCTGTCCTACATCTGTTAAAACGATTCAAAACTGTATACAGAACTTCCAATGTGGCTATATAGTACTTAAAGCAATATTATGCCTAATGACAAGTCGATCCAGGTTTGCAATGTTTAATTCAAAGATTGGTGAAGGACCAGTGACCCTGTTTCAACAAGCTTCCCCCCTATATTTGGAACTGTATCACACCAAACAAGATGGACACAGTGTAACTGATAGAATGATAGAGGGTCAGAGTAAGAGGTGGCTGACTAACAAATAAATGCATCATTGTTGGTAACCATTTCCTTGCCCCTTTGTACAAAACGTTAATTTCCCTTTAAATATATGTTTAAATATTCCCCTAAAAGCACAATGGCCCCTGTCTGACATATATGTAATGTATATATATAATCGTTAATATCAACAATTACCCATTTACTTACCAATACGTGATGGTGAGCATGACTCATCAGACAGAGCATTGCGTAAAATTGACACAAGATGAATAGCATGTTTATTTATAGTATATAGTCTAAAACAATATTGTGATTTTAATGCAGCAATAAGAAATACAACAGTTAAATACAACAAATGTCTTCCACTGTATACTAAAATGCTGTAATTACAGGTTTTACTTTTTCAGCTTTATGGAAAGATGCATTTGCAAATATTTCAGATTGTCATGACTTTCAAGGACAGATTTATTAAACACAAGACAAGACAAAATCCCTCAAGGGGGAAAACAAGAACAAAATGACAAAAAAAAAAAAACACTGATAAAACTAAACTTAAAATAAAACTTAACTCTGGGACAGCGGCAGGGACGAGACAGGATGAGGTAGACAAACGATCTGGCACAGGACAGCAAACACAAATGCATTAAATAGGAGAGGAACAAAAGAGACATAACGACGGCAACAGGTGAAGGGCGTGAACTGATAACGGGATAATCAATATGGAAACAAGGGATGGGGCTAAAACACACGACAGGAGATCACATGGCACACAATCAATGACCATGTGCTTCCAAACACAGACACAGACAAACACAGACAGAACCCCCCCCAACCAAAAAATAAAAAAAACATTAACAGGGTGGTGCAGGGAAGTCCAAAACACAAGCTGGGGGGCGGGCTCGTGGGGCCTTGGGAGGCCGGCTTGAAGGCCGGCGCGGAGACTTGGGAGGCCGGCTGGAAGGCCGGCGCGGAGACGGGAGGCCGGCTGAAAGGCTTGGGAGGCGGCAGTACCGGCGCTTGAGCCGCGGGAATCGCCGGCTGTACCGGCGGAAGAGGTATAGGCCCACTGACAGGAACATGACAGGATGGCCCGCACCCAGGAACATCCCCCGGGGGGCCTAAAGACGAGAAGACACAAAGAGGGAGGGCCACAGACATGGGATGGCTCCAGTAGGACCCAGCAGCATCGACCCCTGGAGAAGGAGTCCGGCGGCATCGACCCCTGGAGAGGGAGTCCGGCGGCATCGACCCCTGGAGAGGGACCCCGATAGGCACCCTACTGGAGGCATCCCGTTGAGCTGTCTGCTGGGTTCTTGACGGGCCGGATCGTTCTGTCATGACTTTCAAGGACAGAACCCAAATGAAGACAGCTCTCAAGAAAACGATTTATTAAACACAAGACAAGACAAAACTCAAAATCCCTCAAAGGGGAAAACAAGTACAAAATGACAAAAAACACTGATAAAACTAAACTTCAAATAAAACTTAACTCGGGGGACAGCGACAGGGACAAGACAGGACGAGGTAGACAAACAATCCAGCACAGGACAGCAAACACAAAGGCATTATATAGGAGAGGAACAAAAGAGACATAACGAGGGCAACAGGTGAAGGGCGTGAATTAATATGGAAACAAGGGGGCGGGGCTAAGACGCACGACAGGAGAGCACATGGCACACAAACAATGGCCATGTGCTTCCAAACACAGACACAAGAGTGCCATGATCCTGTCATTTCAAACTAGAACAGCCATAAGAATGGCAGGATCATAACACAGATATTTATTTTTTACAATTACATATACAAAGCATACCCTGATAGCAAGTGAGCAATGACTTTATTACAATGATTATTCAGGCAACTTTACAATTGTATCACCATACAAATTACCACCATTCCTTGATCCTACTGGATCATAGGTTTCCTTGTCATAACAAATGTACTTTTACAAAACACACTGTTACAAAACAATACTAGAGTCCAACTAAATCAAACACGGATCGCAATAAATGTTGGTTTGATGAAATGTCTACATCTTTTTTACATTAATTGCAGGTACAAAAGTTACATAGATTCAGTAAAATTAACATGACCAAATCAACAGTTTTCAACATGGATTCAATGGTTGCTTACTATCAGGGTAAAGTTAAGTTAGTAACATCTTTAGGATTAGTGCAGATATTAGCTACACGTTAATTAACTTGTGTTTGTAGAAGAACACTACAACTAAATATAAATATAATGTTAATTATGGCCACTTCAACAAGTAAGTATACAAACATAACATGGTAAAATAAAAATAAAATGTTGCAATCACTTCCTACCTCTTGTTGATTATCCATGCTGTTTCAATCTTGATCATCATCACTTTCGCGCTTCAGGTCTAGATTGATGACCACAGACGACCAATGACAAGTGACTTCTGGAAAAGGGGAAGTAACCAATGATGTTTGAGCTTACAACCAAACAGCAAGACCTGCCCCGTGACTGAAAAAAAGAAAAATGTTTGCGCGAGCAAAAAATGCGGCAGGTGAGAGCCTGAGAATACAGGCTGTATTTCGCTCACGAGGGCTTGTAATTGCGCGCACGTAAGATGTCATGGGCGCGCGAGGGCTTGTATTGCGCGCACATTAGATGTCTTGCATGTGTGACGTTTTTAAACGAGCACGCGGGCTCTCGTTTCCTCACGTGTAGATCCGTTGTCCGCTCGCGAAAGTTATTTGCCGTGCACGGCTAGCATCAGCTGTGCGTTCGTTTGTTTTTGGCATTAAAATGCCGCCATAGCGGAGGGTATATTTGCTCTCCATTCCCGAGCAGAAGGCCATGGGGGAGTACGTCACTGAGGCCCTCAAGCAACAGTTCATTTGACCATCTGTATCCCCTGCCGCTTCCAGCTTCTTCTTTGTGGGCAAAAAGGACAGGGGCCTGAGACCCTGCATCAACTACCGGGTCCTAAATGCTCACACCAAGAGGTTTGCGTACCCCCTTCCTCTGATCCCAGCAGCCTTGGAACAACTCCGTCATGCCACTCTGTTCACAAAACTGGATCTCTGAAGCACTTACAATCTCATTCGTATTCACCCTGGAGATGAGTGGAAGACAGCATTCATCACACCTACCGGACATTATGAATACCAAGTAATGCCTTTTGGATTAGTTAATGCCCCAGCAGTGTTCCAGAACTTTATGAACGAGATCTTTCGTGGCCTGCTGGGGAAGTTCGCCATTGTGTACCTAGACGACATATTTATTTACTCTCTGTCCTACTCCGAACCATACAACATGTCCTCATAATCCTCCAATGTCTCCGCCGTCACCAACTCTTTCTCAAACTCGAGAAGTGCCAGTTCCACCAAACCACCATTCACTTTCTGGGCTACATCATCTCCCACAACCAGGTTGCCATGGATCAGGGGAAGGTGGACGCCGTGAAGAACTGGCCAAGACCCACCACGGTCAAAGAGTTACAAAGATTCCTTGGATTCGCAAACTTATATCGTCGCTTCATCCTTGGCTTCAGCATGATCGCGACTCCCCTCACAGCCATGACCGGAGGGAAGCCCTTTGCTTACCTGATCCGGAACTTCCATTCATAGTGGAAGTAGACGCCTCGGCCTCGGGAGTTGGAGCAGTCCTCTCACAGCGGCAGGGGAATCCATCACAACTCCACCCATGCGCCTACTTCTCCCGGAAGCTGTCCCCGGCGGACCTCAACTACGACATCAGGAATCGAGAGCTGCTCACCATCAAGCTGGCCCCGCAGGAGTGGAGACACTGGCTGGAGGGAGCCCTGCACCCATTTTCAGTAATCACCGACCATAAGAATCTCGAATACCTGAAAGAAGCCAAAAGGTTAAACTCATGTCAAGCTCGTTGGGCGCTATTCTTCACCCGGTTTAATTTTAAGGTAACCTATCGACCAGGAGCTCAGAACAGTAGAGCTGATGCACTGTCCCGCCAAACCAGTCCGTCCATAGATCCGTCAGACCCGGAACCCATTCTCCCTCCAGCCATGTTTGTCAGCCCCCTAGTATGGAGGATTGACGAGGAAATCGTAGCTCTCCATCATCCTGCTCCACGGGGAGGTCCCGAGGGCAAGATCTTTGTACCCACGGAACTCTACTCTACCCTCATGGACTCAGCGCATTCAATCCCGGGAACAGGACACCCAGGCAGCCAACAAACCCTCTCGCTCGTCTCCTCCCGATACTGGTGGCCAGGTATCTCCCAGGACTTCTCCCGGTTCATCAAAGGATCCTTAGTCTGTGCCATAGCCAAGACACCACGTCGCCTACCGGAGGGCAAACTGATGCCACTTCCCATCCCCAACCGTCCATGGTCCCATCTGGCCGTAGATTTCATCACGGATCTGCCCCTGTCTGACACCTGCATCCTGGTAACTCTGGATCATTTCTCTAAAGTGTGCAAGATAATTCCCCTCTAAAAACTTCCCATTACCTTGGATGCCGCCGAGGCTCTGTTTCATCACGTCTTCAGAAACTTTGGAATCCCGAGGATATCGTGTCAGACAGGGGCCCCCAATTTATCTCACAAGTCTGGAAAGCCTTTCTTAAGATCCTCAACATCACTGTCAGTCTGACCTCCGGATACCACCCACAGGCGAATGGCCAGGCTGAGCGGAAGATCCAGGACATAGGGAGGTACCTTAGGACCTACTGTCACGCACATCAAAACAGCTGGCACCGCTACCTGCCCTGGGCCGAGTATGCACAAAACGGCTACCAACCACCCATGTTTCCCTGGTTGGAGGAACCGTCTTCGGTGCCAGCCGTTGACCACTGGTATCGGGAGAGCGAGAGGGTCTGGGGCATCGACATCTTCAGCAGGCTGTTCGCAGACAGAAGGGCCACGCTGATGCCAGGAGATCTCCGATCCCGCTCTACACTCCGGGCCAACAACTCGGGACCTGCGCCTGCAACAGCCTTGCCAGAAGCTGAGTCCCAGATACATCGACCCATTCCTCATCACCCGCCAGATTAACCCCGTCACCTATCGCCTACAACTACCCCGTCACCTATCGCCTGGATCTCCCCCGTCACTATTGGATCTCCCCGTCCTTCCACGTCTCCTTACTCAAACCCTTCACTAACCCTGTGTCTGTTTCCTCCACAGAGTCTGGTGTAGCGGTGGATCCGCCCCCTCCTCCTCCGCCTCTGGATGCAGCCCAGCAAATATACAGGGTGTAGGACATTCTGAATTCCCACAGACGTGGAGGACACCTCGAGTACTTGGTCAGTTGGGAAGGATACGCTCCCAAGGAACAGTCCTGGGTTGCCTGCAGAGACATTCTAGATCCTTCACTTCTCCGAGACTTCCACTCTGCACACCCCAATTGTCCTGCTCCTCGCCCTCGAGGTCGTCCTTGTCTCCCTTTAAGGCCCGCTGGAGCAGTCCCTGGAGAAGGGGGTACTGTAACGGCTTCAGCTCACCCGCCAGCCACGCCCCCTACATCAGAGCCTACATCACGCTTCACTCGTTCCCTGTCACCGGAATATTGACTACACTACCCAGAATGCACCTCACCTCCGTCACCTGATGATCATCTGCACCTGCACATTGTTTGGACTCACACCTGTGTTGTGTTTCTGTGTGTTATTTAAGTTCAGTTGTTTGCCTTACTTTTCGTCCGGCCTTGTTGTAGGTACGTTCCGTGTTGTTAGTCTTTAATGTTTACCCGTTTACCTGAAAGCCTGTTTTTGGAATTATTTACCTGAAATGCCTGTTTTTGGAATTATTTACCTGAAATGCCTGTTTTTGGAACTACTTGCCTGAAAAGCCTGTTTTTGGAACTACTTGCCTGAAAAGCCTGTTTTTGGAACTACTTACCTGAAAAGCCTGCTTTTGGAATTACATACCTGTTTTGTATTACGTTCCTAATACCCTGTTTTTGGATTTGCTTACCTATTTTTGCCCGGATTTTGTTTGGAGGTTTTTCACCTCTTTTTCCCCTGCTGTCAACAATAAACCATCATTATACTCTAACCTGTGGTGTGCTCTTCTGCCCGAAACCAGCCCCGTTTGTTACACAAGTCAGAAGTTTGATTTGTGTCTTATATGTAAGAGATTATTAAATCACTGTGAATGAGCCGTAATGTTTTAAAGTAGCGATAAGGAACTGAATTCAGTTGTATAAAGTAGCTAAACTGAATATCTTATGATCAAAAATGATAACTTATTAATGTTCACTTCACAGGTGGAAAATGAGGAGACAGAACACAGGTGTACCCAAGAGTCCAGTGTACACGCAGACTAAAATAATGGCCTAAAACATGTTACATTTTATTTCTAAATTGTTGATGCATGTTGTAATATTAAAAGAAGTTTTGTTTTATATGGCAATTTTAAATCAGTTGTTAGCATAAGTATACATTTAACTTTTAGTTTTGTTATTAACAAACATTTGCTTTGTTTTATGTAACTTTTGAAAACATTAAACTATTGAAAATTAATGTTTAAAGAAATTGTTAATGTTCAATATTCATATTTTGAGTGAAAAAAAAGTATGAAGATTTTTTTGTAACCTTTTATTGATGTTGTAAACACAATTGATTATCTTCTTAGAATATAAAAAATAAGTGTTCAAAGAACGTTGTGTTTTGGGTGAAAATAAATTTAGAAGAAGGTTGTAAGAAGTGTATTTGTAACCTATATAAAAAATGTTCTAAAAACACAAAAAATTGGACAATATAACATTCTTAAATATTATGAATAAATGTTTATAGAACGTTATATTTTAATTGGAAATAAAGTTAGTCAAACGTTATAGAGAATGTTTTTGTAACATTTAAATAATGTTATAATGACAACAAGAAAACTGGACATTTTTACGTTCTTAGAATATAAAATAAAAATGTTGAGGGAACGTTATATTTTGGTTGGAAATAAAGTTAGTCAAACGTTATAGAGAATGTTTTTGTAACCTTTAAATAACGTTATAATGACAACAAGAAAACTGGACATTTTAACGTTTCAGAAACATTCCACAACAATGTTCCCACAACCAGAATGCAATGTTTTAAAAATGTTTTTAGAACCTAAATTTGTTAGCTGGGTCGGGACCATAGAGCGCAAAAGTGTGTTGAGTGGACGTCAGATATCAACAACATAGCAACCGACATGTGATTGGTGCACAGAACCTTGATGGAAACAGTCTTATTTTTCTTGTTTTTGACTGAATGTTAAAAGATAATAAAAGTTAGAGTTAAAGTATTAAAAAGTTTTAATACATTTATTAGACTTTTTGATTAATTTATTGATGACCACTTATAATTTAATTGTCATGGAATGGTAAAGAAAAACTATGCAGATAAAAGAGTACAAAAATGTAAGGCTATATTAAAAAAATAAATTGACAATAATTTTCACTTCTAGGGCAAAAATTAGCTGATTAAAAAAGCTTGAGAGAGGAAAAAGCAAATGCAAATCTAGGTAAGGTTTTCTAAGATGAAAAATAACCTGTGCTCACATTTTTGTCCAGTCTTTTTCTGTTTTTCAAATAATGTTGCTTTAAATAATATCTTCATTTGAAGGACTCTGGAGTTTAAAAAAGCGGATGTAATTTTATTACAAGAAACACACACTGATGATTGTAATCAAATTGATTGGATAAATGAATGGGAAGGCAGTATTGGTCTTAGCCATGGTACTAATTTGAGTGCTGGTGTTGCGTTTTTATTTTCAAAACGCGTTAAGGATAATCCAGTTTTCTTAGAATTAATACCTGGAAGACTTTTTCGAGCGGACATAAAAATAGGGAATAATAGTTTTTTGTTTTTTAATATTTATGCTCCTAATATAGGAAGTGAGCGTGGTGTTTTTTTTCTAAGACTTGCTGAAGAATTATTGATGGTCTCTGAGGACAAGATTCTTGTGATAGGTGGTGATTTTAATTGCACTGTTGACTATAAGCTTGATAGGAACCACGAGGAACCTCATTTTGGTTCTTTAGATGTTCTTAAAACTTTAATAAACAAATATAATCTGGTAGATTTGTGGAGGGATGCTTATCCTCATGTTAAACAATATACTTGGTTAAAAGTTCATTCGAACAATATTTCTGCCGCAAGACTGGATCGCTTTTACAGTGAGGAATGTAATAAAGGTTGATTTTTTGGTAGCTGTATCTCACCTACATCTATATCAGATCATCATTATATTTCTATGTCTATGTCTGTTCTGTCACCTAAATTCTGTCAGTCACACTGGCACTTCAATAATCGATTACTTCAAGATCACATTTTTGTGCACTCTTTTGCTCTTTTCTGGAAGTCTTGGAGAGAAGAGAGAGTTAGTTATACATCCTTTAATCAGTGGTGGGATTTGGGAAAAGTGCAGATAAAAGTCTTTTGTCAACAATATATAGCAAATAATACTGAAAACTTGAAAATGAAGATGAATGTAATGGAGCAAGAAATTCTTCAGCAAAGCTTCAATGAAAGAGGCGGATTTTCATCAACTGACATCATTAAAAAGAACAAAAGCATTTTGAAGTATTTATTGGAGGAGCAGGAGAAGGAGACTTTTGTTAGAAAAAGATACTTGAAGTGCAATGAAATGGATGCTCCAACTGCCTTTTTTTTGGGCTGGAGAAAAGGCCAAAAGAGCAGAATTTCTTTCACAAACTTAAATTTCCTGATGGACATGAAACTACAAATCAACGAGAAATCATAGTTTCTGCCATTTCTTTTTATGAGAAACTTTATCAATCAGAACTCTGTGATGAAGTAGCAGTTGAAGAATTTCTTCTAGATCTTCCACAGTTGTCTAATGAAAAAAAGAAAGAACTGGAAGGATTTTTGACCTTTGTAGATTTTTCGAGTGCGGTGGAGGAGCTGAATAGTGGCAAATCTCCTGGACTGGATGGTCTCTCTGCTGATTTTTTAAAAGGTTTTTGGAATGTGCTTGGACATAATTTATATGATGTTTTTTTAGAGTCCTTTAATCAAGGTATTTTACCCTTGAGCTGTCGAAGAGCAGTGTTGACTTTAATCCCCAAGAAAGGAGATCTGGGACTCTTAAAGAATTGGCGTCCTGTGTCGTTGTTGTGTTTTGATTTTAAAATACTGTCAAAAGCTATAACTAACAGGTTGAAGAAATGTATGGCAACTATAATTCATGAGGATCAGACATACTGTATCCCTAAACGGACAATTTTTAACAACCTGTTTTTGTTAAGAAACACTATTGCAGTTGCCAAAAAACATCAAATTGACATTGGACTCTTATCGTTAGATCAAGAAAAAGCTTTTGACAAAGTAGACCATTTATATTTACTAAAGACTCTGAAGGCCTTTGGCTTTGGTCCACTTTTTATCTCTTGTATTAAACTGCTATACAATGAAACATCTAGCATGCTTAGGATAAATGGTTGTTTAACCAGGCCTTTTGCAGTAACAAGAGGCATACGGCAAGGATGCCCTCTTTCTGGACTTCTGTATTCAATTTCTATTGAACCTTTGCTGTTATATTTAAGGAAACGATTACAGGGACTTGATGTTCCTGGGTTTCCAGAAATTCCACCTGTTAAACTTACAGCTTATGCTGATGATATAACCGCATTTATTAGAAACACTGAGGACATGACTGCCTTGACTTCTAGTTTGAAAATGTTTCAAAAAGCCACATCTGCTAAAATAAATTGGGAGAAATGTACATCCTTGTTATTGGGTGAGTGGCAAAACATGGACCCTCCTCAACTTCCACAACAATGTAAATGGGTTAAAAATGGTTTTAAAGTTCTAGGAATATATTTAGGAACTGATATCTATATGGAAACAAATTGGGAAGGTTTAGTTGACAAAGTTGTAGGGAGACTTCAGAAGTGGAGGTGGATCCTCTCAAAGTTGTCTTACAGAGGGAGATGTTTAATTGTCAATAATTTAGCAGCCTCAATGTTGTGGTATATGTAACCCTTTTCACCATCGACTCGCAGTAGAGTTTACACTTTAGTCAGTTAAACTCTTAAGATCTCATTCAGGTTTACATATGGTGAAAGAGACATCTCATTGTAAAATAAACAGCCTAGGGTACCGTTATGATTCTCACTTTATCACATTTATGAGAGGCTAAGGGAAATACTAAATGTGACCTTCAAATATGATAGAACACCCACAAGCACGCAGTATCTTAACTTCAACTTTGTATTATGTAACACAGGACATCAATCAAAACGTATGAAAAATAAGAAAAAAGGTAAACAAATAGAAAAGACCCGGGTAAAACAATGTATTTGGTAACCTCAGTGCACATTTACCGTTCTTTAAGCAAGTTTGCATATAAGTTTGTTGGCGCGCTTATAGGAGCTCGGGAAACTTCCACTCACCCCTTGTGGGGTACAGAAACATAATCCTACCGTATACAACAATGGTACAGAACCAAACAGAGTCGTCCAAGTCGTCATCGACGTTGAACTCTCCGTAGCGTTGGTAAACCTCCGGCGGCAGTTTGGCGATCTTCCCCCGGAGCGGTCTCTTCTTGTCGGGCAGGCAGCTGGCGTATCTCGGCCCTCCGCACGAGCTAACGTAACTAGCGCAAGCTACCATGGTTCAGCTCACTCCACAGTTTAAAAACACACACCTTCATCAGCAGTTCACAGTCCCGCATTGGAGATGTGGTGTTTTACGAACTAATCACAGTTCACTTAAAACAATAAACCTGAAATAAACTTTTAAAAAATAAAAAGTCTTTTCAGATTAACCTGCACACGTTTGTCTTTCATGGCAGCGCCATCTTGTCTTCCCCTTTCTCTCTTTTTTCCCAGCCCCCAAGTTCTCGCGTGAACTCCCCAAACATCAAATTAATTCCAACTTTATTTAAATCCAAAAAGGCTGAACTTAACCAACTGAATTGTTAAACTGTCCTTTTCCCTTTTTACTGAATTTATTACTGTGAATTACTAAATTACATCTGAACAATGGGAAAGATTGAAATGATATAATCTTAATGCAACCTGTGCAAATAATAAACACTTCAATGATCATCTTGTATTGACAAATACATATACTTTAACATTGTCACAAGAGAGAGAAAAATAAAGGAATCACAATAAACCATGTTTTAAATAGAAGCCCACTCCTTCACTGATATATATGTATACAAAGAGCTCACAATAACTAATATGCATCAGGCCATTACACTCTCCCCCCACCAATATAAGACATGCCCTCATGGCTCGGTGCTTTTAGAGTTAAACAAGGTATTAGAGGGTATAGCTCTTGGTAGCTCATGTGCTCAAGTGGAACTAATCCACTTGTAAAAGCAAGTGACATATCTCACTATAGGAGATGATATGATACTTGGGTGTCCTGGGGTCTCATAGGTTAGTCTGGATGGAGCTCTTCTGACTCTTTGAGGTCTGCTGGTGTTTGTTTCACTATTTTCATCCTGTAATTGGTTATTCTCAACATCCAGTGTCTCATCCATTTGCGACTTCTCTCGGATCTCACCGGTCCTCCCAGTTTCCTTAGTCATCCCAATAGACTTTGATTCACTTCCTCTTAGCCCCATTCCTGTTTCCTCCATAACATCACACATTACTTCAGACTCAATCACTTCTGGTGGTCTAATCGTGTCATCTCCTACAACATCCAGATCCAGACCAAAAGGTTCTGAGACATTGTTGCCCAATCCAGCACAAGGAGTTCTGACAGAGAGGTCATACCACATTCCATTTTCCTCATCTTCAGAATCTGTATCCCTTTTTCCTTGACAACCTTCCCGTTTCTCCTCTCTTTGGTCTTTGACCTCTTCTGGCATTCCAACACTCTGTTCTGTGGCGTGTTTGTGAAAGTTACGACGCCTTTGTCGTCTATTCCGCAGACCTCTACAACTTGGTGTAGGGTCAGTATCAGGCACCAGTTCCAGACGTGCATGTCGTCCAAGAGGCAAAATGTGATTGCGGTGGAGGGTCTTGACAGGTCCATTGCCATCTTCTGGTCTCAACCTAAACACTGGCAAACTTGGCATCTGACTGTCCACGACATACGGCTGTGATGCCCAACGATCTGCCAATTTATGTTTCCCTTTCAGGCCCAAGTTCCGTATCAAGACTCTGTCTCCAGGCAACAACTGTGAGAAACGAATCCTCTGGTCGTACCTCCGTTTGTTTCCTTCATTCTGCTTGGCAGCAAGGGATTCTGCAAGTTTGTATGTAGCTTGTAACTCTTTCCTCATGTCCATCACATACTTAAGGTAAGTCTCATGACGTTTTCCATCACTGGACACTCCGAAACACAAATCCACAGGTAATCTTGATTGCCGTCCAAACATAAGGTAGTAGGGTGAAAACCCAGTGGCTTCGTTGGCTGTACAATTGTATGCATGGACGAGGTGTCCAATATGCTGACTCCACTTTTTCTTCCTCTTGATGTCCAAGGTCCCGAGCATGTCCAACAATGTTCTATTAAACCTCTCAGGTTGAGGATCCCCCTGAGGATGATAAGGAGTTGTTCTGGACTTCTCGACCCCAAGTGCACTCAGTACCTCTTTAACAAGACGGCTCTCGAAGTCTCTACCTTGGTCACTGTGCATTCTCCTTGGCAGTCCATAGTGGACAAAGTATTTCTCCAGAAGCACTTTTGCCACGGTGGAGGCCTTTTGATCTCTTGTTGGGAAAGCCTGAGCGTAGCGTGTATAGTGATCGGTAATGACTAGAACATTTTCTGTATTGCTCGAGTCTGGCTCAATGGACAAAAGGTCCATACACACAAGGTCCATTGGCCCATCACTTTTCAAGTGAATCAGTGGAGCAACTTTCTTGGGCAGAGTTTTCCTCTGGATGCACCTCGCACATGACTTGCAGTACTCTTCAACATCAGACTTCATTCGTGGCCAGTAGAAGCAATCTTTAATTAAGCCATAGGTCTTGTCAAGGCCAAAATGACCAGAGTCATCGTGCAGTGATTTTATTACCATCTTCCTGTATCTTTCTGGTAAGATCAGTTGAGAGTGGGGGACTTTGCCGGGTGGTAGGGTGACTCGGTACATGACGCCTTGCTGCATCTTTAACCGATCCCACTCTCTTAAGAGCAATGGACAGGTTGGATGCTTCGTCCTGTCAACTATGGTGATGTCTCCATGGCTAAGTGCTAACCAGATTTCCTTGATGCCAGGATCCTCTTGTTGAGCATTCGACAACTCCGTAGGACTCAAAACAGGCATCTCCTTATCCCTCAGCATAGACAGATTGCAATAAGCCTGTGGAACTGCATGCATAGAAGCACCCAATTGCTCTATTAAGAATAGGATTTCTCTGTTTTGTCACCGCAGACATCTGACACATGACTCTGACACCTTCAGCAGGTATATTCTTCCACTTCTGTTCTTGGACGAGCGTGAGGTGTGGTCGATGAGAAAGAGCATCTGCATCAATGTTTTGAACCCCTGATCGGTACTTGAGACTGAAGTCGTAAGTGGACAGGGCAGCTAACCAACGATGACCTGTGGCATCCAGCTTGGCAGATGTCAACACATAGGTTAATGGGTTGTTGTCTGTCCTCACTTCGAACTTCACTCCATACAGGTAATCGTGCAGCTTTTCAACAACGGCCCACTTCAAAGCCAAAAATTCCAGTTTATGAGCAGGGTAATGTCACTTGGGGGGGGTTAGGCTTCGACTAATAAAAGCAACCGGTCTCAAACCGGTCCTGGTAGAGCACACCCCCAGACCGTCTTGGCTGGCATCGACATGGAGCATGTAGGGGAGCTGTGGGTTGGCAAACGCCAGTACAGGAGCTTGAGTAAGTCTCCGCTTCAGCTCTTCAAAAGCTGCTTCACACTTTTCGTGGGCAGTCGTGGCCCAGTGGTTAGAGAGTTGGACTCATGACCAGAAGGTTGCTGGTTCGATTCTCAGGGCTGGCAGGTAATGGCTGAGGTGCCCTTGAGCAAGGCACCTAACCCCCACTTGCTTACTATACAAAATGTACAAATGTATAGTACAATGTAATGTAAGTCGCTTTGGATAAAAGCGTCTGCCAAATGCATAAATGTAAATGTAAATGTTTCGTCCCATCTACATCCGAATAGCTCTGATGGGTTTAAATAGGTGTGGTCCTGTTTCACCTTGGACTTTTTTGCAGCTGGTGGGTAACCGGACAAGAGTTGATTCAATGGGTAAGCCACTTTAGAATAGTGCCTCACGAAACGCCTGTAGTAACCACAAAAGCCAAGGAATGACCGTAACGCAGTCACGGTGGTTGGTCTAGGCCACGTAGTTACAGCTTCAGTCTTCTTAGGATCTGTTGATACTCCAGTTTGAGATATAATGTGTCCCACATAAGTCACTGATGGTTGGCAAAACTGGCATTTATCCAGTGACAGCTTGAGACCCTCATCCTTCAAGCAATTGAGCACCTTCAACAATCTTGCCTCATGCTCTTCGAGTGTGGCCGCAAACACAATTAGATCATCGAGGTAGACTAAGACTTCCAGCAGATTCATGTCCCCGACTGTTTGTTCCATGAGCCGCTGGAAAGTCGCTGGGGAACCTGACACTCCCTGCGGCATCCTTTCGAATTGGTAGAAACCAACAGGGCAGATGAAAGCAGTTTTCTCTTTGTCCCTCTCATTCATGGGCACCTGGTAATACCCACTTCGGAGATCTAACACACTGAACCACCTGCTTCCATTTAAACAGGCCAGTGCATCTTCAACCCTCGGTACTGTGTACTGATCAGGGACAGTCCGTCGATTTAAAGTCCTGTAGTCGACACACATCCTTATCTTCCCATTCTTCTTCCTCACCACCACTATAGGTGAGGCGTAAGGGCTTCGTGACTCTGCAATGATCCCAGCATCCTTAAGCTGTGTCAGATGCTGTCTTACTGCTTCTACATCAGCAGGCGCCAGTCGGCGAGATCGCTCTCGGAAAGGTTTGTCCTCCGTGGTCTTGATAGTGTGGTGCGTACTTTTACAGCAACCTACATCAAACTCGTGTAGAGAAAACGTCAGTATGTTCCATCAGCTTACTCGCTAATCTCTCCTTCCAGCTCTCAGGGACTGGTGAATGTCCAAAGTTGAAGGAAGATGGAGTTACTTTTCCTGCAGACTCACTGTTAGGCTCCCTCCCCACAGCAGGTGAAGACATCACATCGACTGGAAACAGACGGGCAATCGGCATCCCTCTGGTTAACGTGATTTCCCGTGCCGACACATTCCTGACCAACACTGTGACTCTTTTGGACATCATATTGTTAAATGCTTGCAGTTCTGGCCTAACTAAAAGTCCTTCGGGAAACCTCAGCTCATCTGCAGGTTCACTAGGAGAATCCACCAGGATGGCTTTGTTACTTGGCATTTGCGAACACTTTGGTACACCCGTCACTCTAGCCAACCCTCCAGGTCGTAAAGTAATAGGTTTAGGCTGAATGAACCACACAGTGCCTTGTTTCGGATCATTATCCTCAACTGTGTGTTTGGACAACTCTTTGAAAGCCTTTTTGAAAGCAGGATGAATGTGCATGGTACTGACGAAACTCTCTTTGCCCCTCTCTCTACAGCTGTTAAGTAGCCTCATCACGGTAGGTGTGTTTGTGCCAACAAGTAGGGAAGTGCCACATCTCACAACGGGGTCGGGACAGACCAACACAAGGGCATCAATGGTCTCAGCGACTCCTATGTCAGCTTCCAAAAACTCCAGCTTGAGCAACAAATAGCCATCATAAGGGTAATCAGCAGAACTGAGGCCCCATATCTGCAAGGCATCAATGGATGTCAATGGCAGGTGCTTCAGATATCTGTCGTAAAAGGATCTGTACAGCAAAGTCACTTGAGAACCAGTATCGAGTACAGCTTTAGCGTAGATGCCTTCAATCTGCACTGGTACAGCAGAGCTTGGGCCCACTAAGCCTTCAGGTACAGTGTTTTCCACTTTCTCATCTGGTTTGATGCACTTGGTGGAACGTGTTTTCACCACCGGGACGCCAGGCCGTTCCTCTACTGGTTCCCGCGGTAGTTTCCCGACTTCTTTGTCAGTTTGATGAGGCGTTTGTTGACTTTCTTTAGATTTTCTTCACCTCCACACTCTCTTTTAAAATGTCCATCTTCCCCACATCTATAGCAGAAGAGTACAGGTCTATCTTCCAAATTGACAGCTTTCTGTGGGGTGTCGTTCCACCTGTATCTAGCTTTGGCTTGGAATTCAGATTCCTGTGGAGATACGGTTGCTGCTCTAAGGTTGACCATCTCAGCTTTCATTACACTGATGTCCCTTTTCAGCTGTTCCACCTCAGGACTGCTGCTGGTCTCAGGAGCAGGCTTGAAAACAGGATTAACAGTCTTGGACATTACTGTGCTCTTGACATCACTCCGACTTTGGAGCATATCCTCTTCCTCTCTAACCTCTTTCAATAGGTCGTTGAAGGTAGGTGAATCGCGCAGCTTATGTGTCATGCGAATACGAAGGGCAACCATGTCATGCGGCAGTGCACCTCTCACAATCTGCTCGATGCGAAGTTTATTCATCTCAGCTGGCTGCACCCCTCCTTTCCTGAACACACAGTGTAGCAGTTTATCCAGCCTTAGCAAATAAGCAGACAACTTCTCACCTTCACATTGAAATGTGTGTCGAAATCTGACGAGAAGGTCAGCTGAACTTTCTGTGCTGCCAAAAGCGTTTTCCAGGGCTCTCATGTAGTCATATGCCGTAGCAATAGGGTTCTGCGCTTTCAAAAACCTCACTATGTCAGCTGCTGGGCCCTGTAAACTTTCCATTACTCTTTGTTTCTTCACATTGTCGCTGCATTGCCACTCTTCCAATAAATGCGTCGTCTGCTCCGCCCATCCATCATACTCTTCTTCTCCACTGGGGGTGGGTTTCACGCCAGAGAACACGCGCAGCTTTCTGTAACTTTGACTGTCAGCAGGTGCAGCATTACATTTATCCACCAGGGAACTAATGGCGTTGATCAAAGCAGTGTTCATGTCAAGAGGCGAGGGGTTAATTAAGCCTTTGATGTCAGCAATAGTCTTTCTTTCATGCTTCAGGAATGACATCAGCTTTGCTTCAAATTCGCCACCCTCTGCAAAAACAGGGAGCACATGAGCAGGCCAAGAGCCAACCCCTTCAGGGGACCTAACACATTCAGGTACGGTTTGCTTAGAAATGTCAGTGGACGACTGAATTAGTACAAATTGGGTTTTTGAAGTCACATCTAGACAGCGATCAACTATCTTAGCATTTCCAAAAGCTTTAACTAAATTCAAAGCTCAAAGCAAAACATCATCTGTGACATTTGGGTCAACATTACTCAACACTACTGCATTATTATGAGCTATTTGCTTCTTTTTGCACCAAGCCTCAATCTCAATAGTATCCATTTTGTGTACTCACAACAGGGGGAAAAAAAGAAGGGAACATTTTTTTTAGCTCAATGTCAGCAATAAGCAATATTAAGTGTACATCAGGTATAAGTCTGCACTGAAGAATATTTATAACCTTACAGTGATCCCGGACGAGCCCCCAAAATGTAACCCTTTTCACCATCGACTCGCAGTAGAGTTTACACTTTAGTCAGTATTAAACTCTTAAGATCTCATTCAGGTTTACATATGGTGAAAGAGACATCTCATTGTAAAATAAACAGCCTAGGGTACCGTTATGATTCTCACTTTATCACATTTATGAGAGGCTAAGGGAAATACTAAATGTGACCTTCAAATATGATAGAACACCCACAAGCACGCAGTATCTTAACTTCAACTTTGTATTATGCAACACAGGACATCAATCAAAACGTATGAAAAATAAGAAAAAAGGTAAACAAATAGAAAAGACCCGGGTAAAACAATGTATTTGGTAACCTCAGTGCACATTTACCGTTCTTTAAGCAAGCTTGCATATAAGTTCGTTGGCGCGCTTATAGGAGCTCGGGAAACTTCCACTCACCCCTTGTGGGGTACAGAAACATAATCCTACCGCATCCGTATACAACAATGGTACAGAACCAAACAGCGTCGTCCAAGTCGTCATCGACGTTGAACTCTCCGTAGCGTTGGTAAACCTCCGGCGGCAGTTTGGCGATCTTCCCCCGGAGCGGTCTCTTCTTGTCGGGCAGACAGCTGGCGTATCTCGGCCCTCCGCACGAGCTAACGTAACTAGCGCAAGCTACCGTGGTTCAGCTCACTCCACAGTTTAAACACACACACCTTCATCAGCAGTTCACAGTCCCGCATTGGAGATGTGGTGTTTTACGAACTAATCACAGTTCACTTAAAACAATAAACCTGAAATAAACTTTTCAGATTAACCTGCAAACGTCTGTCTTTCATGGCGGCGCCATCTTGTCTTCCCCTTTCTCTCTTTTTTCCCAGCCCCCAAGTTCTCGCGTGAACTCCCCAAACATCAAATTAATTCCAACTTTATTTAAATCCAAAAAGGCTGAACTTAACCAACTGTATTGTTAAACTGTCCTTTTCCCTTTTTACTGAATTTATTACTGTGAATTACTAAATTACATCTGAACAATGGGAAAAGATTGAAATGATATAATCTTAATGCAACCTCTGCAAATAATAAACACTTCAATGATCATCTTGTATTGACAAATACATATACTTTAACATTGTCACAAGAGAGAGAAAAATAAAGGAATTACAATAAACCATGTTTTAAATAGAAGCCCACTCCTTCACTGATATATATGTATACAAAGAGCTCACAATAACTAATATGCATCAGGCCATTACACATAGATTAATGGTGTTGGATCCTCCTGATGAGCCATTGATTTTAATCCAAAAAGCTTTTGTAAATTTTTTTGAGGACGGCTATCATTGGCTGCCTCCTGGAGTTTTATATCTCCCAGTGATGGAAGGAGGACAGGGATTAATACATTTGGAAGCAAGGATTAAGACAGTGAGGCTTCAAACATTACAAAAGCTATTGTATTGTTCAAATAAATACCATGGATTGCTTTAGGTTTGTCTATTCTACAAAATATTGGGGGAATCAGCTTAGATAAGCAGTTGTTTTAAATGGAAAAATCTTTTGTTTCAAAAGTAAATGTTTCTTTGTTTAATTTCTATGTGTCTGTTTTCAAAACTTGGCAATTGTTAAAAAAGGTTAGAGAAGAGGATGAACATTATGGGTTTTTAGAACCCTTGTTCTTTAATCCTCTTTTCAAAATCAATTTTCCAATTTCAATTTCAGTAATTAATATGTTTTTAAAAACAGGAATAGTTACTGGTAAGAATTTAATTGATTCTGTAAGTGGTCAATGGCATACGGCTAGATCAATTGCTGATAAAGTTGGGCTTAGATCAGAGAGATACATTGAAAGGTTAATTGAGGATCTTAAAAATTATTTTCCTCAACCTTTCTTGACTTATGTAAACAATTTTATTGAAAATAGTAAAAGGTCTTTATTCTTTCCAGATCTTAAGGTTGATATAATTTCTGATTTGGATCAAGATCTAAATAATACTTTATTGAAAGGTTTTAAGGATGCATTATTTAATGATGTTGATAAAAAGATGTTGTACTGCATATGTGTTAAATCTTTGTTTTTTACTCAATTGAAAGGACGTATTGATACCAAATGGAGGGATCTTTTTTAGTTTCTTCGGAAATAATTCCATCTGGGAGGTGTTTGTATAAGGCCCCCATTCCTAAGAGGTCTAGAGATCTCCAGTGGAGAGTACTCCATTGTGCTGTGGCAACAAATAGTTTTGTGTGAAAATTCAATGGATTGGTTTTATCTACATGTCCTTTTTGTGATATTCTTGATACTGTTTTTAATTTTTTTGTGATCTAGATTAATTTCTTTGTTTGATTTGTTGGATAGAATATTTACTAAACTTGGTTTTATGTTTACGAAAAATATTTTTATTTTTGGTGTGAAGTATAACAAAGCATGGAAGAGAAAGTGTACACTTGGTAACTTTCTAGTGGGACAGGCGAAGTTGGCTATTTTAAAATCTCATAAATGTAAAAATGAAGGGGAAAGTATTGATTTGCTTGGGATTTTTAAATCTCTAGTAGAGTATCGGGTTGCTGTAGAACATACATATTCTAAGTAAATAAATAATATGTATTTGTTTGAGGCGAGATGGAGTGTGGAAGATGCTCTTGTGGTAAGAGATGAGTTTGGAGAGTTGTGTTTCAATTGTTTCAATATTTGTTTTTGTTAAACTCTCTCTCTCTCTCTCTCTCTCTCTCTCTCTCTCTCTCTCTCTCTCTCTCTCTCTCTCTCTCTCTCTGTGCATGCTGGGAGTGTTGGGGTGCGTGTGTGAGTTCACAAGGAGAGGAACGATTGATTGTTTTTTTTATTTTTCTTTCCTTCACGTATATATCTTTATTATCGGTTTCTAATCACTTTAAATATTTTTTTTCTTGATTTAAAAAAAAGACAAAACTAGAAAAATAACCTTTGATTTTTTTTGTGAGTGTTTGTAATTTTTGAGGCGGCAGAATTGAACCAGCAACCTTCTGGTCATGAGTCCAACTCTCTAACCACTGGGCCACGACTGCCCCGAAGTCAATGTTGAAGATGTGCTGCTAGCAATCGGGGAAAAAGTTGGATATGAAAACATTACTTCGGCATCAAAGATGAATAAAGCAGTGGTAGTTTTTATCGAGAAGGAAGATATAGTTAATCGGTTAATAAGTGATGGAATTGTGGTAAGTGGCGATTTTCTTATTATTTCACCGCTTGCTTCTCCGACTACCAAAGTCACGATATCAAACGTGCCTCCTTTCATTCGGAATGATGAAATTGAGACGGTTTTAACGCGTTACGAAAAGTTGGCTAGTAAAATCAAGATGATTCCTTTGGGATGTAAAAGTGCTGCTCTGACACGTTATGTCTTTCAGACGACAAGTTTTTATGTTCTTAAACGAACTAGAGCTGGATATTTCATTCAGAGTTTTGCATGAAGGTAAAGTGTACGTTATTTATGCAAACACTGGTAGCTTGAAATGTTTTGAGTGCGGGGACGTCGGGCATAAAAGGCACGCGTGTCCGCATAAGGCTCAAACTAGTGAAGTAGATGTTAGGCCCAGTACTTCTGCTGCTGCTGCTGGGGTGGGCAGCAAGTCAGTCTCTGATATATTACAGAGGAACACTGATAGTGATGGTTTGAACGAGGATCAGACTGAGGATGTTAATACAATGGTTGATTCTGGAAAAAATCTTGATGTTTCTGAATTGGATGATGATAATATTGTAACGAAAAACGATACAGATACGGTTAGTTTTGAAAGGGCTTCTAATGAAGTTTCTGAAATGGATAATTCTGGTGAGTTGTGTACTGATGCTGACTTGGATATGAGAGATGATGATACTTTCTCTGATATATCTGATATTGGATCTCAGTGTGGAAATTTTGAGGATGTTTATACATTGCAGGACATAAATGACTTTCTGGACGTGACCTTTGGCAGATCTATTGAAGTTAGTGATTTTTTCCCCTGATGTAGATAAATTCATCCATACAGTAAAATTGTTACAGAGGAATGTTGGTTATGAGGCCTTAAGTAAAAAGAAAAGGTTTAGATTGAAGAAGGTGGTAACAAAGCTAAGAAAAGGTAAAGTAAATGCCTCACAAAGTTAATCAAATGTTTAAATCACATAGAGTCTGTTTGGGTTTTTTTTCCCTTCTCTTTCTGTCCTCTTTATTTTCTCTTTTTCTTATGGAGTTTTTGAGGGTGGGCTCTTTAAATATAAATGGGGGTAGAGATGGAAATAAATTAGCAATATTATCAGAATTGTTTTGTATAAAAAAGGTAAATGTGGCTTTTTTTTTACAAGAAACACACACTAGTTTAGATAATGAATCTGAATGGACTAAATGGTGGGAGGGGAAAAGTGTTCTAAGTCATGGGACAAATACAAGTGCTGGTATAGCGATTCTATTTTCTAAAGAAATGAATGTCAATATTTTGGCTGTAGAAGAAATCGTAAAAGGAAGAATATTGCTGTTAAAGATTGAATATGAGGGCTCTGTTTTTGTTTTGATAAATGTTTATGCACCTAATAATGGATCTGAGCGTGTGAGTTTTTTTTTTTAAAGTTAAAGAATGCTATTCAGAAAATTGATGACAATGTTTGTACTATCATTGGAGGTGATTGGAATTGTACTATTGATTTTATCATTGATAGAAATGGGGAAGAACCACATCATGAATCAAGTGTTGTACTGTCAAATGTTTTAAAAGAGTTTGAATTAATTGATATTTGGAGACAAAGAAATACAAAAATTTTACAATATACCTAGCTTAAAGTATCTAATAATAGGGTTAGTGGAGCTAGATTAGATAGATTTTATATGGGTAAGGAATGGAATAATAAAATTATGGATGTTTCTATTTTACCTGTTGGGTTTTCAGATCATCACTTGGTATTATTTGTTTTGAATATGAAAAGAATTTCAAAGCCAAATTATAATTGGCATTTTAATACTAAATTATTGCAGGATGTTTATTTTTTTGGAATGATTGGAAGTTAAAAAAGGGTTCTTTTGAGAGTTTGTGTATGTGGTGGGAGGTTGGTAAAGCGAATATAAGATTTTTTGATCAAAATTATAGTTAACATTCTACTTCTCTGGTGAAAGCAGCCATACACAAACTTCAAAGAGATATACAAGCTTTGGAGATTACTCTTGTGAATAACAATAATAACAATGGAAATGTACAAAATGAACATTTAAACGAAAAGAAGGAACTTGGTTTATTATTACAAGAACAAGTGAAGGGAGCATTAATTAGAGCAACATTTTGTTCCATTAAGGATATGGATGCTCCTTCTTCATTTTTTTTCAGTCTTGAAAGGAAAAGTATACAACAAAGGCAAATGTGTCATCTTCGCCAGCCTGATTGGATCATGACATCTAACCCACTTGAAATAAGGAAACTGGCATTTAATTTTTATACAAACTTGTATAGTGCTGAGACTTGTGATCGTGGATGTGCTTCTGATTTGCTGAGTGATATACCAAAGTTGACAAATAACCTGAAAAACGTGTTGTATAAACTAATAACATTTCAGGAGATAACTGAAGCAACGAGTCAGTTATCAAATGGCCGTTCTCCAGGAATTGATGGATTACCAGCAGAGTTGTATCAGACATCTGGAATATACTGGGAAATGACTTATATGAAGTACTGTTAGAAAGTATAGAGGACAAGTTACTTCCGACGAGTTGTCGAAGAGCAGTCCTTTCTTTGCTTCCTAAAAAGGGGGACTTATGCCTTCTTAAAAATTGGAGACCTGTCTCTTTGCTGTGTATGGACTATAAAATACTTTCAAATGTTTAGCAAATAGGTTACAGCACGTTTTGGAATCATTGGTGCATAAAGATCAAACATATTGTATCCCTAATAGGTCAATTATGGATCATCTTTTTTTATTAAGGGATGTTATTGATTTTAACCAATTTAATAATGTTGACCTGGGTGTGCTGTCTTTGGATCTAGAGAAAGCTTTTGATAGAGTCAATCATACATATCTTTTTGAGGTTTTAAAAAGTTTTGGCTTTGGAAATAATTTTATATCTTATGTTCAACTGTTATATTCTGAAGTGGCTGTGATTGTTAAAGCTGGTGGAGGGTTAAGTGCACCAGTACCTGTATTAAAGGTGATTAGGCAAGGCTGTCCACTCTCTGGACAATTATATAGCCTTGTTATTGAGCCAATTAGGTTAAGAAGGGATCTCAATGGAATTTCTTATCCTGATGTAAACATGATGCACAGAGTATTTATATCAGCTTATGATGATGATGTTACTGTTTTTATTTCAATAATAATATATTAAAATAAAAACTAATATTTTAAATGAAACTATTGCACAATATGAGAAGGCATCATCAGCAAGGGTAAATTGGGGGAAAAGTGAGGGACTTATTGTTGGTCAGTGGAAAAATGGGCAAGGACCTCCAACATTACCTGGTGGATTGTTGTGGGAAAGAGAAGGTTTAAAAATGTTAGGGTTTTTTTAGGTAATGAACCATTTCAGAAAAAAATTGGGAGGGAATGCTGGAAAAGGTGTCTGCCCGATTGTTTAAATGGAAATCGCTATTACCACTAATGTCATACAGAGGAAGAGTTCTGGTGATAAATAATTTGGCTGCTTCAACTTTATGGCATAGACTCATTGTAATGGAACCACCCAAAGAGTTGATTTGTAAAATACAGAGGACATTTGTAGAGTTTTTGGAGTGGAGAGCACTGGATTCGTGCAGCAGCACTCTACCTTCCCATCTATGAGGGAGGTCAAGGTCTGGTGGATGGGCGGAGTAAGATCTGTGCTTTCAGAATACAAGCAGCGCAGAGATTTTTGTATCAGAAGGCACAGATTGCATTTCAGAATACAAGCAGCGCAGAGATTTTTGTATCTTGGGCACAGATTGCAAAGGTTATGCTACAAAAAGCTGGTGGTCTTAAATTAGATCAGCATCTGTTTTTAATGGATTTGGAAAAAGTGAATTTGTCTGGGATTACATCATTTTATCGGTCAATGCTACATTCTTGGAAGACTCTTGGTTTTTAAAGTGGAAAGAGACATTGACGAATCCGGGAGTTGGATACAAGAGGAATCATTGTTTTTTAACCCAATGATTCAGACAAGACTTTTATCATCTGCAAGTGTGTGCACATGTTTACAAAGGCATGGCATTGTGAAACTGGGGCAACTTTTGAATAATGACGAATGGCAATCTGTAGAAACCCTGAAAGAAGTAACAGGGCTAAAATCTTCACGTTTGATTGAAAAACTGGTTGAAGAAATTGCTAACATTTTACCAAGTGGCTATAGGAAAAAGATCAGACAAGGATTTTCTTCAGCTATGAGAAGCAAACTGGATTTTCCAAAAATAAGAGTGGCTGCTTGTTAGATATTTTGTGCACATAAACAGTCTTCCACAACCAAGTCGACCTGCAGCAATCCCTTTCTTTTTACGGCGCCGGGAGAACCAAATAAGTGACACACACTCAAGGGTATATCTCAGTTGATTCTCATTTAATATTACATAAACAGAGGCTTTTATTCAACAATGCATCCTTGAAAAATGGTGCAAGGAGTTTAATCAAAGCACAGACAGTTTGTCTCCGTTATCAGAATGGAAAGTACAGGCCCTCAGATGGCAGAGACAAAAACATGTATAAAGTTCATTATAGGCAAATAACAATTCAGAACTTAAATCATAAGAGCCATTTATATTTAACACTGCTGTTGTCAGTGAATGGCAAGAGCATGAATCAATAGAATCAATTTTATCTTTTGAGACTCCACAGTTGGACTTGTTTGAAACTACATCAAAGAAAGCTATTTATAATGTTACAGCTTACGTTTTGCATCAAAATTTGCTCAGAGGACAAAAACTCTCAAAGTGGCCAGTACTGTTGAAACCAGAATATCTCGTGAGAGACAGGTGGAGAACCCTGTATAAACCTCCAATAGAGAAGCGAACAGCTGATCTACAATGGAGGATTATTCATGGGGCAATAGCCACTGACAAACATGTGGCACACCTGGATCCAGCAGTAGGGGTGGGATGTAGGTTTTGTGGAAAAGAGGAGAATTTAGAGCATTTGTTTCTAAAGTGCAAAAGATTAAAAGGTCTATTTGATGTTCTTAGTAGGTTGTTTCAAGCCTTTGGCAAAGAGTTTTTTGAAACAAGTTTTTATAGGAGGGGTAAAATATAAATTTTCAGAAAGAAGGAAGATATGTTTGTTAAATTATCTATTAGGAACTGCAAAGTTGGCAATATGGAAAACCAGGAAAAATAAGGGATTACAGCTTCATAGTATTGATGCTGAAGTGATGTTCTTGAAATTGGTAGCTGGGAGACTAAAAATAGAATTTGCATATTATAGTCTTGTAAATAATGAGATTGGTTTCAATAATGTGTGGTGTGTTAATGATGTTTTGTGTTTTATATATGAAGGTCATTTGGGTTTCAATTTTAAAAAATAAAAAAAAATAAAAAAATAAAATATATATATATATATATATATATATATTTAATTTTTATGTGAGATGTTAATGTGATGGTTTTTATACAATGTTTGTGAATAAAGTTTTTGTTAACCCTCACTCTCTCTCTCTCTCTCTCTCTGTAGCGCGCATGTGCGGAGCGTTCGGGAAGAGTGTGACTGAGCGGCGTGCATGGTTTGAGTTTCTTTCAAACTTTTTTTCTACTTTCCTTATTGTAAAACATATTAGTCGAGTTTATTGCTATCTATTTGTTAATTTTGTTGACAAAGGGGACAATGGGCTCGAATTCCGATGGCTTTGCATCCTTGACTGCACGCCATGGGTGCAAATGTTTGTCGGATGAGACAGACTGTGTCTGTGGAAGATTGTTTAATTGCTGTAAGTTGGTGCAGTTGGTGCGGTGAATATATTGTCTGCATCGAGAATGAAGGCAGTTGTTATTTTCTTAAGAGAAACATCGATAGTTAATGATTTGGTTGTGAATGGTATATCTGTAAGAGATAGTTTCATTCCAGTTTTGCCGTTGTCTAATCCTTCAAAAAAGGTTACTCTTTCTAACGTGCCGCGTAAAAAAGAAAAAGAAATTGCGTACAAAAAAATGTTGATGCTATGAAATGTGTTAATAATCAAATGTGGTGGGTTGATTTATGTGCCATATTTTAGCCATGGCACAAATATAAGTGCAGGGGTTGCTTTTTTGTTTTCATCTTACATTAGCGGTACCTTTAATAGTTTTTAAATATTGCCAGGAAGATTACTACGGGTAGATGATTGTGTCACCAATTTTTCTATGATTAATGTGTATGCTCCAAATGATGGTCGAGAGCATATTGCCTTTTTTGGGAAACTATCTGATCCATTGTCACAATGTCCTCAGGACAATATTATTATATTAGCTTTAATTGACTTTAATTGTACTCTAAATCAGCAATTGGATAAGAATCATGATGAACCTCATCCATGCTCAGCTAGAACCCTTATAGGTATAGTTGATAAATATAATTTTGTTGATCTGTGGAGAGAGGCATTTCCTATGTCATGGTTCTGCCCTTCTGGTCTGGCGATCTCTTAGAGCCTTGTGGGCGGGGTTCTCCTACGTCACGCGCCCTCCGGTCTTGCGTCATGACCACGCCCCCCGGATACTTCCGCAATCCTGTCCTCCTTGTTTGTGTCTTGTTTTCATGATCCAGTGGACAGGATTGCGTCAGTATCTTGTCTTTGTGTTTACGTTCTGTGTGGAGACACTCGGGCGCTTCCGCCTTTTGCTGCTTGTTTTCATGTCGCGCGTCTTAGCCCCGCCCCCTTGTTCTCCCGTAATCAATCCATCTGTGTTTCATGACTCGCACCTGCACCCTGTGTAATCATCCCTTGTTAGTGTCCCTATTTAAAGCCCTCGTGTTCATTGTCACGTGCTGGTTCGTTTTGTAACTTTGTGTGAACTCTCCGTCTGCTCCTGCTCGTGTCGTTGCCCTGTCTAGCCTTCATAGTTTTTGCTTAAGTTTTTGGTTCTTGTTCGCCCCCTCGTGGGCAGTCTTTTGTTTACTGTTTTACCTCGTGTTTTCTGTTCTTGCATTTAGTTCTGTTTTTGCCCCATCTTGGGTCTTTGTTTTATGTTTGTTAAATAAAAGTCTTTGTTTTCCCCGCCTTGGTTGTCTGTGTCTGGGTCCTCATCCTAAGCGACCATGACATCCTAGGCTTAGACAGTATACTTGGTTGAAGGTAAACTCAGGTAATATGTCAGGAGCAAGGCTTGATCGTTTCTATGCTGAAGCATACCATAGAGGACAATTTTTTTAAATTCTATTTCACCTACCTTTCTCTCAGACCATCATTATACTTCTGTGGCTGTTTCTGTTGAGACCACAAAACCTTATAAGTCACTCTGGCACTTTGATAAAAGGTTACTTCAGGATCACTGCTTTATTCACGCCTTTCATCTTTTCTGGAATTCCTGGAGAGAAGAGAGAGTTAATTTCCCATCTTTAAATCATTGTTTGGATGTGGGTAAAGTGCAGATTAAGATTTTTTTGTCAGCAGTTTACTGTACTTCATAGGGGTGTTTTAGTGGAGAAAATGAAAGCTCTTGAGCAAGAAATCCTTGGACAAAGCAGTAACAATAATGTGGGTGATTCCTTTGAAAGAAGCAAATGTCTCCTACATAGCCTTGCTGAAGAACAAGGCAGAGCAGCCCTTTTAAAAGCAAAGTTTACCTGTTTAAATGATATGGACTCACCTACTGCAAAAGAAGACAATGCAACATAAATAACTTCATCAACTTAAACTACCGGATGGAAGGATATTAACAGAACAAACTGAAGTTAATGCCGTTGCTGTTGGTTTTTACGAAAATGTATTTTTTTCAGAGCCATGTAGTAAAGAGGATGCTAATGTACTTTTAAGCGATTTACCATAATTGTTGAAAGGAGATAAAAAGAATCTTGAGAGGCCTTTGCTACTGGATGAGCTTTCGACAGCTGTCCGAGAACTGAATTCTGGAAGATCACCTGGTCTGGACGGTCTTCCAGCTAAGTTTTATAAGACATTTATCTATCAAAGGCTCTTCTTCCCTCCTCTTCAGGTGCTCTCTCTCTCTCTGTCTCTCTCCTTCTCTCCTCTTCAGGTGCTCTCTCTGTCTGTCTCTCTCCTTCTCTCCTCTTCAGGTGCTCTTTCTGTCTGTCTCTCTTCTTCTCTCAGGTGCTTTTTCTCTCTGTCTCTCTCCTTCTCTCAGGTGCTCTCTCTCTCTCTCTCTCTCTCTCTCTCTCTCTCTCTCTCTCTCTCTCTCTCTCTCTCTGTCTCTTTCCTTCTCTCCTCTTCAGGTGCTCTCTCTGTCTGTCTCTCTCCTTCTCTCCTCTTCAGGTGCTCTCTCTCTCTCTCTGTCTCTCTCCTTCTCTCCTCCTAAAGGGCTCTCTTCCGCTTAGAAAGACTTCTTCCTGGCTTTTCTGCTAACAAACTCAGTTACAATGTCATCAAAATCCAAATCCCTGACCTGCCGAGATTCAATGGCCATTAGTGACAGTGCACTGAGGCGCTGTTGTGTTTGCGTTGTTCTGAGTTAATTTTTAATTCTTTCCATATGTAAAAATGATCTTTCTCCTTCACAGTTTGTAACTGGCAATGTCAAAAAAATACGTAGGGCTACAAACACATTAGGGAAAGTTGATTGCAGATTATGTTTCAAGAGCACCTGAAGCAGTTTCTGAGGAGAAGTATGCTGCTCACTCTCTACGAAGCATCTGAACTGGATAATTTCATCTGCAAGGTCCTGATCTAAATCAGAAGGATATAAAGCGCAGAGCGCATGAGCCTGTTTGCGAACAGTGGGCAAATCCTTAGATTGCATGTTCAGTAGAATCCCAAACCTACTATTAATGCTCCGGTATGCATCCACTCTATGGTCTAAACAGCTGACTAGCTTGTCAATAATGATATTGAATGTTTCTACCCGGTATCTCTCCCAGCCTTTCAGAGTTACTTCATGCTCTGTAGATTCATCTGAACCTGCACAAAAGGCATATAGGGACTGCATGAGGTCAAAGAACTGACTTGCATCTTGACAGCTGCCTTCTATATTGTTGACACCCACTAAATTGAGAGAATGTGCTGCGCAGGGTATGTAATGGATTAATGGATTTTTGTTCTTCAAGTGAGCCTGCAGCCCGTTATAACGCCCTGACATATTGCTGGCATTATCATATCCTTGGCCTCTGCAGTTTGCAATATCTAAGCTTAAACTGTCAAGCAAAGCCATTACAGTGTTAGCCAGACTCTCCCCTGTGTGACTCTCAATTGGTTCAAAGCCAACAAATCGTTCGATTATTTTGCCTTCTTTACTCACAAATCTAAAAATGAATGTCAGCTGGTCAGTATGTGAAAGGTCAGGAGTAGAGTGGTGTAACCCAGGCTCAAAACCCTTTGTAGTGTGAGCCGGCTTAACTAGCTCCTTCTTAGTCTGAAGCTGCGCAAAATTTCAGCCAATAGAATGAAACTAGGTCAAGTCGACTCCGCCCCAATTAAGCGCGTGAGGTAGAGGAAAAGTGCAGAGAGCACAGTAGCTGAACCGTAAGCTTGAAGCTACGCGAAATCTTGATTTACTCGGTTTAACTTGAGAAATAGCTGTGAGAAACAAACTGTAAGCTATCAATACATACATATATTGTTGAAATACAAGAAGCTTAGTAGATTCTGAAGTATCTGATGATTATTTTGTTAATCCGTGCAATTATCACCGTGCTAAAACCCCGTAGGGTAGGCCGCAGATGTGTCGTCCGGTGGAAAAAAAACCTGAAAGATATTCGGGAAATATCATTAGTACATCAGGGAATCGGTGAGTTAAAATGTATTATTTCATGCTCAAGTTGAAATATAATGGTTTTGTCATGCATTAATATGTTCCATAGGAAAATGTTGTGTTTTGTATCGAGTAGTGTACAAACTGTCACTGAAGTGTAGACGAAGTGTATTGATGTATGTAAAATGTCGGTTTATTTAGAACATTGTTCTGTATCTGTGTACAGGCCAGTTTTTTGATATTGAAGTTTAGAATTCCGGATCTTTCTTTCCCCTTCTGTGGACTTCATTGATCCGAACATCCGAGCAACCGAGAAATTGAACAACGCATCGCGTAAAGATGGCGAGTCACCCATGAGAGAACGTGAGACATTTGTAAAAGGTTCCTTGGACAACTACATTGCGTCGGTTCCAAGGTTTGGAGTATTTTCTTCCTTTTATACCGGGACATTGTTCTAAAAGGAACCGAGGAAGAAAAACCTCTAGTTTTGTTGCATCGAATTCTACTGCATTGTGTTTCAAATTGTGTATCTTACCGGAATATTACATTCTGAGAGTTATTGTTCCATTTGCACACTTACGCATATGTGAATAATTACAGTGTTACAGTCTACTATCACAGAAAAATATTTAGCCTGTTGTATCTCGGCAGCTATGGTACGTTTTACTTTGTCGCCCATTTGCTTTATCAAATCCTCGCAAATAGTTGATGAAAGATAGGATGTGCTGCCCCTACCTGCCTGTCCATACTTATTAATGTGCTCAGAGAGAAAAAGATCAAACTGAGAGATGACCAAGAAAGTTACCATTGTGTGGTGACCCAAGTACTTAATCGTCGCCATGGAAAGGTAGCCCTCTTTCACTTAAAAATGTAATGACAGTCACAACATGCTTGAGCACTTCCCGCCAGTACCGTTTCTCTCCCTCCAACTGTTGCACTAGTTTAGCATTCACAGTCTCACTCCCAGTGACAGATGAGCACCGAAGCAATGCTAAGATGCAGTTACAGTGCTCTGTGCTTTTCTCATGTCAGAAAAACCACTAACAAATTGATTTCTCTTAGTTGAAAAAAGCATACAGGCAAAGCAAAAAATATTACCTGTGGATCGCGAATAGATGATCCAGTCTCTGGAAACTTTTTCCCCATTTAGGAGATGGCATGTAAGCAAATCATTACTGAGAGAGCACACTTTACCACCCAACCCCCCACCACAGGTTGAGGCAGGATATTTGCTGCTTCTGTTATGAAAGGCAACAGGTCCACGATCGATGAGGACAGCGCGAGTATCTTCGCTGACTGGCCCCCACAATGCCGGGTCAGACACCTGATAAATACACTGTGCACTGCTAGTGCTAACACTAGCCTCGGCGGTCTCCTCGATCTCTGGTTGTGCTCCGCAGCCGCTGGTAAAACTACTAGCCGGCTCGGCCTCCATTTGAGCTGCGGCTCTAACATTAGCCTCCTTTGCTCCCCCCTGGTAAGATTGTTTGCCATCATCAACAACTACTTCAGCCTGATTCTCCTCCTTGCTCCGTTTGAAGAATGTTTGGATAGACTGCACATTTCTTAATAAAGATGCCTCCCTCTTCTCTTTTTTTCTTTTTCGTTTGCGTTTACTACAGCCACTTCTCTCACTCATTTTCAACTCTATGACGACTACTCCAACAGTCCGCTTGATTCTATGCACTGGCGTTGTTACGTGAACTCTTAACCAATTATATTTAATTTCGGTTAGAGAAAAAAAATCTGTGTGCTTCTTATTGGTTGTACGTTACGTGGTATCAGTAGCGGAGAAAAAAACACGAAAATTTTTTCCCCCCTCCCGTATGTGGACCCCAGGTGCGCATGGGCCCCTGGGCCTGTGCCCATAATGCCCATTGGATCCGGCCCTGGTCATGGGTCATCCAACAGGATAATGACCCAAAACACAGCTAAAATCACCCAAGAATGGATAAGAACAAAACATTGGACTATTCTGAAACGGCCTTCTATGAGTCGTGATCTGAATCCTATATGGAAAAGAGCTGAAACTTGCAGTCTGGAGAAGGCATCAAACCTGAGACAGCTGGAGCAGCTCAGAAAGAGTGGGCCAAACTACCTGTTAACAGGTGCAGAATTCTCATTGAAAACGTTTGATTGCAGTGATTGCCACAGGTTGTGCAACAAAATATTTGGGTAAGGGTCCCATAATTTTTGTCCATGACATTTTCATTTGTTTTATTATTTACAATATTATGTTGAATAAAAAAACTTACGCAAAGTCTGATTTCTATTAAATATGGAATAAACAATGATGAATGCCAATTACTTACCATTAGGTACAAACAAATTTGAGCACATCTGTATATACACTTTTGTATTCCATTCGTATTTTGGATTAAAAATGGTTGGTTTGTTTCCACGCGGTGTGGCCAATCAGCGCTGTGATGCAGTTGACCAATGAATTAGAGGCAGAGCGCAAACCACGGCCCTTACGCGAAAACAGTTTTTGCGTAAGGGGTGTGGGTGCACTTAACTGGGGTTTGTGCTTAACTGGTTTGGGGGAAAAAATCACGCGTCGCGAAGGATACTGTGACAAAGCTGGCCTAACTATCCCGCTGGGCAAGCACACTGGCACACATACACATATACACACGTTAACGCTTACCTCATTCACTTACAATTTCTGTCATCGGAAGACGGTTTCTCTCCGTTCGAGCTCCTCTATGGCTGGCACGTGCAAGGTCCGTTAGACTTGTTGCGGAAAGGATGGGAAGATCCCGCAGCACGAGCAGAGGAGAAAGGCATAGTACAGTTTGTACTGGAGATGAGGGACAGACTTGAGCGTTACCGTGAACAGGCAAGAGACAGTCTGCAAGAAGCACAACGGAGTCAGAAACGGTGGTATGACCAGCACGCGAGACTTAGAGAGTTCAAGCCGGGGCAAAAAGTCTTACTCCTGTTACCAACATCTGCGAATAAGCTGTTAACTAAGTGGCAAGGCCCGTACACTATAATCCAGAAGATGGGTCCAGTAACGTATGAGGTCCATCACCCTGATAAAGGAAAAGCCAAGCAGACGTACCACGTTAACCTGCTGAAGGGTTGGAAAGAGCCAACCAGTGAAGTGCCTGGGACGTCCCTGCTGGTACGGAAAGTGGAAGATGTGGAAGGGGAGTGTTTGGAGTCAAGAGCTCAGAGACAACCGTCGGTGGTGAACTTGGATCACCTGGATGATGGCAAAAGGAAGGACTTACAAGACATCCTAAACCAGTGCCCTGCTTTGTTCCAACAGAGGCCTGGACGGACTGAGCTGGCGCAACACGTCATACATCTCTCTGATCCAACACCATCAAGACAACGGCCTTATAGGGTACCTGAACGGCTGGTGGAACCCCTTAAGAAGGAGATCAACATCATGAGACAGCTGGGAGTGATAGAACCCTCTTTAAGTGAGTGGAGTAGCCCACTAGTCATTGTACCGAAGAAAGATGGGACGTTGAGAATCTGCATTGACTTCCGCAAACTGAATGCACAGTCCCAGTTCGATGCCTACCCAATGCCCAGAGTGGACGACTTGCTGGAGAAGATCGGGAGAGCTAAGTTTATCACCACCCTCGATCTGTGCAAAGGTTACTGGCAAGTGCCCCTAGATCCTAGTTCTAAGCCATACACTGCGTTTCGAACACCAACTGGACTGTTCCAATTTACCGTTCTTCCCTTTGGCTTACATGGTGCGCCAGCTACCCCCACCTGATGGCGAGGCACTCCTTCTCAATCGTGGAGTATCGCGTTTCTCTCGGGAGCAGTTTGCGACTGAGGTATACCACGGGTTTCTCTTCTCCTTCCTTTCCTTGTGCCAGGACTGCCCCTATTCCTACTGCTGAGGCATCAACTTGAACCAGGAAGCGTTGAGAAAAGTTTGGACTCTGCAGGACTGGACCAGCACACATTCTCTCCTTCAGTGTGTTGAACGCTGTTTCGCAATCCTCTGTCCACGGCACTGGGTTGTTCACTGCCTTGCTTAACAGGTTTGTCAGGGGAACTGCAATGGTGGCAAAGTCTGGCACAAACCTTCGGTACCAGCCCACCAACCCCAGAAATGACCTCACCTCCTTCTAAGTTTTGGGTCTTGGACTTCGCCGAATTGCCTCTACCTTATCCACTTGGGGTTTTAACTGCCCATTTCCAAGGTAGTATCCCAGGTAACTAGTTTCTCGGCGTGCCCACTCACACTTTGCCACGTTCAGGGTCAACCCAGTCACTTGGATTTTCTCAAGGGTCTGCTGTACATGCAGTAGGTGTTCTTCCCAGGTATTGCTGTGAATCACAACGTCGTCAAGGTAAGCCGCCGACCACTCCTCACAGCCTTGGAGGACTCGATCCATTAGTCTCTGGAAGAACTCTAAGAAAGTTCTGTCATATTGAACACCTGTAAATACAAGTGCAAGGCACTGTAAATTAAAACCACCCTGCACATAGTGCGGTTGCGGAATGAGCCATCATTATTTTACATCACATGGACACTTACCACGTCCTTAAGCAAATACTTTATCACAGATACAGTTCATGTATCCTTAAAAACAGACTGAACGAAGGACACAAAGTGAAAGGTGCCTTCCAAGCATCCTTCTATTTGAGATGTCCTTTGACGGCATTTGATAACGTGGCAGCCGAGATTTGCAAACTGCCCAGTACGTGTACTCGTGTTTGAGAAACACCCATGATCTACTGCACCGCTGGCTGCGCCTGCGCATCACAACTCACAATTTTGCTGCATTTATGAACTTTAGACAACAAACGTTGTTAATTACTTCAACACAAGTGAGTGACACATGGGCAGATCCGAAAAGAGAAAGAACAAGGATGCTAATCCTAACTTGGCTAATCCTGCTAGTGGAACAATGCAAGTTTCAAAAAGTCTTATTACAGAGAATCTACATGATTATGCCAAGATAGACGCGGATTCGGGCAAATTCATGTTATGCGAAGACGAGTTTCCTAGACTTTTGGATACACCTTGCAAGTCTCTTTCATCACTCGGGGCGCTCACACAATTGATAAACACTCGGTCTGATTCTTTGCAAAACATGTTAGGAGAAAATATGAGCATGATTAATAGCATGAAAGAGGCTATTGGTGAAAACACCAGACAAATTACAAGTATGAAGGAAACGCTCGAATTTATGAGTGCTGAAGTTAACAATTTGAAAAGCAAACATGGAGTGATGGAGTCCAAGATGGGTCAGATGGAGCAGACTGTCATGGAACAAGAAAGAAGACTGGCACATCCGGAGAACTACTCGGAGAACTACTGGAATTTAAGAATTTATGGAATTACAGAGGAGAGAGAAGATGTCCAAGGGGAGGTTATCCAAGTATGTCAGCAACTCTTACTAGAGGACAGAAACAAACTTACAAGTGCCATTGAACAACCGAACAAAACCAGAGGAATAATATTTTAGTTTTTATCACGCTTCTATCATGACGCAGTGTGGCGTGCAGCCAAGGAATCTACATTTCTTCGGGAGAATAATCTGAAAATATCCGAGGATTGTTTCCAGCAGATAAAGAGAGAAGGAATAAATTATGGCCGGTGTTACAATATATTCAGTTCCTAAAATATTTGGTTCCACTGGGTGGTGCGTATCTGCATATTCTTCGCGTCCCTTATAGTGGGCGTGTCTTGTGGAGCTACCGCTGTAGGAGAATGGAACAGAAATTATTGACCATCTCACATCGCGTTTTGTGTTTTTTTCCTCGAAAAAGGTAATAAAGCCAAGTTAAGCTTAAACTAGACTTAAAACACTTCATATTTTGTCAACAATTAATCGTTTTTTCCCTAACATTACAGACCTCTGCTAAGTATAGATACCATTGGAATTCTGCAAAGACAAAAATAGAAACAACTGCAAACCTACATGATGGTCCTGCATGTATTTCTCAAGTTTTCTCCCAGATTGTTGTTGCATTGTGACAGCAGCGCAAGTTTCACAGAAATGTCTGAAATTTTTGATTAGATTAGAAATGTAGTTTTAGGTCTAACCAGAAGTGCAATAAGCAAGTGCAGGATATACAGTTGTGCATAAATACAGAATAAAGCAAAAATTATGAAGAATTTACAAGTGGGAATGTACTATGAACATTATATACAGATGGTTATTTACTAAAAACAGAGATTGGGGGAAATGGGGGAAATGAAGTGTATATGATTGCTTGGTTTAAATAAATGTACAAATAATTTATTTGATTGATTTATTCTGATAGTATTGATGGTATTAACAGTTTTCAACACCTGTAGCAATGCTTTGGAATGTTGCCAATCTGAGTGTTAAGACAACTGAAGTGACATCTAACGGCACATTAAAATGACAGGAACATGTGAACAAAATCATGAAAAACATGAAATTTATATTGAATATGAAATGTATACTAAAATGGGGGAAATTTGTGATCTTGTCATAAATAAATAAATTACTCCTATATAATTTATATTATGAAACGCAGATGAAGTATGTACTCTAGAGTCTTACACCTTTTCAATGAGATGTAGTTTCCATGATTATGTCATAACCCACCTTGAAACCCAGTATTCTGTTAATTTAAATCAAATTTCTTCTGGCCCACCATCTTTCAAATCTGATCCTGCTGCCTGCCTTGCCCACCGACCTGCCTCCAGTCCTGCTACAGCTTTATCTGGTCTCACCCACCAACCTGTCCTCCTCTCCAGGAATCCTGTTCTTCAGAAATGTGTTGTATGTATTTTTGTATATTTATATCTCCATCATGTAAATGTATTCTAAGGTTTCAGTGAATGAAAACCAAATGTTTTGTTTCTGTCTCTCTGAAGTGTTGCAAAACATATGGGCAGGAAAAATGGGTGGCAGACATTGCAGTAAAGTTGGCCCATACAAGATTTTCACGTCGGATTTGGAACGCCTCAAACCTGGAGAGCAACTTGAAAGTGAGGTTTGTGATGCAGTTAATGTATGTTCATAAAGTTTCCTATAGTTCATTGTCATATTTTTGCTTTCATTTAGAATTTATAATATTGGATTTATTAAATATTTTGTGACACAGCTTTACATTGCAAGTATTTAATCATTCTTTTATCACGGGTCATTAATGCATACATGACCTGCCTTGTAAGAAATTATGCAGGCAGGGCATTTGTTCTGGATTCATACCAGGTAACAAATATTTGGAAGAGGAAGCCTAGTTCAATGAAAAGAGTAAAAAATCCTGATGCTACAATGCTGTTCAAGTAACTCATGTTCAATCTGATAATTTGCCAAAATGCCATATTTATACATGTATGCTTTAGATTGATCCAGAGACATATGATGTGCTGGTGGGGTCAGTCAATGAGACTGGACACTGGACACTCCTGGTCTGTTCCACTTCTTTTCTTCTCCATAAACTACAATGGCTTACAACAAGATCATTAATTCATGATCTTCTCTTGACAGGTCATATATCCACAACAAAGACGAATTCTATATTTGAAATCCCTTGGTGAAAGCAGAGCAAAACTGCTTCACTCTAGGAAGGTTGTAAGGTGAGGACAAATGTATGAAGACAAAGAGATGTTTTAATGCTGGTCTGTTGCTTTTAATATTTTTTTCCTTCTACCAAAGTGAATTTATGGCCAGCAAAGGCACTACAACAGCCAAGTGGCAATGTGCCACACAGCTTTCAAAGGGATGGTACTTCATGTGGTGTGTTTGTCTGTAAGGTATGTTGTTGTTTTTTATGTCTACGAAGTAATTCAAATGTGGATTTAGGCTCATGCTTGCCAATACTTGTAGTTTGCAGAAGCAGTTCTAAAAGGGGGCAGTTTAGAACTTCCATGTACAAATGAAGACATTGCTGTGATGTGACAAGACATAGGCATATGTGTGCTACAGCAAACAGGTGGCTTTTATAACAAAAATAGATGTTAAGGAGTGTTGTACACAATTTGTGATATGCAACATTACACCAATACCTTGATGCTTTTGTTTCCATAGAAGATCTGTCCAAGTTGTGCTTGGCATGTGGGGACAAATATCCCCACACACAGGACAGCATCGACACTTGGGTATGTTTAACCTTGCTTACCAGTTTTATATTTCTATATAATTATATTTGTGTGTGTGTGTGTGTGTATATGTGTGTATCTTTTTCAGATTGAGTGTGAGAGTTGCAACTTCTGGTACCAATGGGAATGTGTGAACCAGCCCCCCCAAAAAATGCGGTGTTCATTTGCAATGGCTGCCTTGGCCCTAATTGATTTTTGTACTCTTATTTTTTTTGAATGTTACCTACATTATATTGACTTATGGAATAATGAAATTACCTTTTTAATTTTCTCCTTGTTTCTCTCTTCCTGCTATACATATCTGTAAGGATTATTTCAAGGACTCGATGTCTAGAAAATGTTTTCAATTTTGTTCCTTTATTTGTGAAAATATTTAAAGCTTAAGTTGAAAATTAAGTTTCAGAGCTATATTCATAGTCAATCCTTTATTTTAACATAGTATCCACTTTGTCAGAAAATTGACTGTTACCTACAATGAGGTCATAAAGGATAAAATCACTACACAGCACAAAATGCATTACAAAAAAAACAACTTGCACTAACTTGGCACAAATTTAGTTGACCTTTTCTTGTACACCAGTGCGTTTTGTGTTCATATGAAGGAGGTCATACATTCCTGTGAAACTTGCGCTGCTGTCACAATGCAACAACAATCTGGGAGAAAACTAGAGAAATACGTGCAGGACCGTCATGTAGGTTTGCAGTTGTTTCTATTTTTGTCTTGCTTTGCTGAATTCCAGTGGTACCTATACGTAGCAGAGGTCTGTAATGTTCGGAAAAAACGATTAATTGTTTACAAAATATAAAGTGTTTTAAGTCTAGTTTAAGCTTAACTTGGCTTTATTACCTTTTTCGAGGAAAAAAAAAACACAAAACGCGATGAGATGGTCAATAATTTCTGTTCCATTCGCTTGCAGCGGTAGCTCCGCAAGACACGCCCACTATAAGGGACGCGATGAATATTCAGATACGCACCACCCAGTGGAACCAAATATTTCAGGAACTGAATGTAACACCGGCAGTGCTAAAAGCAAGACAAGACAACAAGCGTGCTTATTTTATTGGAGGTAGTGCTTTTGTGGAAGGAATTTAATTATTTCCTCCAGTTTAAGATACCTCGGGCTGATAAGTAGTTAATTTAGAGTTTGGTGCTTTTGCCAAATTTTGCCTCGTTCAAAGCTAAATACTACCATTATTTTGAGGTAATGTTGTAATTGATATCATACTGAGTTATAGTTTAACTACAGACTTATTTTTGTGGTGAGTATTATTTTGATACTGTGATCACTGTGATTTTTTTATGCTTTGCTGCTCATGGGTAAAAAAAATTAAGACTTATAAATTATAAGTCTTAATTTTTTTACCCATGAGCAGCAAAGCATAAAAAATAAGTAAAAAAATAAATAAGATATTATAAGTTATAATATCTTATTAATATATCTTATTTTGGATGTAGTTGATCTACAAAAAGTTATTTCTCTATTCATATATATGTTTTATGATTAAGATTGTGTCATTTCTGTATTGCAATACATTACTTATTATGATGTAGAGTTTGCTGTTCTCGTTGTTCTAGGTGTATATCTGTTAACAAAACCGGTTTAATCTACATTTCTATTAGGTTTCATAGACTTTATTCTTTTTTCTTTTTATGTCTCTATAATTTCTTTAAATGCTAGAGGGTTAAGAAACCTAGGGACATTGTTCAGGAGACTTTCAGTTAGAATGTGCCTGTTATGCATTTAAAAGCCTCTAGATGGCACCAGTTTAAATGAAATTTAGATACTGTGCAAGAGATATAGAATTGGGAATTAATAGGTAAATGTCTATATGCAGTTAGGAGGGGATATTTTGTTTGACATGAAACATGCACATCGTGTATTAATGCATAAATAACTTTAAAAAGGCCAAATTCATTACATAGCCTATTAATACTGAATAGGCTGTAGCCTATGGGAAGAATCCCAGTGGCCTTGTTCATTGTATGTACATACCAGTGATCTTTCCTTGATCAATTTTCGTTGAAAATTACTAATCGATAACGCTTATTATATAAGCATGTATACAGTGTTTGCCCATTGTCCTACTGGCAGCGTTTGAAGAACGCGCTGCACGGTCCAACCAACAGTTAAATGATTTAGACTACAAGTCCATCTAAAATTAAAGAACTGTATCACTGAAATCATATTTTATCATAAAACAAATACACATCATGTTATGCTTATACTGTATATGTGTGAGGGGAAAACGGTCACATCGTGGTGTAAATCTTTTCTGCACTGATGGAACCCTCAGTCATTCATTAAAACAACATAAAGCGCAATGTATTTTGTGCCTATAATTCACACTGAGAGCCCGAGAATTATGCGGATAAAACATTTCAAAGTTATATAATCTACATCGTCAATAAAATAAGATTCTTAAAGAGGTGTTTCTCATTAATGTATTTAACACAAAGTAATGTTAGCTTGTCAATATATGCACGCTGTTGGTTGGACCGTGCAGCGTTCTTCAAACGCAGATATGGGCAAACATGTCTATCTACCTATTAATTCCCAATTCTATATCTCTTGCACAGTATCAATTTACTGTCAATTTTAATCAATTTATTAATTTAAACTGGTGCCATCTAGAGGCTTTTTATGCATAACAGGCACATTCACAGTAACTCGAGTTGTGCGCACGCGAAAGGTTTCTTGTGAGCACGCAAAAGTTTCGCGTGCGCACGAGAAAGTCTCCTGATTTTTTTGCCAATGTCCCTTCCACGGCTCCTTAGAAACCTTACGAAGAGAAAAGCAATTTTTTTATTTCTTAAACAGTTTAAATCTGACTTAAATTTTTTGCAAGTGATCCTGGTGGGTGTTATATTTGTGTTGCATTAGAATTGTCTAACTTGACGTGTATAATGGTTAACATATATGGGTTTAATCAACAGAAAGATAATGAAAAACTCATTGATCAAGTGGAAGAATGTGTGTTGAAACTGCTATTAAAATATCCAAATTCCTTTATAGTGTGTGGAGGGGATTTTAATGTGGCTCTGGATAACTTCTTAGATAGATGGCCTTTAAAACCACCAGATAATTCAAATTTGTACTTAAAAACATTTATGCAACGTTTTTCGTCATTAGACAGTTGGAGATAAACTCATCTTTATCAAAAAATCATTTACATGGTGCAATAAGTCTCTGATTGATATGTGGCTTGTCTCTAGTGATTTAAATAATACATCCTCCGATATAATTCCAGCCACACTTTTTAATCACAAATGTATTTCTATATATTCCTTTATCAGCTTCAACTAACTGGCATAGAACTACATCATACTGGAAACTGAATATTTCACTGCTTCATGTAACCCCATAGATAGTCCTGAGTAACTGGGAAAACATATTTTATTTTGTTATTTATTCATCATCTGTATAAGCATTAATCTCCAATTCAGAAAGGATGTTTTAATTAAATTAAATACAGTTACCTTTCTATGCACATTGTGCATTACGTCATCTTTATTGAGATACACATGTGAAAAACGTAGTGTGTGTACATTCAAATTGGCTGCTTGTAATGTGATTGGATGTTTTAATAGGTTAAACCTGCCTCCTAGGGGGGTGGAGGTAACGCGATTGCGTGATTATCGACCTGGCCGATTATCGACGTCGATATTAAGCATTTTCCCGATTATCGACATCGGCAGTTTTAAAAGCCAATTTGCAGATAATGTAATTTCATTTTAAAATGCGCTATTTGGCTCTGATGCAGCCAAGGAGTGAGAGCGGTCGGAACACGGAACAGGGCACTTAAGTCAGTAGAGCAATGCCCGCCCACCGCCCCTCAGATTTGTTGGGAGTCACGACTCCGGCCAATCAACGCGGGAGGCTGAAGACACTGGAAGTTTGCACTCACACCAAGAGCACATGCTTACTGGAGATGCAAGTTCGGATTAATGCCTCCCAAAGGTAAGGCAGCATCAGACGTTGCAATAAATCACAATTCACTACACTGAATTTGCAAAACACCTCAATATAATCAGGGCCTGAATTTCGCGCAGGATTGCGGGTTTCTTGCCGGTTTCGCAGGATTTATGATTATATTCACTTAGTAGGCTATGCAATAATTTCGCTCTGCAAGCGAGCTGGACACTGCAATACAAGAGTTTAGCACGCGTTTTGGGCAGTTGACCGAGCTGGCATTTGCATGTCATTGTCATGCCATTTCAAAAATACGAGCCATTTTAAAGCATAAAGAACTCAGACACTTTGGTCTTCAGTCAGTGCTCTCGTGCACGTGCACACAGCCGCATCTCAAGATGCTCGCAACAAGTGACAGATTGAGTTATTTTTCGCGACTTATTTATTACACATAAATGTTCAGATACACACACAGATATGCTTAAATGCCTGTCTTGGCGACTATATACTTAAGAAATAGGCTATTGAACTATTAAAAGTGTGCCTATAATATGGTATTAATGTTATAGTTTGTTATATATAGGCAGTCGTGGCCTAGTGGTTAGAGAGTTGGATTCATGACCAGAAGGTTGCTGGTTCGATTCCCAGGACTGGCGGGTAACGGCTGAGGTGCCCTTGAGCAAGACACTTGCTTACTACACAAAATGTACCCCCACTTGCTTACTATACAAAATGTACAAATGTATAGTACAATACAATGTAAGTTACTTTGGATAAAAATGTCTGCCAAATGCATAAATGTAAATGTAGTTTCATGAAAATATTTGCAGTCTTTTCAACAACACAATGAAGCTATGAAGGCAATTCAATTATTTACACTTGTTATATAAATTCAAATTGTGCTAGTTAATCCATTGATGTTCAAGATTATGATTACATACATAAGATTATGTATGCAAAGTTTAAGTCATCAAAAAAATAATTAATTTATTCAATTCATTTTTTATATAGTGCTTTTTACAATGCGTATTGTTTCCAAGCAGCTTTACATGAGAAAAGAAAACACAGAAAGAGGCAAAATACACTGCAGTGCAATAAATAAGCAATGGTCTAATAAAGCAATGTTTTAAATGTTATAATGAACATTGTTTTAAAGAAATTTAGCAGCTAATCTAGAAAAAAATTATGAAAGATGTTATTACACATACTTAACATAGAAATGATACTTAACATTCGCCAAGCTGTTAAACTACAATACAGGACATCATTTTAAATTTTACACCAGACTTATATATCATTTAAAAATATCGGTTATCGGCCTACTCAGTCTGTAATAATCGGTATCGGCCCTGAAAAACACATATCGGTCGATCTCTAGTGAATATACTCTTGTTTGTATATACTCTTGTGAACTTATCATTCTGAAACTGCCTTTTAATATCGTTGTGCATGAAAAGAGTGATATTCTGTGTTTTGTAAGTACCACCACTGTGCATTTACTTTGTTTTAATTGTTTGAAAACCCATATTGTTGTTAATTTGCATTGGTGATAATATTAATTCATAGTAATCCCAATACCATCTACATATATACGTGATTATATTTGGTTTATTTGATTTATTTATTTACCTTTTTATATTTATTATAATAAATGCCCTTTAAGTATTACTCCAAACCTCATAGGACACATTTCTTTTTATAGTCGAGAGACATAGTAAGTGAACCCGTCGCCCACCATTTTGGTAACACACTCCAACTAGGGTAGGGGGCGCTACATAAAGTGGGGGCTTGTCCGGGATTATTCCTATCTGATACATTCAACTCCCTGAAAGACAACAAGAACAAGTAAGTGTTCAAGACATATTCACAGTATTTGAAGCATCAGTGTAGAACAAACACTCAAGATGGCTCTAGGAAAATATTCTTCCCTACAAGTTGAGTTAACTAACTGGTGTAAAGATGTGTGCGTTCCCGAGATGCATGCTGTAATGTTGCTCAATGTACCTGCGGATACTGAAGTAGCCGTTATTGAAAATACAATGCAGACTGTAAAAGCCCTAGGAAGAGTTTGTGTAAGAGACACAAGAGAAGGACGTACCTCACATGCCATGCTGGTGTTGTGCGAGTGCAAACAAACTGTCGATGCTACGCTCATACCCTCTGAATTGACTCCTGATGACACAGGTGAGCCCTGGATAGTCATAGTAGTCTCTGCAAGAGAAACCTCCCCTGAAACAACCTCTGAGGGTTTCACTGATAAGCTTACCAAGTTCCTGATGGGGGAAGGAAAGTCGTTGGCAGATGTGCAAGCTCTGTTTACTTCACGCAGCTCAGGTGATGGTTCCCCTGAATGCATTATACATGCAGTGGGTGAGATCTTGGAAAAGACGGCAAAGCACCCTGGAGATAGCAGCGCTTACCGACGACTACGTACCTGTTCGGCTTAGTGCCAACACCCATTGGAGAACAAAGTTTGGAAAACTGGATGGAACAGGCACATCTAATGATAACTGAGTGTGAATGCTCAGAAAAAGAAAAACGAGGTGAGAGCATTACAGTATTTGGAGGCCTTAGAGAGTACTTTTGGATCATCGGAATCAGGTGAGGACTTGTACTTCAAGTTGCGTTTGATGCATCAAAATGCAGGCGACGCTCTAAGTTCCTGAGGAGGATCGAGAAGGCTCTCAACAAAGTTGTAGAACGAGATGGATTGTCCCCCAGCTTGGTAGCTAAGGTACGTGTGGAACAGCTGATAAGAGGCGCTGTGCATTCTGATATGCTGCTGCTACAGTTAGGCCTGCGAGAACGAAAGAATCGTCCTCCCTCTTTCCGGAGTCTGTTAAAGAAGATACGTGAAGCTGAGGAAGATGAAACAGCCCGACACCGGATAACTGCCAAAGCCATACAGTATCACAAAGAGGAAAGTGTTAGCCCATCCATTATTCAAGAGCTCAAATCTGAAATTCAGGAGTTGAGGACACTCTTAGGCGGGGGTGACTCCAAACCAGTGATTACTTCATCCATGGTGCTTAAAGCTAGAGAAAAGCCATCTAAGCCGAAGGAGAATGCTGATGATTTTGAAGTGCAAGCACTGAGAAACCAGGTTCAACAGCTGCAGCAACAGTTGGCCATTATGAGTGTCAGTCAAAATCAGTCACCCCAAGTTCATGAGCAAACGTCTAGATCTTTCCAGTCTCAAGCTGTCTCTGCCTCCAGATTTAAGCCAGCGAGAACTAAGGATGACTACTTCTGCTACCGCTGTGGCGAAGATGGCCATGTAGCCACCAAATGTCAAACTGCACCCAACGCTGATCAAGTGATCCAGAAGCTGATTCGATCCCTACGAAAGGCAAAGAGTGGGATGTATGATGAATCTGGTGACCAACAAAAAGATGCAGATCAAGTATGCTTTTCGAAAAGGAGCCAAACTGAGGTTTATGAAAACCCCGCCCAAGGAATCTTCCCAAAGGTCTTGTTGGTCCAGCATCCACTGTGGGAGTGAAGCTTAATGGCTGCATATGTCAAGCTCTGTTAGACAGCGGGTCACAAGTGATGATCGTGTTTGAGGATTGGTATTCCAAGAATCTGTCTGATGTGCCCATCCATCCATTGACTGGTCTATCTATATGGGGTCTCAGTTCTTCCAGCTTCCCATATAAAGGGATATATTGTAGTGGATGTCACGTTTCTTGCTTCGGTCATTGGTGTGGAAGAGTCATTGTCCATCTTGCCGCTGGTATGCCCAGAACCTCAAGGTCCTTCACAGTTGCCTGTTATAATTGGCACTAATGCTAGCTTCTTTAAACGTCTTGCTGCCCTCATCCGAGACTGATGGATCTAGTGGTGCCCATGCTTTGAGAATACAGACTCGTCACTCAAATCTTTCTTCCTCAAGTACCTGAGATGGACCCTCTTTCTGACCAAGCAGGAGGAAACCTAAAGTGGATGGGCCCAGGAGATTGTGTCATTCCATCAGAAGGGGAAGTATGTACCGTTTGCCAACTACAGACAGAGAAGCCGCTGAAGAGAGAGATCTTTGTGGTGGACAGACCTGTTGAGGATAGCTTGCCAGCTGGACTTCTGATAACCCCAGTGATACTGCCCTCTTATGCTACTGAAAAAATCACATCAAAGTCCTGCTGCAGAATGTGACTTCAAAAGATATATCCATCCCCGCTGGCACAGTAATCGCCAATGTATATTCTACTGACATGCTCCTTGCTACTTCGGAAAGTCACAACTCAACAGTGACAGACCCCCAACTGTTTAAGTTTGGTGAAGCAGAAATTCCTGAGGCATGGGAGAAGAGGTTAAGACAGAAGCTGTCTGTCCAAGGAGATGTGTTTTCCACCCACGAATGGGATGTGGGACTGGCTCGAGGGGTTGAACATCATATCCGCCATTGCAACACCAAGCCATTCAGAGAACGCTCCAGACGCCTTGCACCTGCGGACATTGAGGATGTACGACGACACATAAAGGATTTGTTGGCAGTTGGAATCATAAAGGAATCAAGGAGCCTGTATGCATCCCCGATAGTAATTGCACGGAAGAAAAGTGGGAAAATCAGAATGTGCATCGACTACAGGACCCTAAATGCCCGTACTACCCCAGATCAGTACACCACACCTAGGATTGAAGATGCTCTGGACTGTTTAGCAGGCAGTAGGTGGTTTTCGGTATTGGATCTTCGCAGTGGATACTACCAAATACCCATGGCGGAGGAAGATAAAGAGAAGACAGCCTTCATCTGCCCAGTTGGTTTCTTCCAGTTCGAACGCATGCCTCAAGGCATTACAGGAGCTCCAGCCACGTTCCAGCGGCTTATGGAGAAGGCCGTTGGTGATATGCACCTCCTTCAAATGATTGTTTACCTCGACGACATCATCGTGTTTGGGAGTACACTTGAAGAACATGAGGAAAGGCTGTTGAAGGTACTGGACCGTATGAGAGAGTGTGGACTCAAAGTGTCAATTGACAAATGTCAGTTCTGTGAACCACAAGTACAGTATGTGGGTCACATTGTGTCAGCTGCGGGAGTGTCACCAGATCTTTTGTGGATTTTATCGGCGGTTGGTAAAGGACAATAGTGAGGCCTCTAACGGAACTTACCAAAGGTTACCCCCCGACATCTGGACGTACCAAGAAATCTACAGATGGTCCTCAGTACTTCAAGGAGTCTGATTTATTTGGAGCACGCTGGGATGAAGCCTGTACCACAGCTTTCCATAAATCATACACTGCCTCACCCATGCACCTGTGCTCGCCAGGCCGTATGTCTTAAACGTGGATGCCAGCTTGAATGGACTAGGAGCTGTCCTAAATCAAGAACACCCCGATGGGCTTAGGCCAGTAGCTTATGCCAGCAGGAAGTTGAGTGTAGCTGATGGACTGGATATCGTCGTTCAGACAGAGTTCCTGGCACTGAAATGGGCAGACGTGGACAAGTTCCATGACTACCTCTACGGAGCACAGTTTGAGGTAATGACAGACAACAATCCATTTACCTATGTATTGTCAAGTGCCAAGTTAAATGCCACAGGCCATCGTTGGTTAGCTGCATTAGCTACCTATAACTTTAGCTTGAAGTACAAACCTGGACGCCACAACATTGATGCAGACCTGTTATCCCGTCATCCATGGGAACCGCACCAGTGCTATGAATGGAAGGAGATACTCAAGTCTTCAGTCCAAGCCATAAGCCAGTTAGCCAGTGTTCATGAAGGCGAGGAATCTTCAAGATTGGTGGATCATCTTGGTCTATCCCCGCAGAGCATTCCAGAGGTTTATTCCTGTCCTACCATGCTGAATCTAAGTCCAATGGAGCAACTAACTGATGCAGATATGAGAAAAGCACAAGAGGAAGATCCTGTAATTAGTTGTAGCTTGTCCTTCCTGAAAAGTACCGGTCCCAAGTGCTACGCTCTTTCTTTGTTCCTCACCCCCAAGTATTCACCCCTCATCAATCGTGTGAAGCCATCAGTGAGGACCATCAAAGTGTGGCCTGCGGGGGCAGACTCCACAATCCAGGAAAGGTTCCAACACACAGACTGGAGTATGTTTGCTTCTCAGGCTACCTGTGGCTTTCATACGGACATAGACAGCTACAACTCCTCTGTACTGGATTACATTAACATCACTATAGACAGTGTTACAACCCAGAAGCAGATCACTACATACCCAAATCAGAAGCCATGGATGAACAAGGAAGTGCGCTCCCTGTTGAAGTCACGCAATACTGCCTTCAGCTCAGGTGATGCACAGGCCTACAGCACTTCCAGGGCAAATCTGAAGAGGGGCATCAAAAAGGCCAAGCACTGCTACAAACTAAAGCTAGAGGAGCACTTTTCCAACTCTGATCCTCGACGCATGTGGCAAGGCATCCAGGCCATCAGCGACTACAAAATCAGCCACTCCACCCCCGTAGCAACAGATGCTGTCTTCCTAAACGAGCTTAATGACTTTTATGCTCGCTTCGAGAGAGACAATAAGGAAACTGCCACCAAGCTCACACCCTTAGATGACCACCCGACCATCACGCTCACCTCCTCAGATGTCTACACGGCACTGAGCCGGATCAACGCACGAAAGGCTGCTGGACCAGACGGCATCCCCGGTCGTGTACTAAGGGCATGTGCAGAGCAACTCGCTGGGGTCTTTACGGATATTTTCAACCTGTCCCTCGCCCAAGCAGCTGTGCCAGCATGCTTTAAATCCACCTCCATTGTGCCAGTGCCGAAACACTCTAGCCCAACGTGCCTGAATGACTACCGCCCTGTAGCACTCACACCTATTGTTATGAAGTGCTTTGAGCGGCTGGTCCTGGCTCACCTAAAGGACTCCCTTCCGTCCACACTGGACCCATATCAGTTTGCCTACCGCAGCAATAGGAGCACAGAAGATGCCGTCTCCATAGCACTGGACTCTGTGCTCTCACACTTGGACAATAAAAACACTTGTGCACGAATGCTGTTTGTTGACTTCAGCTCTGCATTCAATACTGTCATCCCTTCCAAGTTAATCACCAAACTTGGGAACCTGGGCATTAACACCTCCATTTGCAACTGGATTATGGACTTTCTGACAAACAGACCTCAGCTTGTTAGGTCAGGCCACATCTGCTCCACCACCATCACACTTAACACTGGCGTACCACAGGGCTGTGTTCTGAGCCCCTTTCTCTACTCCCTCTTCACACTCGACTGCAGGCCTGTGAATGGATCTAATGCCATCATTAAGTTTGCAGACGATACTACAGTGATTGGTCTCATCAGCAACAACAATGAGACTGCCTACAGGGAGGAGGACCTGGCCACATGGTGCTCAGTCAACAACCTGCTCCTTAACACCTCCAAGACAAAGGAGCTCATCGTGGACTTCAGGAAGGAGAGAGGAGGCACACATGACCCCATCACACAAAAACGGGATGGCTGTTAAGCGTGTCTTCAGCTTCAAGTTCCTGGGGACCCATATTTCGGAGGACCTGTCCTGGACCACCAACACCTCCAGCCTGGTCAAGAAGGCTCACCAGCGCCCCTTCTTCTTGAGGACCCTGAAGAAGAACCAACTGTCTTCAGCTATCCTGGTGAGAGCATCTTAACCAACTGTGTCACAGCCTGGTATGGGAGCTGCTCTGTTGCAGAGCGCAAGGCACTGCAGCGGGTGGTGAAAACCGCCCAACGCATCACAGGGACTCCACTTCCATCCATGGAGGACATCCAGAGGAAACGCTGTCTGCGTCGAGCTCGCAGCATTCTTAAGGACTCCTCTCACCCCGCCCACAGACTGTTTTCTCTCCTGCCCTCTGGCAGGTGCCTCAGATGCCTCCGGACAAGGAATAGCAGACTGAAAAACAGCTTTTTTCCCAGAGCTGTTTGCCTATTGAACTCTACCCCCCACTGATTCCACAACCCCCTCATATACCTCTAACTTTATGCTGCTATTTTGTTTTGTTATTGCACTACAGGCCTGTCAAGCACACGACTAGACTGTCTACACATGTACTACATGTTTACTTGCTCTACCGGACTATTTATACTATACTGCATCATTTGCACTACTGGACTATTACACATATACCTCATCATTTGCACTCCAGTACTATGTACTGAATACTGCAGTAACTCATCTACTGCACTGTTTACTTTAACTTAATAGCTGCTGTCCATCAATTATGCACACTTTATACTCATTTGCACTACTGTTCTGCATAGTCTAATTTATATTGTACATATCCATCAGTAAATTTCTGTTTTTAGTAAATAACCATCTGTATATAATGTTCATAGTACATTCCCACTTGTAAATTCTTCATAATTTTTGCTTTATTCTGTATTTATGCACAACTGTATATCCTGCACTTGCTTATTGCACTTCTGGTTAGACCTAAACTACATTTCGTTGCCTTGTACTTGTACATGTGTAATGACAATAAAGTTGAATCTAATCTACGCTCCCTGCATGATGACTCAGGACATTTGGGAATTGAGAAAACTACTGAACTTGTGAAAGATCGTTTCTACTGGCCGAAAATGTCCCAGCAGGTAGAGCAGTGAATAAAGAGTTGTGGGCGGTGTATAACAAGAAGGACTCTGCCAAAGAAGGTTGCTCCGTTAAACCACATGAACAGCAGTGGGCCGTTTGACCTTGTGTGCATTGACTTTTTGTCCATCGAGCCAGACTCTAGAGGTATTGGAAATGTTCTCGTTGTAACCGATCACTTTACACGCTATGCACAAGCGTTTGCTTGCAAGGACCAGAAAGCTCTGACCGTGGCTAAGATTCTTTGTGACCAGTTTTTCATCCATTATGGTCTACCCTCTCGTATCCACTCAGATCAGGGCTGAGATTTTGAGAGCAGTCTCATAAAGGAGCTACTAACGATGCTTGGTATCCGAAAATCCACAGCCAGAGAGGTTCAACCGAACGCTCCTTTCCATGCTTGGGACACTGACTTCTGCAGAGAAAAGCAGATGGAGTCAACACATTAATCGCTTGGTACACGCATACAGCTGTACTAAGAACGAATCAACCAGGTACTCGCCATACTATCTTTTATTTGGACGAGAGGCTCGTTTGCCAGTGGATGTGTGCTTCGGAACTTCGCCAGATGGAAATAAAGCCCGTAATCATCGACAGTATGTGGACAGAATGAGGTTGGACTTGCAGAGAGCCTATCAGCTAGCCACTGAAACTGCCCAGAAAAATCAGCAGAGGAACAAACGGCTGTATGACAGACAAGTGAAACACCAAACTTTGGATGTAGGAGACCGTGTGCTGATAAGAAATCTTGCTGTGACTGGAAAGAACAAACTGGGTGACAAGTGGAATTCTGTTCCTTACTTAGTGGTGGAGAAGTTGACGAACTTACCTGTGTACCGCCTAAAACCTGAACGGGGTATGGGAAGTGTGAGAACGCTGCATCGAGATCATATCTTACCAGTCCAACCTGATGCGAGACTGACTGTGCCTGAAGACCCAAAAGAAGCTCTGGTGCCACCAGAGACAAGAGCCCGATCTGTGAACAGAAGCCAGAGAAGAGGGTTAGGAGGGACAAATGTGACAAGGATGGATGGCAATCTTAGAAGTGACTCGGAGAGTGAAGAGGAGTTGTGCTACTTTTATCCAGACCGGGTGGAGAAACAGCCACGACCAGATTGCAGTGACCATTCTATGCCTGCTGAGGGGGAGGAAGCCGTGTATAATAGTATTGACTCACCTAGCACTCCTGTGAATGAAACTGTACCACTGTTTGCTGAAGAAGCTCTGGAAGAACCAAATCCAGCAGGGATAGGAGATCTGGAGCTAGAAGAGAGAGAGAGCACCCAAAGAGACGCCATAGAGCCAGAGACTGTTCCTATACGCCCCAAAAGAGAAATAAGGCCTGTGACAAAGCTTAGCTACGATAGACTGGGTCAGCCCCTTAACATTAGTTCATAGAGGAATGGTAATAAATGTTGAGGATTGGGTAAAGCTAAAAAAAAAATCCATGCAATACCGTGTGGTGTCACATGTTAGCTCAGTGTTCCCTGTGTGCTCAGTCAAATGTTTCTTTGGAGCACCGGTTAGCCATCTCTGGTTAAAGTAATCTCATGGGGGCATGAGATGGTCTAGTAGGGGGAGAGTGTAACCCCATAGAACTATAGTCCTGAGTAACAGGAAAACATATTTTATTTAGTTGTTTATTCATCATTTGTATAAGCATTAATCTCTAATTCAGAGAGGATGTTTTAATTAAATTAAATACAGTTACCTTTCTACGCACATTGTGTATTACGTCATCTTTATTAAGATACACATGTGAAAAACGTAGTGTGTGTACATTCAAATTGGCTGCATGTAATGTGATTGGATGTTTAAATAGGTTAAACCCGCCTCCTAGGGGGGTGGAGGTAACGCGATTGCGCGATGAAGAGTGAGGTCAGGAGAGACTGAGGGGTTAAGATCCGTGAGACGTTTTTGTGAGTAAATAACTTGCGGTAGTAAGCAAAACGAGAGTTTCTGTGTTAAACTGAGGATATTTGTATATTGTACATGAATATAAAGTTAGCTCAAGATATGAGCTAATAGTTTCCGTGGAGTTTTACTGTTACCAGAAACGGCTCACGTCTGTAACGGAGGCCAGCTAGTGAAGAGCTGTGCAGTGTAAACCTCACTCTCCGACCTCAAAAGGTGCTCTAGCGACAGACGCTAGAGACTGCGGTCTTTAGCCTCCTCGTTAGAGCGCCCGACTCCCATGCCCGTACACACACATTTGCTGCCGTTTGTGTTCCGCTGTGGTTCGATTCTCCGGGAGGCAAAGGAGACGTTGCGTAGCGCGGTTGAAACCCAAAGGGAGCGAACGTCTCGCAGCTAAGAAGGAGAGAGCTACTGACATCACCGGGTAGCGCACCCAGCCACCGGAAGCGTTGGGTGTTCCTCCGGCTCTAAGGGACGATAGGTGCTTTCCGGGAGGATACCATCACCAGCGATTACGATTGATTAACGAGCTCAGGTACCGGTTTTCCTCGTTTGTTTGCTCACACGAGCGAAGCGGCCAGTTTAAGTTTTGAAGGCCTCTACGCACTCCAGCAACGACACAGGCCTGCATCCAGGGGTTTTGTGAGTACGATTGAGTGTGTGAGTGGGCCCACTCTGTTAAATATTGAATGTAATTTGACACTTTCTCAAGTTTGTGTTGGTATGGGTTATTTTTTACATTGAGAACAGTGCATTATAAGTTCGTAGTGGGACAAAATCTATTTCGTTTGAATATACTCTTGTTTGAATATACTCTTGTTTGTATATACTCTTGTGAACTTATCATTCTGAAACTGCCTTTTAATATCGTTGTGCATGAAAAGAGTGATATTCTGTGTTTTGTAAGTACCACCACTGTGCATTTACTTTGTTTTAATTGTTTGAAAACCCATATTGTTGTTAATTTGCATTGGTGATAATATTAATTCATAGTAATCCCAATACCATCTACATATATACATGATTATATTTGGTTTATTTTATTTATTTATTACTTTTTATATTTGGTATAATAAATCCCCTTGAAGTATTACTCCCAACCTCTTTGATTATTTGAGTAGTATCAGAGTAGGACACTGTGGCGAGGGGGGCGTGGCCACGCTCCGTCTGGGAGGGAGGAGCTACAGTCCGAAGCACGGAGGACGGTGAGTACGTCATGTGTGGCTTCTAACCTGCTGTCTCTCGTTCCAGTGATTGGGGAGAGGAGATTTAAAAGGTGCCGCCGTGGGCGCAGAGGGGTTGTTCAGCCAGAGAGAGACGCATGTCCCCAGAAATCGAGGAACACGCAGAGATAGCCGGGAGCTACCACGTGGGAGCAGATTTGTTTGTTTATGTTTGTTTTGGTGTTTTGAGACCATCTTACTATGAAGTTAATAAAAATTATTAAAATTATACTACGCCGACCCTGCCTCTTTCCTCCACAAACGACGAACTTTGTTACAGACACATTTCTTTTTATAGTCTAGAGACACAGTAAGTGAACCCGTCGCCCACCCTAAAGCAACGTTTGGGTAACACACTCCAACTAGGGTAGGGGGCGCTACATTCATTTTCAGGAAGTTCAGGATAAAATAACATCAATAATTACCAGTTATTTGGAAAAAGCAAACAAGGTCATTTTTGCAGTAACTGGAAATTAGCAAAGTTTGAAATTAGTAAATATTTACATTTAGCAGTACATTGGCTAAGAAGAAAACAAATGTTTACATGTTTAAATGATAACTGGAATTTTTTTTTTTTGTCTAAAACTGGATTATCTGATGCTGATAAGGTTGAATTTGCTCACCTTTAAAGTATGCTCGATGACTTCTTTAACCCTCAAGTGCTGTTAATTACAACTGCATACATTTGCTATTAGTGGACAAATTTGGACACTTTGCGATTCCATTTATATTTCTATCTTTTTTGTTTGTTTGTTTGTTTTATGTTAAAACTTGCAAGATATGCATATATTTTGTGATTTTTTTTGGGGGGGGGGTGTATTTTTAACTTATTTACCTCATTTACTCCATTCATATGACTTTCTAAATAAATTGGCTAAATAAATATTTGAAAAATCAAGATTCTATTTGGCATATTTTTCCACAGTATGTTTTTTTCACACATTGGAGGTATACAATTTTTGTTAATGTGCAATTACAATATATCAAAGATCCCTGTGAAACGCTCAAATTTTTATCAACAGGTACTTTTGCTGTGGACTTTAATATATAAACACAATTTCACACCCCATATTTTTTATTTGGAATAATCAAAATATTATAAAAACAAAACTTTGTTTTTTGATAACTGGTTTCATAATGGTTTGATTCTTGTAAGTCAGCTGTATAATAACACAGGCTTATTAATGTCTTATTCAGAATTTCTTGTAACATATAATAGACCAGTTTCTCCTAAAGAATTTGCTATAGTTATGGGAGCTTCAGGAATTAATGTTATTTAAAAATAACAAACACTCTCTACTTAGATTTGCTTCTTTTCCCGAGCCATCACAAACCTTTATAGGTAAAATATGTTTTTTACCCTGTCAAACACTTCATGGTGAAATATAAAAATGACATTTATACAAGATGCTTATTTTGTAAAGTTGACAAAGAAACAGTTTTTCATTTATTTTAGTCTTGTCATTATACAGAACAATTTTGGAAAGACATTAACGCCTTTATTAATTAGAATGGTTTATCAATAGCCTACATTTTAAGGATATTATTTTGGGATATTATGATTATGACTCTACGAAGAACAATATCTGCTTTATTGTGAATTAAATTTTACATACACAAGTGTACATTTTCCAATAACAAACCAATATATATATATTTTTTAAAGATTTTAAGATCTATCTGGATTCCATTTCACCTTCATTGAATAAGAAAGCAAAACTATTAAAACAACTAAAAGCAACTAAAACGATTTTGGTTTGTAAGCACTTTAGATTGTGCGATGATACGGATGTATAGTTTAATTTCTCACCCTCTTTTTTCTCTTTCCTCTTCTCTCTTTTCTTTTTTCTTTTAAATAACTTGCAATAATCTCTGTTTCGCTTCGTGCCTAACAACAACCCTTAGCTGTTATAAAATGCACTGTAACTCACTGCTTTTGGGGCTTATTGCTTAATTATATGCTAATGCTGACACAGCTAACAGTAAATCCAAAAAAACGCGCGGATGATTAGTGCAATAAACTGCGACTGCAACAATGCCTTTCCGTACAATGTATATTTTTAAATTATTTACAGATAAGTTAAAAAAAAGATTTGTTTTGCAATATTTATACATCTGACTTGGGCAAATGAGATTATGTGAAATATTAATTGCCAATTTATTATTAAAGAACTTCCCATAACCCTGAAGCAGGATCCTTATGATTAAACTCAATTCCGTTTCGACACAGCAACATAAACAAAGTATTGATGTACAATAAAAATAGAGTGTATGATCAGAGTTATTAAAATTATTAAATGGAACTAATTTGGAAAATAAAAACCTCCCCACTACCTCACCATACACTTGATTACTAAACACCCGTTAGACATTTTTTAAACAGTTTCTTTATTTTATTGAAAATAAATGCCTGTATATGATCTAAAATGTGAAAATGTAGACGAGTGAGTCCAGCAAAACAGGGCTTCGAACCTGCATTGACGGCGTCAAAACTACATATCAGGCGTCTTATTCACTACGCCATTGAAGCTGATGCATTGTTTGTACACTCTAAAATACACATGCTGCTGACACCTATTCTATATGTACACATCAGTCTAAAATATTTTAATTATCTTAATGAGCCTCATTATGCACGCTTTGTTTCAACTATTTTTTCTGAACGCTAGGGTATGCAGTGTTGGGTAGGTTACTCTGAAAAAGTAATGAATTACTAGTTACTAATTACATATTCAATAGTGACTGTAAAAAACATTAATTTCTAGTAGGATTAACAGCAGAACAAATTAACAATCACTAGGATTAATTTTAGCTGGTTGTTAGCCTGTTCTGGAGCAGGCTAGCTGCAAAGTATACATCTCTATAGTAATTTAAGCTTAATTTAGCCTGCTTTCAAGCAACTGAGGATAACTGGAAAATCCCAGCTCAATCTCTTATCTTGCTTTTTGTGCAATACCCCTCTGGTGGCATCCCCACATGCACGCACACACACACCATGTGTGCGATACGACTATCTGTCGACTATACATGACAATTCTGATTTGATGTACATCCTAGTGAAAGTGACCCATTTGTCAGATATGGTGACCCATACCCAAAATGTGACCTCTGCATTTAACCCAACCAGTGAATACACACACACACACTTCAAGTTGTGAACACCCCTATTAATAACAATGCTACAAAAAGGGAAACAACAGATAAACAACGTTAAGCAAACCATGGTATTTAATATAATTTAAAATCATTAAAAACTCAAATAAAGACTCGTGACGCGATGCGCAATGGCAGTTGGGTAATTTTCCCTCTTCACTTCCAGCGAAGTGATGTGAGGAGTTCACGTGTACGTGCATATTGTACATTGTGAAAGTTTTTAATGATTTTCAATTATATTAAACACCATGGTTTGCTTAACGTTGTTTATCTGTTGTTTCCCTTTTTGTAGCTTTTTGTTATTCTGCATTATTTCACATTAAATACTTTTAACACTGCAATTCTGGAGTATACAATAAAATGGACTTATGAAGAAAACCTCCAAAATGAACTATTTGAAACATGTATTTGTTAATCAGGTTATTGAAAAAAATAAATATTCTATTCTATAAACACAAATTAAAATCTTAAACATCTCAAACGTACAGAAGAGTCAAAGCCTAAAATATCAATATATAATGCTAGAATAACAAGTGCCCATATTGAGAGGTTAAAGGTCTGCTGCCCTGTACAAATGTACACAAATGTAAAACTGACTTCAGGCTGGTTCAATCTTCCATTAAGTCTTTCACCTCATCCTCATCATGAGTTGGTTTGTTAGACAAAGCAAAAGATTCTAGGACAAAAGCTCTGCAGATCGGACAGTGCAGGAAGTGGCACACACAGCCATCGCATACGCATGCATGTCTGCATGGTATTAGCACTCTGTTTATTGGTGCATTCTGACACACTACACAGTTATCTGTCCACTCCTTTTCTGATTCTGACTCTTCATCATTTTCATCCAGATCTTTGTGTTGCAGCCCTGACCGTCCTCTGGAAGTTGATGGTTCAGCAGTTCCAGAGAGATTGCTATTGTCAGCTGACATAAAGAGAGGCTGTGAAACAAAGAACAGAGCTTTATAGTTCACAAACCCTCTCTAGATATAACACTCAATTAACAGCGTGTAATTAAGTACTGTCCTCAATCTAGAAATCCAAGGTGAGGAAAGTTTAAAGTGATCAACATAAACCTTTAAAGCTGACTACATATTATCCAAAGAAAGAATGTTGTTAATATGTTTGTCATACCTTCAAATCATACAAGTTCCCATTTGATGTGAGAAGATACTGGAACAAAATTCTTGCAGAGATTCTGTATTTGTCATCAGGCACATGGAGCACTGTCACACTAGCCACCTGGATAAACAATAGAGAATTAAATTACTTTAAACATTCCCATCTCTAAATTTAGAAATGATTTTCTTACAATATTGTAGTTGTCACTGGTTTCTGGATTGGTCAGCATCAACACAGCCACCAGGGGGTATCGATCCCGGGGCAAAAACCCAAAATCATTCACTCCGAGTTCTGATTGCATTTGGGTAAAGCATTCCTCATTTCTCTCTCTCTGTAAACTGATAATAGATTAAGGGCATACAATAAAGTTTGTGTAATTAGCAGGGCTCAACGCTAATTTTCACTGGCCCCTCCACAACAATGAAATAAATAAATAACATTGTCTAGTTATTTTAATCATTGACCAGTTACTATTATCTTAATAATTAAGGTTATAATACCATAAAAGCTATTAGCCTAAATCACAGAAATTTAAAATATTGCTGAAGACAACTAATCAGTTAGTAATTAAATAAAAACAAGTAATCACAGTATGTACAAATAATTGTAATAAAGCAAACAAATAAATACTTTTCAGGTGTTTCAGGTTGGTCTAATAGTAGTTATCAGGTACTGAAATTAAATAATGTAAAATAACACTTTATGGTCTTTACTATATAAATTAAATATAGATTAAACCTTACTAAAGTTATAATATAATTAGTCAGGAGCAGTGAGTGTTTTTGTCTTCATCCTTTGTTGTTTTATAAACATTTAAAACAGATGTTTATTACGCTGCTGCCCCTTTAAGAAATGCTTGGTTCTAGTATACTGTCACACAAGTTTCTAAACTGTTTACATTAATTTAAGACATAATTGATTACTTGCTTCTATGTGCATTATGGCATAATTTTGTGTGGATATGTCTGTTTAAGAGTAAGATGTGAAAGACAACTCAGTATTTTGTGCATCGTCTGAGATGCTGCTTTCTGGTCTCAAGCATGTCATAAACAGTCCATAAGAACTGCATCAAGCTCTCTTTTGTGTCTTCTTGAGAATATTTAAATAGGCAAGGTTTAATAACTAGCAAATTCTAATTTTTCGTAATGATACAGCACTGGCCCAATCAGGCAAGTGGCATGTCCATTCACTGGCCCAAGGGTCTCCCATGCTGGCCCAGGGCCATCATGCAGTCCTTATTGTTGAGCCCTGATTAGTTCATTTTATGTTTTATCTGTTTCATATGCTTTTGCCACATTGGAGTAATGTTTATAAAAAGCTACTTCTAACAGACACAGGAAGGATACTTGAAGTTTTGACAATGGTGGTAGCTGAACTCCAGAGCATCTTGAAATAGCTCTGGGCTACAAAGTCTAGGCCCATGCTGATGACTTTGAAGGGCTGACTGCAGTGCACGGACCTTACAACCCCAGAAACAACAGAGGACACAGTCTTCAAGGCAGTATGCCCGCAAGCTCAGCCCCTCTGACATAATGCAAGAGCACATTTACAGATTAAATCTTCCGATGTTTACATTGATTTAACATTTTTTATTAGCTGATTCTCACCAGTTACTGTACCGGCTGTAGAGCTCATCTCCAAGGCAAATGGATTGGTCACCTGCACCATCTTTCTTTCAGGGACAGGTGTGAGAGATTCAGTATCATCTGAGCTGCGCAAAATGACCGGAACATCAAATCCAAACCTTAACACAGAAAAGTTAGGGGCTAACGTTAAGCCATAAAGGTCTGCGTTTAGATTCTACAATCGAGCCTAAGAAAGGACAAATATCAACATATATTTGTATATCACACAAAGTTTTTTATATTAGACAGCTTCAAAGTCTTAACAAAAACAGTTACTGACCCTAAAAATATAAACCTACCAGCCCAGCACCACAGCCACAGTGATGATGAAACACACAGATATAATAGTAATGTAAAAGAGAGGAGAATACTCATACAACGTGACTAAAACCTCAGCAGCCATTCTAAAAGAAATGCAATAATACACATTTCCTAAAATTATTACTTTTAAAATAAGAAACTGCGTCGTCCTGTCACCCTGCAAGAGGCGCAAACGTAAACTTCCGCTTGCGACAGCCTACGGTGGCCTGCAGGGCCAAACCCCATAGACACGCATATGACAGCCGCCACACGACACATTACTATGGAAGGCCGTTTGGGTAAATATTTATTTATAAGTAACGTGTACAGACGATATAACGCGTGTATGCGTTATTGCGCCTAATAATTATACGCCTAAAGAATGTAATTTCGGCCGTTTCTCAATTCCTAGAACGCAAAGAACAGACTTGTGTTCTTGCTAGATCGAACTTGGCAAGTTCAGACTCGGAAGTTTGATCTAGCAAGGACGGGAGGATGCAGACCGTGTATATTAGAAATGGAACAGCAAAGTACTTGATGCCGTCACTCAACTGCAATATTAAATACATGCAATCCTAGTTCATATTATATTTACTTACATGTAGCTTTATATTTAAACAATGTAAAATGAAATAATGTAATATAAACAACAACAGTGCTTCCTGTCTTTTTCCTTTTATATAAATATGTGATTCTGGCAACATATGTGCTTGCTATGATTAGTAACTCTTTCAATGTTTACAATAAAATTAAATATGTAAAAAAAACACAATCCTTTATTATAAAGTACAAGACGTTTGTAAAATACAAGAAAAAGTGAAACTTAACTTTGCACTCAGTCAAAACGATTTGCCCAGAAACAAATAACAGATTTATGAGACCAAAGACTGTCCGTTAGATACAAACAAAATGAATTATATGCCATGTTTCAACACTTCAGAGCAGGCTGTGTTGGGCGGGTACATGAACGCTGAGCACCGGTGATCGTCTGGAACTCACATCTCCGAATTCGTCCAAACATTTTTTTATAAAAGATGCTATCTTTTTTAACCGACTGCAGATTTAAACTTTAAATGCATACATTCTTGCCTAAAAAAACTCTTAAAACTACATTTTGTACAAAATTAGAGCAATATTGTAAACTTTAGGCAGTTTAACGGCTCCACTGCCATGACTGCACAATGCATGTCTGGAAATAGTAGCGTCATAAGTCCACACAAGTCGTCATCTGATGCATCCTCGATGAAAGGGGCAGAACAAGGACACATCCAGAGATTTTAACCATTCTTGTCAAGATGTAAACTTTGAAATGAAACAGTACTTGAAACTGCCTTCGTGTACAGATGTTAGATGCATGGACACGTATTTGCCTGTAGATGTGTAAACCCAAGACTTCCGTTGTCAAAATAAAGTCACATCCAGCAACGTAGCCCTTACCATTTTTAATTTTAGCAAGCTTTCTTTTTGAAAATGTACCATCAGGAATTTTGAAGAAACCCTTTGTTCCATTGTAAATTGGTTTAAATAATTTTATTCTGTTTGTGAATTAGGACTTTGTGAATGCTGGTATGTTATATTTATATGTACTTAAATTATGCACTTTATGGGGCGGTTTCCCAGAGAGGGATTAGACTAGTTTTATCTAAAAGAAATGTAAGAGCTGTCCAAACTGAAAACAACTTGCACTGACAAATCTCAAAATACATCAGTGCCTCTGTGTTGTCTCAAAATGCACACAAGTAATGTTTTAAGTAAGGTATGTTTGTTAAAACGACTTAAATTCCCAAATTAAACTAAAGCCTAGTCTAGGTGTCAGATTCCATTAAAGGGACAGTCCTTTCAAAAATGAAAATTCTGTCATTACTTTACTTACATTTATTTAGCAGGCAGCAGCAGCAGCACGCGCAGTGTTGGTTGCTTGGTAACAGACCTGAAAGTGGATTGCCGAACTTGATGGTGCGATTTAAGATTTCATAACCAAAGATAAGATACGATTTTGTAAGATAGGATAGAAATCCCAAATCAAGTTAAGATTTGCTTCTGTATTACAACTTTTTGAAAAATCTTAATTTAACATATCATATCTTAAGTTAAGACCTAAGATAAGAAACTTTCTGTAATATGCCCCCTGGGGTGCGTTTCCAGAACAATGACGTAACTCACTGCTTAACCACCGTAGTACAATGCATCATTGAGGAAATTAACAATGTAGTTACGACTGTCTCCCGAAACCGTAGTAACTCTGTCGGAGATCAATCATTTGAATCAAGTTGGTTCAGCAATCTAGTTGATGACGTCACACAGGTGTTTGAGTAATAACGTCTACTAATGCAATATCACTCAAGTAGGAGTGTGATGTTGCTCTATATCAGCATGGCTGTGATTAGGATAGAGGCACGAGGCCGTAGGCCGAGTGCCGGAGATAATCACAGTCGCTGATGTAGAGCAACATCACACGACTATGAGTGCGATATTGCATTTATACAACAGTTTGACAACACAAGTGTGTAGATAAATCAGAAACAACATCAGAGTGTCTTTAAAACGAGAGAGAGTAGAACAATGTAGTTTTCTTGTGTTTTCTTTTTGTTTGTTTATTAAGTGAACAGCATTAGACCAGCGTCGAGGAGAGCAGACGAGAGACTGGACCGAGCTTGTGCTGTCGTGAGTTTTGAATGAGCCTGATCGCTGAGAAACTGAACTGCATGTCCGTGATATATCAGGAAGACCATTGCTTATCGTGTTAGCGGAGACGGTGTGTTGGCACAAGTGTTTGTCTTCTACGGAAGGGGGTTGAGATACTGTGAGTTTTTCTTCGTTGTTGTTTTAACCCTCTGGGGTCTAAGGGTATTTTGGGGACTTGGAGCAGCTCTGACATGTCCTGACATTTGTGCATTTTTCAGTTGCTTTTAAAAATAAAAATGGCTAAACTCTGATGACACTGTAAAGAGCACAAATTGGGCTACAATAATATGTGAGTAGCATGTATGCAAATAAGTTATGTATTTAGGAAAACATTTTATGCGCAGTTATTAAAAAAAACAAAAAAAGAAGTTACTGAAATAAGGCCAGAAAAGACATTTAAAAATTATGTTCTCAAGACTTTTGAGAACTGGATGTTGTAGCCTAGAGTATTTGCTTCCAAATTATGTGAAAATCATTCTGCTCACTCATTCACAAAAAACAATACATTGATTTATATTTCCAGTCACTTTTTGCTAAGAAAGGCCATATGCGAGGAGGCGTGAATGCTCATGAATAATAATGTGACTGACACCTGAGAAGACAAATACCTGCACAATGAGCTGAATAATGAGCCTTTCAGTCAGGAATGTGACTGAGAAAGAAGGGCTACAACAGAGAATGTGAGGCAAGATAAATATTTTGTTTGTAGTTTATTTAGAATGTCATGCAAAACAATGAAACATGTAGGGGTACATAAGATACATTTAGTGCAACAAAAAAAATATGAGCCTGATATACCTGTACATCTCACTGATGCTTATATCTGTCCACTTATATTTGTGTCCCTTTGCAATTGCCTTGGCAGCCTGAACATTGGTGTTGTGGCACAAAACTGACACGGCACTCTCTGAAAAAACAGCTTGAACTCAGGGGAGTGTGTGTGTCATCAGAGCTCAATTTTGGTCCGGGTTCCTGTGCAGGCATGAATCTCAGAGTCTGTGGAACAGTGTCATCTTCGGTTTCTGCTTTCCATGACAAAGTTGGAGACCGTTTACGTCCTGTTGGAATTCGCCCTCTTTGGAACAGATGCCTGATCATTTTCATAGTCCTGTCTGTTGAAAAATAAAATATATATGAGCATGCTGATAACAAAATAAGATAATCTTTTTATAATAATCATCATCATCAATCACTAATGATAAAAAAGACGAGTTGTTATATCATGTGTATACATATATGTTTTTGTATCATTAGGATACACACAAAATATACATGTCTGTACACTTACTCTGTAAGATTCTCGATAACAGTGAAAACTGAACGACACATGCATGTCCTGGTGCTAGGTGAAGGTGATACAGCCACAGTACTAAAAGGAAATAAATAAAACATTGTTAGCATACATGTTCAGTCAGTGAAAGTTGAGTTGATGGGCAATAGGTCGGATAAATATGTTGATGGGCAATAGGCCTGATAAATATGTTAATGGACAATAGGCCTGATAAATATGTTGATGGGCAATACAAGCAATGTTGAAAATTCAGTACTCAGTATTTTATTGTAAGCCAGATGTTTGAGCACGTTGTGGATAAGCAGTCTAATAAGCTTACCAAAACGGAGTTATAAGATTAGCCACCGTAAGTTAAAGTTAACGTTACATAGCTACCCGAAATACATTACAATACATCAGCTATTCACAAATATCACGCAGCTAATAACGAAGCGTTAGCATTACAGTGTTAGCGTTTAGTTGCCGTTATAACTAAAACAAAAACAATATTATAGAAATAACAATATTTAGAATGTAACTTATCACATTATAAACATTTAGGTCTAACGTTACACTTGAGCAGATATTTGCGGACAATTGTAATTGTCATTGACAACAGTCAACGTTTCTCATAATAATATTACTTAACACTACTTTTATATTATCAGAATAAGAATTAAGACAAAATAACTTACTCGCTACAACTTGCTGTAAGATCCTCAGCTGGATCAATTCGGTCTTCAAAATGCAGCTGTTCGTAGTCAGAGTCACACTCTTCTTCTGAGGAAAGGGTGAATTCTTCATCGCTATCCAAAACCATGTGAAGAGCTTCTTGACCGGTAAAGCGTGCCATCCTCTCAATGCGTAATAAAGTAGAATGAAATGAATCGAATGTGAAAATCTGTTGTTTTTATGCCATTGTCCGAGCCGAGGGGGCGTGTGCCTTGCACGTGAATCACCCAAACTTTTACCTGTGAATAGCGTGTGGGTGTGTCCGGTAGCAGCTCATTATCCGATAATGAAGTGAAAGAGAAAAACTGAGCCTCTGTTTGGATTTATGCGGATTAAATAAACTCAGAATATTTGTGCTAAAGTTGACTTGCTTCATTTAAAAGTAGAGACTTTATGCTTTATTTAGATATCTTTCTCATGTTTGTGTGTCAAATATTCGCAGAGTTTCAGTTAGTTTTAGTGACGCGTTTCAGAAAGAAGTTTGCAAAGACAGAGTCAGTCGAAAGCGCACCTTGTTTACTTTCTTAATTTTACAAAAGCACAACATTTTGTTGTTATTGTGAGTGAACCCCCAAAAAAGTAGACCCTTTACAGATTAAAATGATATATGACTCTTATATGTACAATTAAAAATGACGAAGTAATTTAAGATCCTTTTACGGCTACCAGTAAAAAATCCGAGAGATTCCGCCAACGGAATCTTCGACCCCAGAGAGTTAAATAAATCTTTTAGACCTACATAAAACACACTGTTTACATCATTTGTATCTGTTCCATTTGACATAGTTTTTATTTCATTACTGACTGTTATGCTATACTGCTATTTAATAATAGCTTGAGGAGTTTAAGTGGAGTTCCAAGTTTCAACGTTACGAGCAAAAAACCTGCAACATAGAGACAATGATGAACAACTAAAAGCACAACTACAACCTGTGTGCTCATCTAGCTTACAGTAGCCATAGGAATAATATTGATTAGCTAAGCAGGGGTTTAATGGTTGAATGCGTTTTGCCAAATATGTAAATGAAAATACCAATGTAACGTTACATAATAAACTAAAAAATATATATTGCCGTACAGGCCTTGTTAAAACATGATAACGTTACCATTTATTTGCTTTTTGTTGTAAAATACCAGCCTCGCTCGAGCAAACCTTTTTTCCAATCGAAATAATCAAACGCCTATCATAAAATGTATAAACTAGATTTTTTAAATCTTGATCTATGCTGCATGTGGCCGTTTTAAACAACTAACATTAACGTTATAACAGATTTAACATTTACCTCAGAGTTTACCTTGGTGGCTAACCTCAGACGTGCGGCGCTTAACACGAGATACATAACAAGAGTATGACACAAGAACCTTTCAAAACCAATACAATATAACATATTACAACTTTAACAACATAATATTGATAAAATACTATATTTTACTATAAAGAATTATGTAAAAATGAAAACATTTGTCTTACCTCAGATTATATGGTAACGGTTGGCCGCACAAGTGTGCACGAGCAGAACTCCGACTCCTCCCATCAACTTTCCAAATAAGCTTATGATTCAGACTAGATGAGTCGTGTTGATAACCCCGTTTCGATATTGAATCAATGTTTTATTTCCGACATAAAACGTTCTGATGTACCGACCAAAAAGTGAATGTTGATTCAACATTGAAATCTGATTGACGACCGATACTGACCTTTTTAACCAAAAATCGACATTGAATCAATGTCAGTTTGCTATCTGGGTAACGTCTAGAGAAATATTTTCCCAAACGGCCTTCCATATATCACCGTCCATCGGAGGGAGGAGCGTGTCGGAAAGAGGATAGGGGCGCTCTACCGGGACAAATAGAGTCGGCATATTAATGGAAAGTGAACAGGTTGGCTTATCTGCCTTCTAAATTTAGGACCGTGCTATAAAATTCGCTTTAATTTAATGGAGTTTATAATGTCAGAGGAGCGTGATTGACGCATCTGTACAGATGCTGGCCGCTTTGGTCGCTCAGGGAGAAAGAGAGGTTTCGGCATCATTTGATTTGCTGTTATAATCAGCTGATCGCTGCTGAAATCGCCCAGTTTGCTGTGTTCCAGAAAGCAATGACAGCGATGAGCGCTTGTCAGGACAAAACGTATTTGAGTTGTTCGGGAAGCAAAGAAAATGTCAACAGCAGTGAATGGGGAAGGATGGATAACGCGTGCACGTCGTGCTTTGATGAACCCACGGACCGGATGGATGCGGTGCAAAAGGGGATTGACAGACATCTTCCCCTGTCCCAAAGGCAACGCGGGCTATCCCAGGACGGTATGATGTTAGGCCTTGTAGAAGAGAGTTATGCTGGCTATCATAGCCATCTCGTTGCTGACCCGGAGACAGATTATCTCGACATTCCCAGTGACCTGAACTGCAGCGAAAGTGATGGGAATGTTGCTACGAAAAAGCGCAATCGCTCCAACAGCTCCCGACACCGTTGTGAAGTTGTCACAGAACTCGGACCTGAAGAGGTGCGTTGGTTCTTCAAAGAGGACAAAAGGACCTGGAAACCGTTTGTTGGTCACGATTCTTTGAAAATCGAGATGGCTTATCGCAAATTTTGCGAACTTAATCCGAAAAAAATGGTGTTTAGGGATACTGGTGAAGAGGCAGAGGATTTATTTGAAGCATCAGGATGTGAAGCACTGGGGGTTGTGAGGCAACCGGCGGCCGTTGCAGCGCTGCCGGTACACGATAGTTTGGATGCTGCATGTTTAACAGACGAGACGGACCTGGACTCAGACAGCGTTAACGTGGAGGCAGTATGCGTACGTGGAGGGCTCTACGAGGTCGACATTAAAAGGAGAGACTGTTATCCTGTATACTGGAACCGTGAGTATTTTTTGCATGATCTAATATTTACTATATTTACTATCTAGTATTTACTAATCCTTGTCCTGGAGTACCCCCCAACTATGCACATTTCTGATGTAATCTGACACACTCATCGGAGGTTTTGAAATCTGATGAGCTATAAATTGAAACAGGTGTGTTGAAGCCCAGATTAACTTAAGAGGTGTCTCATTTCTTAAGTTTGCGTCCTCGTGTGCTCCGGAGGTCTCATCCTTCTGCGGTATATGGAGGATCCTCAATGACGTTCTTCTAGGACACGGGCGGAGAAGGAAACAGGAAGTTTCACGTTGCTATGACAACACATTGCGCTCTCACACCTGTCAGATTAATTGAAATGATTTCTACATGATTTTAAGAGGTGAAAAGTTGTGCAATAAAAGACGTTGGCCAACGCAAATAATTCTGGGTTATCTCTAGCAACGAAGGATCACTCACGTGTCCTCCATATTCCTGTGAATGAAGGTGGTCGCATTTGAAGGCTGCGTCCGGAGTGTCCTACCTGCTTTCATGTAACGAGACAGCCTCGATGACGTAGCAGCCTTCGAATGAGACCTCCGGAGCACGCAGACTTCCGAAACGAGACACAACCACATTCGAAGGCCCCCCCCCCCCCCCAAAAAACCCTCACATGCTAGTGATACATGAATGTTGTTGGTGGGTAAATTATGTGTTCATGTCCTCATACAGTGAGCAGTAGAGATCGACCGATATTGATTTTTTTTTATAACCGATACCAATTATTTGCATGTTTATGTGCCCGATTCCCGATATGCAGAATTGATGTTTATTTACTGTTATACTTCTGTTTTTGACACACCGATTGCAACACCACTGAACTGAACAAACCATTTTATTTATAACAATCACTCCTTTGATTGTTCCTCCTTGCATACAAAGCAAAACAACTTGTATTATACACCAATAAATAGAGGTGTCTGAAAAAATAAAGTGCACTGTTAATAAAGTGTCTTTGTTCAAAAATAATTCTAACCAATTAAAAAATAAAACTAAAAAAACCCTCATTTATTTTATACTCATTTATACTCATTACTTATTTACTATAATACACCAATAAAATGTGAAGAATAATTCGTTGGATAATATTAATTTACTGTAGCTAGACTACCACATTGTCAGGAAAGTAACAAACTTAACAGCGTATACATCATTATAAAATACCTGCTGATAAAGTCTTATTTATATATGCATTTACTTGGAACTATAAGGTCATATTCAAACTGCGATCACTCGTGGAGATAATAAATAGTTAATGTCCACATTGCTGTATTTATTAAGATGTTTATCTGCAAAATAATGGTTATATAGTCAATGATAATATAACTTAAGGTGTTTTTTTAAACGACTTCATCTTTTTAAAAGTTACATGAGGCATGAGTTAGCTGAGCATCAACCCGAGTGAACAGCAATATGAATGATGAGCACAGTCAAAAAAGATAATTAAATTCAGCTCTTTTATTTACAACATGCATTTATTCATGGCTGTTTCATTTAATTAATGTAAAGTTGCGTCTTTATTGGGAGAGGAATTGATGGCTAACCAGTGGTGTGCACAGACCTCTGCTGGGGCAGGGGCTGAAGGATTAAAAAAGGGCACTTAAAAATACTTCACAAAAGTACTTTTACTGCAACATATTAACAAGTGTATTTTTACAGTGTCTAAACAGGTGCAGAAATTGATTATTATATTTCAAATAAAATCAAAATAGGGAGAGAAATATAGGCTACTATAATTAAAAATATATACTGTTAACTTTACTGAACAAAACAGTAAGAATCATGTTGAATTTGTGTTAAATTTTGTTAATATTTTATCGCTGTATTATATACATATGTGGAAGTGCTAACTGTCATGAAATTAGCACTTGGACGCATTTTCCCAAAACATACAAATTAACAGCAATTAAAACAGTCAGAAATTACCCTCCATTAAAGTCCAGTATTTTCCCCTGGAATTCATTTGCCAACTTGCCAAGATAAAGACCTGGAGAAAATATAGAATCCTGACCAAAATACAATAGAAAATATACTGGTTTTAATGGAAACTAATAGTGTCTGTTGGTGGGTTTTTTCTATTGGGGCAGATTTATCCTATTGGAATAATGCCAAAAAACACACTACTGGAAGGAATCTTGTATCTCAATTAGGGGTGTGCAAGATTTATTGTGTGTGATAATATTGTAAATCTTGTTTTAACGATGTGCGAAATCATATTATCGAGTATGTCACGCGGTTTTTAAGCTCAACTAAAAACAGCACTCAGTGTTCACAAATACTTTAGCCAAGCACTGCGTATGCACATTCACAGCGCGGTTAGCACTTTAGCCGTTTGCACTGTCTCTGTCAGCTCTGCTCTGCTTGTGTGGGGCGCAGAGGTGCTCATGTGCACGATCGCAGAGTGGACAGCGTCAGTCAAAGTCAGCTTTATTGTCAATTCTGCCACATGTACAGTACATACAAATGGAGGATTGAAATTGCGTTACTCTCAGACCCTAGGTGCATACAGATAACATAGAATAAACATTTATTAAAAAATATATCAAATTACAGATAAATACAAAATCTCTCTCTCTCTCTCTCTCTCTCTCTCTCTCTATATATATATATAGAGATTTTGTATTTATCTGTAATTTGATATATATTGATATATATATATATATATACACAAAACAACTTAACAAGCAAGGGATATGTAACCGAGATAAATGTGCAAACCAATTAAATAATCAATAGTGCAGATGAAATAAACAGCAGTGCAGATGAAATAAACAACAGTGCAGATGAAATAATCAAATCAAATGGTGCAGATGAAATAAACAACAGTGTAGATGAAATACACAACAGTGCAGATGAAATACACAACAGTACAGATGCAATAACAACAGTGCAAATGTAATGTAGTGCAAAGCTTATCAGTCTGTTTAAAAGTGTCAAGAGAGCAGGCTTGTTTAACTGACTTAGAGGTAGTTAGTTGAGGTGGCTCAGACCACTACTGAAGAGGGGTTAAGCAGTCCAATGTTCCGTAAAGTGACAAGTGCGGGACAGAGTATGATGTGGGAAGGGATGGATGGGTTCAGAGTTCAGAGGTGCGTGTGGCAAGGGAGGGGAGGGAAGGCAGGGTCGGAAGGGAGTTTAGCTTCCTGACTGCCTGGTGTATGAAGCTCTCCGTGTGACGGGTGGGTGGGATCACCTGCAATGCAGAGGGCTTTGCGGGTGAGACGGGTACCAAAAATGTCCTGGATGGAGGGGAGAGAGACACCAACGATCTTCTCAGCTGCTCTCACTATGCGTTGGAGGGTCTTGCGGCAGGACGTGTTGCAGGTGCCATACCACACAGTGATGCAGCTGGTCAGGATACTCTCGATGGTGCTTCTGTAGAAGGTGCACATGATGGGGGTTGGGGCTCTGGCTCTTCTCAGTTTGCGGAGAAAGTAGAAGCGCTGTTGTGCTTTCTTCGCCAGTGCTGCAGTGTTGTTAGTCCAGGAGAGGTCCTCAGTGATGTGCACACCCAGGAACTTGGTGCTGCTCACTCTCTCTACGGTCGCACCATTGACAGTCAGAGGAGCATGCTGAGTGTGCGCTCTCCTGAAGTCGACAACAATCTCCTTCGTCTTCTCCACGTTCAGAGAGAGATTGTTGTCACTGCACCACCTGGCCAAGTGGCTCACCTCACTCCTGTAGTTTGTCTCATCTCTGTTGCTAATGAGACCCACCACAGTTGTGTTGTCTGCAAACTTGATGAAGAGGTTTGAGTCGTGTGATGGTGCGCAGTCGTGGGTCAGTAGGGTGTAGAGGAGGGGGCTAAGTACACATCCTTGGGGGGCCCCCGTGTTCAGTGTGATAGTGCTGGATGTGTTACTGCCAACCCAGTACTGCCTGAGGTCTCCCAGTCAGAAAGTCCAACAGCCAGTTGCACAGCGAAGTGTTTAAACCCAGCTGGAACAGTTTGTGAGTGAGCTGTTGAGGGATGATTGTGTTGAATGCTGAACTGAAGTCTATGAACCGGATTCTGATGTAAGAGTTTTTTTTGTCCATATGAGTTAGTGCAGCATGAAGAGTAGTGGCGATGGCATCATCAGTCGAGTGCTTGGACCGATATGCAAACTGGAACGGGTCCAGAGAGGGGGGGAGGACAGATTTGATGTTGTGCATGACCAGCCGTTCAAAGCACTTCATGAGAATAGGAGTGAGTTGTGTTCATGAGAATAGGAGTGAGATGTTGAAAATGTCGGTGAAGACATCAGTGAGTTCTGGAGGAGTACTCGAGGAGTTAATTCGTGTTTTCCTGATGAATACTGTCAGTTCTGAAGAATAAATCCATATAGACTTGATTTCAAAGCTGCAATGCAAAGCTCTGATGTGGGAATAATTAGGCTTAAATCCGAATGAGAGCATGCGTGAATGAGCCGTTATTTGTTTAAAAAACAGTTGCAAAGGAAAGAGCAATACAACTAACTTAATCTAAAACATAAGCTTCCCACACAAGTTTTCTTTAGATTGGCTACTTTTCTATTACAGTGTGCTTCTTGCTTTTTATGCTGCACAGTTCACAGTACACCAGTGATGTGTTTCTGCTTGAATGATTCCGTTTAAAGTCCTTAAAGGGACAGTTTACTCAAAATATCATCTTTTCTATACATTCAAATATAATATATTCTAACATTGTTTTTTTACCCTTATGTTGTTAAAAACCTGTATATGACATTTCTGTGAAACAAAAGAAGATATTTTGAGACATGTCTCAATGGTTTTGTGCTGTAAAATAGAAGTCAATGGGGTTCATTGTTGTTTGGTTAATATTGTTCTTTAAATTATCTTCTTTTAAGTTCTGCACAATTAATAGTCACAAAGGTTGACATAAGAATGAGTAAATGATGACAGGATTTGATGAGACACTCATTCTCTATTACTAATATCAACAATAGATATCCTGGTAACATGTAAGATGAAGCTAGTACAACACTAGACTTTAGGATGCAAAATATCGCCTGCATATCGTTATCGGGAAATCCCAGAAAATATCTAGATATAATTATTTTGCCAATTTCGCACACCCCTATTCTCAATGGGGAAAAAAAGCTAATGGTTTGCATTAAACTGTTTACAGAAATAATAGTCTACAAAGAACGTTCCTTATCGTTAAAACAGTGAATGACTTTAGATTAATCATGCAAAACTCCCGTTATAATCAATGAAATTGACTATACCATTATTTATGATGAACACGGTGATATTCGCACATCTCAACAGATCCATCTGTCACTGCTGGGTGTAATGCTTTACCCAGCAAAAACACGCCAGCTCGAGCAGATCTACATGTAATACTGTAATCTACTTTTTCTGTCATTTTCACTAGGGATGCACGGTATGAACATTTTTAACCGATACCGATAACCGATACTTAAGTCCTCCCAATGGCCGATTCCGATACAGATACCGATAACCAATAAGTTCATATTTTTATATTATAATTTTCATGTAATCTTCAGTTTGTGCTCCCAGTAAAAGGAAAATCTAAGATGCACTGATATTTTAGTGTTCTGGGAACAACGCTCTGTGTTTTAGGCTTTGCGTTTGTAACTTTAGCTGCTGCGGCTTCTTATTCTTTCAATACATATTCAACCTTTCAAGTGAGATATAAGTTTGGTTGTTTAAAAAATTGATGCCTTTTTTCCTCCTCTCAGAATCCTTGCTGAGCATGTTTTGCACATAGCAATAGGATTCCCTCCATTGGAACTTTAATATTTTTCGCAGAGCATTGAGCGCCTTTCTGAAAGTTCCGCTTTGCTCGCTCAATTTGCTCTGTGTCGCATGCTCAGCACTTTTGGTGATTTGCTTTTCGCTGCTGAATTACTATCCCGTGTACACTGCATGAGCCTGAATAATAGAACAACGGCATGCACGTCAATAAACACCTCGTCCGTTTGCGGAGGTGCGAGCGCAACCAACAGAGGCTCGCGGTGCGGAGCAACAAAGCTTGAATCAGGCTAATCTTAGAAAAAAAACTTTTTAAAATTATTATTTAATTCTTGTGAGACGTAATCATTGCAGTGTCATACATAACCAATGTAACGGTTGCTTTTCTGAAATAAAATAAACCTCAGTGTCATACGCGGCTGACAAATGCGATCTCTTGCCCTGTGTTTTGGTCTATTTTTCTTTAAAAAGTGTTTCTTTAAATCCAGTAATAATAAATTTTTCATTTTAAGTATTTTACATTTGCCCTGTGCACGCTACGGTGGCTAACGTTACAGGACTCTGTGAGCTCATCTCTTTTTTGGGGGGGGGCAAAGCTGCGTAAACTACATATCATGGATTAAATGTAACATATCTCATTTGTGCATAAATGGCTGTTTATTAAGTTTATTATATAAAAAAGTTTATTAATTAAAATAAGCTACAGCAAGTAAGCTTTACCTGTGCTGTGCACGCTATTGTTTCCGTTCATCTCCCCTCAGGCGCTCTGCTGAAATGACACTCCTGCACACAATTCTCTAAACGGCCACAAGATGGTGGCGTTAATCAGTAAATCCGATATTACCATCACGATTCCCAATGATGGGGAAAATGCTTAAATATCAGAAAATTATCGGGAAAATTATATATTGGTCGATCTCTAGCGAGCAGCAGACAAATTCACGAGCGTCACACGTGTGTAGTAATACGATAAACTGTGCAGCTCATTTACTTTCACGCAAAACAAGCGGATGACATGTAAAAATCCAGATTGCATTTCCACTTTTCCTTACCTGTTTCCACATTGCCAAATCACAGGGCTGTACATATGGACTCAGTGCACCAGGAAAACAAGTTGGAAATGCAAAGCAACTAAAATAGCGGTGCATTAACATCACACACAACAATCAAAGAAGAGAAGGAGTTACCCTGCCCGGAGGAAGCCCGGGGCCCCCGTCTGGAGCCAGGCCCAGATGGAGGGCTCGTTGGCGAGCGCCTGGTGGCCGGGTTTGCCATGGAGCCCGGCCGGACACAGTCCCAAGAAGTGAAGTGTCACCCCCCTCTTCATCCTATGGGCCCACCACTCGTGGGAGAAACCGTGGGGGTTGGGTGCGCAGCCACATGAGTGGCAGTGAAGGTCTGGGCAGCAGAGGCTGGCTCTGGGAACGTGAAACGTCACCTCTCTGTGGGTGAAGGAGCTAGATCTGGTGGGGATTACCTCTACTCACAGTCTTGGTTCTGGAACCGTTTTCCTGGATAGGGGATGGACTTTATTCTTCTCTGGAGTTCCCCAAGGTGTGAGGCACCGAACAGCAGTTCAGAGTATACAGCCTTCTTGGAGAGTGAAGTCCTGTATGGGGCTTCAATAGGGGACTCCGTAGTTCTGCTGGGAGACTTCAATGCACATGTGGGCAATGATGGAGACACTTGGAGAGGCGTGATTGGGAGGAACGGCCCCCCTGATCTAAACCCGAGTGGGTGTTTGTTGTTAGATTTCTGTGCTAGGTATGGGTTGTCTATAAGGAACACCATGTTTGAACATAAGGATGCTTATAAGATTACATGGTACCAAAGCACCCAAGGTTTAAGGTCGATGATTGATTTTGTGATTGTATCATTTGATCTGAGGCCACATGTTTTGGACACTTAGGTGAAGAGGGAGGCGGAGCTGTCAACCGATCACTATCTGGTGGTGAGTTGGGTCAGGGGGTGGGGGAAGGCTGTGGACAAACCTGGTAAGCCCAAATAAGTAGTGTGGGTGAACTGGGAACGTCTGGAGGAATCCCCTGTCTGTGAGACCTTAACTCTCACCTCCGGCGGAGCTTTCTGACATCCCTGTGGAGGTTGGGGACATTGAACCTAAGTGGGCAATGTTCAAAACTGCCATTGCTGAAGCTGCGGTAGGGAGCTGTGGTCTCAGGGTCTTAAGTGCCTCAAGGGGCGGTAACCCTCGGACACCGTGGTGGACACCGGTGGTCAGGGAAGCTGTCCAAATGAAGAAGGAGTCCTTATGGGATATGGTATCCCGAAGGACTCCATAGGTGGTTGCAAGGTACCAACAGGCTCAAAGAGCCGCAGCCTCTGCTGTGAGAGAGGCAAAGCAGCGGGTGTGGGTGAGGTTCGGAGAAGACATGGAGAAGGACTTTCGGACAGCACCAAGGTGTTTCTGGAAAACCATCCACCACCTCAGGAGAGGGAAGCAGGGAACCATTCAAGCTGTGTACGGAGGTTATCGGGTGGTGGAAGGAGCACTTTGAGGAACTCCTAAATCCGACTAACACACTCTCAATGGTAGAGGCAGCTGGAGGTTGATGGGGGATCGCCATCAATTTCCTTGGGGGAAGTCACTGAGGTAGTTAAACAACTTCACAGTGGCAAAGCCCCAGGGATTGATGAGATCTATCCAGAAATGCTGAAAGCAATGAGTGTTGAGGGGATGTCTTGGATGACACGCCTCTTTAACATTGGGTGGGAGTCAGGGACAATTACCAAGGAGTGGCAGACCGGGGTGATGGTTCCCCTGTTTAAAAAGGGGGACCGGAGAGTGTGTGCTAATTACTGGGGTATCACACTTCTCAGCCTCCCTGGTAAAGTCTACTCCAAGGTGCTGGAAAGGAGGGTGCGATCGATAGTCGAACCTCAGATTGAAGAGGAGCAATGCGGTTCAAAGATGTTTGGTCCGCACCTGCCGCAGTGCTGTGGCATGATTTAGTCCTTTGGTAATAAAACATAGAGGCTTTATCTTAAGTCACTAGGTTATAGTAGGTAAGAAATCTGGATCATGAAACAGCACTCCGGAATCGTGAGACGTGTATGTCTCAAAGGGGGAAATGTTGAAGATTTTATTAACCTAAATCTAAAGGAATCGCATACAATCTAAGCCACTATTATAATTCTCTATACATGTGGCTCCAGGTCTTTGTTTCAAAACCCCCATCCCTAAAACTTCCATCAGACCTGTGTGCCCACCCCCAAACATTCCTTTGGACATGTGTGCCCATCCCCAAACATTCTATCTATAAAAGGCTTGCCCTTAGTAGGCCAAGACGGTTCTCTCCTATGCGGGTCCCTGTCCTCTGCAGTTCTCTGTGGGAGGGCCCGGCCCTGCATATGGGGGGCTCGGCTCTTTATTGGTTTAGTCAATAAAAGTCTATCTGATGGAATCAAAACCCGACTCGAGTGGTTAATGAAGAATGGAAAAAAGAAACCACAACAGTTCCGCCCTGGTTGTGGAGCAACAGACCATCTCTTTACTCTTGCAAGGATCCTGGAGGGGGCCTGGGAGTATGCCCAGCCGGTTTACATGTGTTTTGTGGACCTGGAGAAGGCGTATGACCGAGTCCCCCGGGAAATACTGTGGGAGGTGCTGCGGGAGTATGGGGCGAGGGGGTGCCTTCTTAGGGCTATCCAATCCCTCTACTTCCAAAGCGAGAGCTGTGTTCGGGTTCTCGGCTGTAAGTCTGACTTGTTCCAGGTGGGGGTTGGCCTCTGCCAGGGATGCGCTTTGTCACCAATCCTGTTTGTGATATTCATGGGCAGGATATCGAGGCATAGTCGTGGTGGGGAGGGATTGCAGTTCGGTTAGCTGGAGATCTCATCACTGCTTTTTGCAGATGATGTGGTCTTGATGGCATCATCTGTCCGAAACCTGCAATACTCATTGGATTAGTTCGCAGCCGAGTGTGAAGTGGCTGGGATGAGAATTAGCACCTCGAAATCTGAGGCCATGGTCCTCAGCAGGAAACCGATGGAGTGCCTGCTCCAGGTAGGGAATGAGTCTTTGCCCCAAGTGAAGGAGTTGAAGTACCATGGGTTCTTGTTGACGAGTGAGGGGAAAATGGAGCGGGAGATTTGCCGGAGAATTGGAGCAGCGGGGGCGGTACTGCAGTTGCTTTACGACAGCGTTGTGATGAAGAGAGAGCTGAGTCTAAAGGCAAAGCTCTCAATTTACCGTTCAATTTTCGTTCCTACCTTTACCTACGGTCATGAAGGGTGGGTCATGACCGAAAGAACTAGATCGCGGGTACAAGCGACCGAAATGGGCTTCCCCAGGAGAGTAGCGGGCCTCTCTCTTAGAGATAGGGTGAGAAGTTCGATCATCTGTGAGGAACTCGAAGTAGAGCCACTGCTCCTTTACGTTGAAAGGAGCCAGTTGAGGGGGTTCTGGCATCTGGTAAGGATGCCCCCTGGGCGCCTCTCTAGGGAGGTATTCCAGGCACGTCCAGCTGGGAGGAGGCCTCCAGGAAGACCCAGGACAAGGTGGAGAGATTATATCTACACATTGGCCTGGGAACGCCTCGGGATCCCCCAGTCAGAGCTAGTTGATGTAGCTTGGGAAAGGGAAGTTTGGGACCTCCTGCTGGAGCTGCTGCCCCGCGACTCGACTCAGGATAAGCGGATGAAGATGATGACAAACAATCAATCACCACGACAAACACACAAAGCGACTCACATGCAAAACTAACGTATCGCACGTGTGCTACATTGGTACATTTATTCTTCTTACAAACAGATTTGTTCGAAGCATGTCGCACTGTACAGCCCTGCTGTCGTACAAAAATTTTCATTATAAATGGCATGTATGAGGACTACATAAAAAAACATGTTTAAAAAAATTGCAAACATACATGCTGCCTGTCCACTTTGAATTTAATATTATAAATTTGCACGGGCTCAATTGGGGGGAGGGGGCAAATACTCTGTGACCTGACCCAATTGCAATTCTTTATATGCATATATTTTATATTCTCTCTGTTAATTAACTGTTCATTTTGTATCTATTTCTTCCAAAGTAATATATATACAAAACATAAAAAATATTTTAAAGGTCTAGTCATTATCTTCATCACTTGGTGCCCCCCAGTTGGATGGTGCCCCAGGGCACTCGCCCAATCCCGTCTATTAGGGATGTAGTGATTCACCTGAGCCGGTTAAAAATCGATTAAAATATGTAACGATTTCAGTCGACTGAAATGTTAAATGAATCGCAATGCATGTTTTGAACAGCAGGCTGCGCTGCGTTTATGGAAAAATACTTAACAGGCGCAATAGCAGCAAACAACATGTTGTAGAAATCAGTATGGCGACAACGAGTGTGTATGTTGATATTGAGGAAATTAAACTGTACTAAACTTTATTTCATTGTTCCTCAAACAGCGACAATAAAGTTCTATTTTTATTCTATTCTCAGAAATGTTTGCGGAAGATGTGTATTGTTTAGTGGCCATTAACATCTAAAACTCGTGGAAACGCAGGATGCGCCGCTTTCTCACAATCTCCCATTGCTCACACTCGTAAATTATATTTGCGGAAGACAAAGAGAGCCGCGACTCCAATTTGAAATGCGTACATGTCCCCACCACTTTTCAAAACAAAGTTACGCCACTGGATGCAGCAAGTATAACCATCACCACAATGAAAAGCTCCAGTCACAGCCACCTGTACGCAAAGAGCATACAGGATTTCAGCTAACGTTACTGGGGAAGACACTGGAACCCAGATACACAATTCCATCACGCCCCTACTTTAGCCGAACTGTCATGCCAACGCTTTACAGAGAAAAAAAATCTAAGGTGGTTGAGACACTCAGAAAGGCAGAAAGCTAGGAAAAGCACAAAGTATTTTTTCATATTGTAACACTCCCGTTCTGTCCCTGTTTTCAGTTTGTTTCTGGACTCCATTTCCCAGCATTCACTGCACCTTCACCCGGCCATTTTGATTTTACTCTCACCTGTGTCTCATCTGTGTGTGCATCTGTTCTGTGTTTGCTGTGTTTTGCTGAGTGTATTTAAGTTTCTTTTGAGTTCTGTTCCGCGTCTGGTCTGGTTGTTATTTTCCTCGTCTGGTGTCTGAACTTTTGAATATTTACCTGTTTATCCGTATGTTGAACACTTACCTGAAGACCTGATTGTTTGAATATATACCTGTTTATCTGAAGGTGGAATACTTACCTGAAGACCTGATTGTTTTAATATATACCTGTTTATCTGAAGGTGGAATACTTACCTGAAGACCTGATTGTTCTAATATATACCTGTTTATCTGAAGGTGGAATACTTACCTGAAGACCTGATTGTTTGAATATATACCTGTTTATCTGAAGGTGGAAGACTTACCTGAATACCTGATTGTTTGAATATATACCTGTTTATCTGTATTTGGGATACTTACCTGAAGACCTGTTTGTTGGAGCACTTACCTGTTTATCTTGGCAATAAATCTACCATCCATCATCTCTTGTGGCGTCCTCACCTGCCTGTGCACTCATCAGTTCCGTGACAGATACATCTTTTATTTGTGCTAGGAAAAGCCCAAAAATTTCATTTTGTAATTTAAAATTGCTATTTTGTTTTGTTATTTAATATAAAAGCATTTTTATTTTACAAAGAAATGTGCACTATTTTTTTTTTTAAAAGACATTATAAAGGGCACTTGTTCATTTCTAATTTGTCAGCTCATTTAGTGAAAAACTAAACGTGAATCGTGACCAATTGTTTCGTGAGATCTGTATTGTGAAGCACATCGTAAGTTAAGTGAATTGTTACATCCCTACCATCTATGGATAATCCGGCCCTGTTAGAGAGGTATGGAAAATGTGAAGTGCTGGGGTACTTTTATTTATTTACACCTTTATTTAACCAGGTAAGTCAATTGACCTATCGCTAAGCCCCGCCCCCCTTAGATACTGTCCCTAGCTCGGACAACCACACAGAGTTCGCTAATGTCTTACTATGAGAGCTGTCAGTGTGAAAGCTTAGTCCCAAGAGTGATTCAGAGTCGACTCCCATTTTTACAAGCTAATAACTTTGTTATTTGTTCACCTTCCGATTTACAACTTTGGCAGACTGCTTACTTTCAAACACGGCAAGATTACACAATGCATGAAATGTATTGTTTATGATCTCGTGGAATGTACTCTTTAAATATACCATGAAGGGATATATAAATTTTTTTACAATAAATATGGTAGATAACAAGATTAATTCTGAAGCAAGGGTTTATAGATCACAATTCAAGTGGGAGAAGCCCGTCTTCATGATCGCAAATTATACTGTTCATGTACCGCAGGGCAAGATTAAATTAATTTATATTTAACCATTTTATATGGAGAGCCACTGACATGTATACCCTCGTTTATGTGTTTTTAACCTGCAATGAACGTGACGTGGGAACAGTTAGCTATTTAGGTTTGTACATGATGACATTAACGTTCTGTTTAAGCACATGAAAATTGTAAGTTAATGAGAGCATGACAACCGTTTTCTTTGGGATTGGGGTTGAACGAGGTTACTGCGCTCACATTTTGCTCTGTCTTTTTTAGGTTTAGCAAATGGAATAAAATAAATTACATTCCCCATCCTTTCAGGATACCTAGAATCAGTGTGACAAGTCAGCCAGGCACATCATTTTACCATTTATGTAGCATAAACACCGTAAAAATGATAAGCGCTCTATGCTTCTTTATGGCACTGAAACCTAAAGTTGTCCATGTTCCGGTCTCTGTGCAACTGATACTCACCTGCCATTGGCTCATCTGCTTTTGAGAGGAGGGGCTTAGCGATAGGTCAATTGAGAACCAGTTCTCATTTACAATAACTACCTGGCCAAGTGGCAGCATAAGAGGAACAGGATTGGGAAACACTGATTCAAAGGAATTGTTCAAACAAAAAAATAAATCTGCAGGTGTCAAATTACATGGTTACCAAGGTCTTTCTCAATATCTAATTAATATAAAAAAATAAACAGTAGTCCATGAAAGTTGGTCTATCCAAGTCACAAAATAATCTCTTATCTTTTGTAACGCTCCAAACCTTCTCCCACTTACTTGAAACATTTTTTTAACCAACCTGTTAAGGCTTGTTGCTTCATAAGAGTGCATGCATTTACAGAACAAGACCATATCCCGGTCATGAGAGGCCAGTGGTTCACAGATGGCACCTGGTTGCCTTTGGAGCAAGAGGATAGTGACCTCATTGAACTGGAGCATCTGGAACGTTTCCGAGGACAGCAGATAAAAGACACATTTGACACAGAAGTTGTGACCACCACTGTGGACAGCAAGGATGGTAATAGCTAATGCAACTAGGTTAAGGCGGGCATACACGGTCAAATTTTGCTGTCGTACGAGCTTGTAGGGTGATTTTTTTTCAATCCCGAGGAAATCGTCGATGTTCGTATGGTCGCGACCTGTGCTAGGAATTACGAGCCAAGCAGAGTGCCTTACGACCACTTCCTGAACTCCCGATCATTTTTAAACATGTTGAAAAAGTTCGGGAGCTATCGGATTGAAACCATGACATGTACGCTGTTGAATGAGCCGATTTGTTGAGCTATCTGAAATCGACCAATCAGGAGCAAAGGAAAACCACAGAAGAAGAAAGACGAAGATGGCAGCGCCACTGCGAATTTGGACCATTGAAAAAAAAATGTTCCTATTTGCACAAACTTGCGTAACACGCTATGATTGATATCTTCCGTGGCCACATCAAAACATACACGGACAGATACACTAACGTTATTAGCTCAAGTTGTTTTTGAAGAACAGAAAGTCCATGCTGTTCTCTGCTCTTCAACCAAACTCTTCACCATGCCCTTGTTTATCAAGCTATTGCTGCCATAAAGAAAGCAATATCTTCTTCTGACTCCATGTTTTTGGAGCGGAACTTCGATTGCTTCGGAAATTGGCAGGTTGTACAATTGTTTCATGTATCACTGCCTCCATACACTTTTCAGATTAACTCACTTGTGACATGCCTGGACATACTGTCTTCCTACCATCAGAATTCACCGTATATGCCCGCCTTAAAAAAACACATTTACATTTACATTTATGCATTCAGCAGACACTTTTTTTTAAGTGGCATTCAGTACATTCAAGGTGTAAAAATTTTTAATCAATGTGTGTGTACTCCATGAAAATGGAACCTATCTTTGAGCTTTGTATTGTTAGTGCCATGCTCAATAAAATGGACTTACAGGATCACTAAGACATATATTTTATAGAAAAGGTATTTATTTTCAGTTCTATTTGCACAAATTACTAATGTTCTTAACTGAAAAGATCTGATCTTGTTAGACATTTAACATTATTTAACACTCAGGTAATGTGAAACAGGACCGATTAACTATGCCTTCAATTCACTCAGCCATTCACAGTCTGAAACTGAGCCGGAGTCATGTGGACTGGCACAGTGTGGATGAAGTGTACCTTTACAGTGATGCCACCACCTCCAAGATAGCACGTACTGTCACACAGAAGCTGGGATTCTCCAAAGGTTTGTAACACTGATTAATGAGTACATTCTCAATATTGTTGCCCATTTACAGTACATGTAGTGTGAATCTGGTTTGGGTCATATTTCACACAAAACTTGAAAATGAAACTGAAAAATATTTTTTAGTGTAGGCACTGATAGCCTCGTGGTTAGTCGCCAACATATCTATTGCTAATGCTCATGTGGTCCTTTGCCTATCCCGCTCCCCTGTTGTCATCCAGCACTTTCCTGTCTGCTCTGCACTATCCTATCATAATAAAGACAAAAAAGCCCATAAACATAACTATAAATATTGTGGTAATTTTTTTTATGTGAAATATGACATGTGTTTAACAGGTTTAGCAAGTCTCCATTAAATTAGTAGACCCATATATATTAGATCAATGTTTCATGTACACTTTTGTTTAATTTTAAAGCATTTCAGCACATTGAAAAAGTGTTTGTTGTAAATAAGATCAACGTTTTATAATACATTTGTGTTTACTTTTTAAAGGGATAGTTCACCCAAAAATAAACATTTTGTTAAAAAAATAATTTACTCACCTTTGAGTTGTTCCAAATCTGTATACATTTCTTTGTTTTGATAAACACAGAGAAAAATATTTAGAAGAATGCTTGTAACCAAACAGTTCTTGGACCCCATTGACTACCATGGTTATAAAATTACTTTATTATTTTTTTAGAAAAGGACAGCAAGGGTCTGAGGTACTTTTGACTACCATGATAATTTTTATTACCATGGTAGTCAATGGGGTCCAATAACATTTATTCATTTGGCAGACGCTTTTATCCAAAGCGACTTACAATTGAGGAAAACAGTAAGCGAACAGTAAGCAATATTCACGAGAAGTGCTAGTAATACAAAGTTTCAGGTACAACGTCAAGATAGTATAAGCAAGTATATAGAGAACATTAGAAAAGGAAAAGGTAGAAAGTTCTTTTTTAATTTATTTTTATATTTTTTATTATTATTATGAGACAGTTAAGTGCTCACGGAAGAGGTGGGTCTTCAGCTGTTTTTTGTGAAATTGATCCAGCCGTCCTGATGGAAACAGGAAGATCGTTCCACCAGCAGGGAACGGTGAAAGAAAATGTCCTTTAGATGGATCTCAGGCCTCTCTGTGAAGGAACAACGAGGCGCCGATCGTTTTCAGACCGCAGACTTCTGGAGGGGATGTAGGTCTGTAAGAGAGAGTTGAGGTAGATGGGTGCTGTGTTAGTGGCTGTTCTGTAAGCAAGCATCAGTGCCTTGAACTTAATGCGTGCCGCTACTGGGAGCCAGTGCAGAGAGATGAGCAGAGGTTTGATTACAAGCAATTCAATACAACCACTGTTTGATTACAAGTATTCTTCCAAATATCTTTCTCTGTATGCAACCAAACAAAGAAATTTATACAGGTTTGGAACAACTATTCATGACAGAATTTTCAGTTTTGGGTGAACTATCCCTTTAAGCATTTCAGCACATTAACATTTGAAAAATAACCTTTTTTCTTTTATGTCTGGTTAGCTTCCAGCAGTGGGACGCGTCTTCACAGAGGTTACGTGGAGGAGGCTGCTCCTGAGGACACGCCCCCTGAGACAACACATATAGTCTTTGTGGTGCATGGGATTGGGCAGAAAATGGATCAAGGGCGCATAATTCGAAATACAAGCATGTAAATCCACAAATCACATAGCTTAATGTGCACAAAATCATTTAGATCCATAATCAATTAATGTATATCATAATTGTTTAGGATGCGTGATGCTGCTCGTAAAATGGAGGAGAAGCACTTTTCTGACCACACAAATGAACATGTTGAGTTCCTTCCGGTCGAATGGAGATCTAAACTGACCCTTGATGGAGGTATTGTCTATGAACAGTCACTACTAAACACAGTACAGTATATCTGAAAATGTCTGTCGATGATGTTATAGTTAATTTGTGATTAAATTTACTCTTTTAGACACTGTGGACTCCATTACTCCTGATAAAGTGAGGGGTTTGAGAGACATGTTGAACAGCAGTGCAATGGACATTATGTACTACACAAGCCCCTTGTACAGGGATGAGGTGAGATACAAAATGTAAAGCAGTATCCCATGTACCTTCTGTGGAGAAAATATTCCCATAATCCAGTGGTTCTCAACTAGGGCTGGGCGATTAATCGATATTAATTGCGATTAGCTAATCGCAAAGGCTGCGATGTGAAAAATATGAAACGCGTCTGTACCAGTCAAAGCAAAAGCATGACTGCCCGGCTCGCCTTGAGTGACAGTCTTACTAACCAATTGAGTGAGCGCACCTCCGTTCTGCCCAGTCAGCACTGCCCTAGCCTGCGTAAATGCCCACTATTACAAAATAACAAACAGAACGCGGGAGAGAGACAGCGAGTGGGATTGTGGTGTCTCGGAATGCTTCTCATTCTCGCGTCTCTCTGCTCTGCATGCACGGCGCATATCCCGCGTTTCATGGGCGAGACGTTTACACTTGGCCCACACACGCAGCCTGTTTTGTAATGCTTGTAATGTCCAGCTCCGTACCGCAAGTCTCCACGAGCGCACCTGTGTTAGCTTGCGCCTGGCTCCACGTTTATAACAAATGTACATTCAATCTAACTGCTTTGCTAATTTCACAATGAAGTAGCCTATGTAACATTTGTAATATTTAAATAATTTACTAAAGTAATAGGCTACAGTTCTTTATTTATTCAAAATAAACAAAAATTTCCAGTGAAATTTAGTAATTAAGTTCATTCTGTGAGTATTAATACCATTATATCTTCCCTGCTGAAAAAACAATAGAACTCCTCCCAAAACACAATCGAAAGTTTGATGGTTATAATGGGAATTGTATTGGTTTTAATGTAAACTATAATGGTGTCTACTGGTATTTGATGGATTATTTTGGTGGGATGTAATCTGGCATATGAAAACCAATAAAACAACAGTATAAATAATGCCCAAAACACACTATAACTAATGGTTTCCATTGTTTTTTTGTTCAGTGGGGTAACAATACACTATTGACAGTATTGAGCTGAAGCTTAACTTTGCAAAATTAAATCGCAAATCGAATCGCAATCGCAATATCTGTCAAAATAATCGCAATTAGATATTTTCCCCAAATCACACAGCATTTTGACTGCGGTCCATATCACTTCGCCAAGTTACAGAAAACTGTAATAACAAAAATATTAGGCTGTAGCCTACAGTCCATCACAGCACACGGCTTGTGCTTGATCTGCCGTTTTAAATGTCAAACTTTTTACAATTAATGGAAAAATGCAGTTTAATTTTAGACACGATACACGTCACATAAAACCTCATTTGGGAATAGTGTATATTTAAAAAAGTCATTGCTGAAGAGCATTATTAACTGGGTTAAGACTCCTGCCGAATCTCTGGATACGAATCCAATTGAGATGGTGTGGAACGCTCTGAAGGCATGCAATATTCAATATTCCATTTTCATTAAACATCTTCATTTAACATATATCACCAAGTAAAACAAAACAGTAAACATTTTGAACACGCAGCAGCACGTTTAAAGCCAATGCGGGCATTACCTGCTTTAATATAATATTTATCTTTAAAGTGTAAAATGGTTTTTATTTTAAATGGTAAACTCATTTACAAACTTTACCATGCGCAGTCGTTTTACACTAAAATATGCTTAGCCTCATCATTAGAGCGCTCGTCTATCATACCGGATCGATGTTGGTTGGTTGGTTCGAAACTCTGTCGGAGCGGGCCTCGTAAGAATTTTTTTTTTTTTAGAAAACCACTAGCCACAGTATTAAGCCCTGTTTATAGGTATACATTTATCATTTCTAAAGTTTACTTTACTATTCACTATATTGTAGCGTTCTCAGACCAAGGCTAGTTCCACTCCCACCCGGTACCCACACAAACAAAACAAGAGGCGCAGTGCCCTGCACTCCATCTACATCAAATAACAGCTGTAACCATTTGACATAAAATGTAAATTAACCACATTAACCATAGTGTTAACCACTGTTTAAACATGTTTAAACAAGTTCAATGATTTATAGCATTTATTGTTAATATGTATAATTATTACCAGAAGAAATATTGTCATAGTACCCTAGGTTTGGTGAAACGCCACCACTGCATTTAACGTTACTTACTGACGTGCAGATAGCATCTGCTGGACAATTCTCTTTACGTGTTTGACCATACAATACAATATACAGTGCTTACACAAACACATTCAATATTACATTTTATTGACTTAGTAAATAAAATATGCATTTAACGTTACTTACTGACGTGCAGATAGCATCTGCAGGACAATTCTCTTTACGTGTTTGACCATACAATACAATATACAGTGCTTACACAAACACAAACACAAACACATTCAATATTATATTTTATTGACTTAGTAAACTTTTATTTAAAATAGATTTAAGACCCAAGATTTGCAACCTACTCTTAATCTTTAGATGTTCTCACATTCTTTGTTCCAGCCGCTTCACAACATTCCACACTGATAGGCCAGTTGGGTGTTGGGCCTGTTATCTTCCCAGGTGTGAATCACTTCATGGCCATTGACACCAAGTTAAATCTGTATCTTTATCATGTGATATGTGGGCAGAATTGGTTTTTAAAACTAGTTTTGTAACTAGCTATAATGACGCATTTAAACGCAAATCAGAGCTGTTGTAAAATGTAAAACAAAACAAAAAAACTTCAAAACTCATTCACAACAAACTTAAATTATGTCTATACACATTTATCTTGAAACTCTTAATCAAAAATGAGAAAATAAATAATTTTGATTGACATGTAGCCTAATGGGTCTCCAGTCAGTATTGTTTAAGTCCCAATGTTCATGCCCATATCTACCTGGATAAATACAGATGATCCTTCAGTAAAAGCATCTCAAAATGACAAAGTGCACACGACCCGCTCCAACCGAGCCTCGAACCAAAGAGCTAACGTCGATCCGGAATGAGAGATGAGCGCTCTGACGATGAGGCTAAATGTATTTTAGTGTAAAATGATCACGCATGGTAAAATAAAAACCATGGAGTGAGATCATGCATCGAAAAACATGCCTAAAATACGAAAATGTTTCAATATGCAACTCCCAACTATGTTAACTTCCTAAAGTGTGTCCAACAACTTTGATTTAATATTATGATCGGTTTTAACTTTCAAAAAGTAGTTTCTGAAACGAATGATACAAGAATCATTAAGCATTTCTGCACATTCACAAAGACGTGCACTTGTAGCGCCTGCCATGTTTAAAAAACTAACATTATGAAAAAGCCTATTGCGTTTCTTAATTAATTCTTAATTCACTATTACTTGCCTAATTTTTGCTTCCACTAAACAGTACATATGACTCAAATGCAATTAATATATCGTTTTATTATAAAAATGTTGACTTTATAGTATAACATTGGTGACATATGGTAGATGTTTCATGGCTGTGCAATGCAACTCTAAACACGTTATAATTATATACGTTGTATAATTACATATTACTTAGCATTGAAATATAATGTTTATTATAGTTTATATACTATTCATCAAATAGCCTACATTTAGCTTCTAAAGCTAAGATCCTGTGATAAAAGCTGTGACCTATGAACAATATACTGAACGTTTTGCACGTTTGTTCAAAGACACTATTGACCTTAAACAAACTAAGACAACGTAAGCATTAATATACGTACAATAACAAATATCTGTTCAGCCACGCTGTTATTACGCATGCGTCTTTAAAATACACCACGGTGCATGCGTAGTACAACATCCATGACTATTGGATTGATTCAGTACGTCATCACGCTACAGGCCTAAAACAAGTCGATGTGCCACCTGGTGGATCTTCTGGGAAGTGTAGCAGTTTTTTTTATTCTAAAAAACAGGTCAGACCAGTCCTGCGGCAAACTGCATGATCACCTTCAGGATCCTGCACGAAAAAACACAAATTTTTAAAGGCCAGATCTGTAAATGGCTTAATGTTATTTGTCTTATTTACACGACGGTATGTCATTTCTGTCTCTACATGGTCGCACGTTTACAATTGTCCTCTGCTCTCTTTATCGCACATGCAAGATGTTCCGCCTAGATGCGCACACACACAAACACATGTGCACACACACACAGGTGAGCACACTCGCACCAACGGACAGAGAGTGTGCGTTGAAAAATATGTTGCCTCAACCACCAAAAGCAGACAAAAATATATCTGCGAAATAAATATCCGAAAAGCAGACCAAAGTGTCTAAAGGGCGTAGCAACTAGTAGATTTTTCATGATTCCCCTTTAAATTTGTATTTTACTTTTTAAAACAGCTTAATTCATTGTACTGTAGTTAGCCTCTGTCATGACAGGGTTTCCGCTGGGTCTTAAAGTCTTAATTTCCAAAATCTAAATTTTAGGCCTTAATCTAAGTAAACCAGAGAACACGGTCGGAAATATTGGCGGTGGGTCAAAAAAGTGTGGGAGTGTCACGGTTCGGGTGATGCAGGCAGGCAGGCGAAGGCGAAGGGATGAAGTGAAGATTATTGTACATACACGGGCACACAAGGGTAACAGGTAGGTGATCCAAACACAGACAAACGGGTAAGTAATCCAGTCACAGGTATACGGGCAGGTAATCCAAACGCAGGTATACGGGCAGGCAATCCAAAAGCAGGTATACGGGTAGGTGTTCCACACACGGGTATACGGGTAGGTGTTCCATAATAACAACCAGACCGGACAAGAAACAAAGCAAACAACTGAACTTAAATAACACATGGCAAACACAAAACAGGTGCAAACAAATCAAACACAGATTACAAACAGGTGCAGAGTCCAATCAAAAATGGCCGGGTGAGAGTAAACCAGAGATCACGGTCGGAAATATTGGCGGTGGGTCAAAAAAGTGTGGGAGTGTCACGGTTCGGGTGATGCAGACAACGCAGATGCATACGGGTAAACGGGTAGGTGTTCCACACACGGGTAAACGGGTAAGTGTTCCACACACGGGTAAACGGGTAAGTGTTCCACACACGGGTAAACGGGTAAGTGTTCCACACACGGGTATACGGGTAAGTGTTCCACACACGGGTATACGGGTAAGTGTTCCACACACGGGTAAACGGGTAAGTGTTCCACACACGGGTAAACGGGTAAGTGTTCCACACACGGGTAAACGGGTAAGTGTTCCACACACGGGTAAACGGGTAAGTGTTCCACACACGGGTAAACGGGTAAGTGTTCCACACACGGGTAAACGGGTAGGTGTTCCACACACGGGTAAACGGGTAGGTGTTCCACACACGGGTATACGGGTAGGTGTTCCACACACGGGTATACGGGTAGGTGTTCCACACACGGGTATACGGGTAGGTGTTCCACACACGGGTATACGGGTAGGTGTTCCACACACGGGTATACGGGTAGGTGTTCCACACACGGGTATACGGGTAAGTGTTCCACACACGGGTAAACGGGTAAGTGTTCCACACACGGGTAAACGGGTAAGTGTTCCACACACGGGTATACGGGTAGGTGTTCCACACACGGGTATACGGGTAGGTGTTCCACACACGGGTATACGGGTAAGTGTTCCACACACGGGTAAACGGGTAAGTGTTCCACACACGGGTAAACGGGTAAGTGTTCCACACACGGGTAAACGGGTAAGTGTTCCACACTCGGGTAAACGGGTAAGTGTTCCACACACGGGTAAACGGGTAAGTGTTCCACACACGGGTAAGTGTTCCACAGAAAATAACAACCAGACCGGACAAGAAACAAAGCAAACAACTGAACTTAAATAACACATGGCAAACACAAAACAGGTGCAAACAAATCAAACACAGATTACAAACAGGTGCAGAGTCCAATCAAAAATGGCCGGGTGAGAGTGCAGTGCATGATGGTTAATGAAGTCCAAAAACAAACAGGGACAGACAGAACAGTTACAGGGAGACAGAATCACGTTTCTAAAAGTGGCTGCTACGCCCCTGCGCAGACGATCAGCATATGACGTGCAGGCACAGTGGGAAGACAAAATGCTCCCACGGAACAGTGGGTGATGCTGATTGGTCTGCGCAGCACCGCATGAAGTCAAACATGCCTCTCTGTGTCTCTCTCCCTCGCACATATTAATCAAAAGCAACTGATACGATTACAAAAGACCGGAAGACTGAATCCATGTTGCATGTGGAGCATTCAGAGAATATTTTTACCTGAATTAGCATTGTGTTAAAAAAAATATTGTAAGGAAAGAGGCAGGGTCGGCGAGGTAAAATCCAAACATAGAGTTTATTCAACTTAAAACACAGCGGCTCCAAAACACAAAACAAACAAACAAACTCAGCCACGTGGTAGCCGCTGTTAGCTCTTTCGTTGCCCAACGCTCTCATGTAAACTCTTGGTTCTCGGGGAGCGTCTGTGCCCTCCGCAGCGCCTCTTATGCTTCCTCTCGCCAATCACTGTAATACGATATAGCAGGTTAGAAGTCACACTTGACCTACTTACCGCCCTCCGGGCTGAAGCACCTCCCTCCCAGACAGAGCGTGACCACACCCCCCTTGCCACAAATATGTTGCCTTTTCTTCTCTGACAAGCACTTAACGAAGGTGACAAAAACACATTTTTATTAAACGAAAATCAATCCTATCCAATGATGAAGTGGTTTCTGTGTTAACTTCTTTCTTTTGCAATGTCTGTGAATAACACACAGACACAGCGCGTGCATGGTCAGGGTGTATTAGAGAAAAACATTTTCACAATGTGATATTCCCCTCACTTTTAGGGTTAGGGTTAGGGTTGTTTTACTTAAATGAAACAAAATTGTTTTACTTAAATGAAACATTTAAATTTTGTAGATTTTTTAAATAAAATATCAAAACGAGAAACAATGCAGATTTATTTTTACAGCCTTCGTCCTCTATTTACCAAGGGTGTCCTAACTTTTTCACATGACTGTATGTGTGCTTAGGCCATATAGCAACAGTGGTTGGTAAGATTTATTTCAGATAATTTTACAGTATTTACAGTTTATTTATATGACAATGTGTTGTAAATTACCTATAACATAATTTAGACAGAAACCAGAACAAAACACAAGTTGTTGTTAGTGATTTAGTTGTTTGTGGTCAAAATAAGAATGTATTTAAAAACATTGACAACTCCTTTGGAAACAGATTGCTGAGAACTGTAGTCCAGTTTTATGAACGCTAATATAGGAAGTTAAACATTATTTAATGCTGGCTGCCAATGTTTACAGTTAGTTTTAAATCATTAACCTTAACATATTAAACAGATATTTAGTGCACAAAGATGGCGGCGTGTGCACACGCTGCGGCTTCTCTCTCTCTCCCGACAGAACAGTGTTTTCGTGTTTTTTGTCTTGTAAGTTGTAATGTCTTTGTACATCTTCGTCGCGTCTAACTGTCTTTAAGCGCACATACAGTCGTGAGTTTATTCTCGATGTTGGTAGAACAACATTTTTAGAGTTAAACTCTGTGCACACCGAAGAGCTGCGGGACCTCGGTCTGCTCCGGAGGATTACGTCATCACCGACCCACACTACTGCACAAGCCAGCTATCCCCACCATCGTACTGGCTAATGTATCAGAATCAGAAAGAGCTTTATTGCCAGGTATGTCTGCACATACGAGGAATTTGTTGTTTGTTGTGTGTGATGCGTGGTGCCGTGACATTGTTGTGGTTTGCAAACACTACTCACCCTGGTGGAGTTTATGATTATTAAGTGCCAGCCGTTCTACATACCGAGGGAATATACAGCCATACTGCTTTTGGCTGTATACATCCCTCCCAGCTCCAACAACAACAGGAGTGAGGCACTAAATTAACAGTACCAGCACATCAACGAGCAGCAGACAGCACACCTAGAAGCTTTTCTCATCTCGGCTGGAGACTTCAATCACGCAGACCTGAAGAGTGTGTTTCTAAAAATACACCAACACATAGACTTTCCAACACGGGGTAACAACACTCTGGACTTTGTTTACACCACTAAGAGAGGATCTTACAAAGCCCCCTCCCCATCTTGGCGCCTCAGACCACATCACTGTCATGCTAATGCCTGCATACAGACCGCTCGTTAAAGTCACCAAACCAGTTCGCAAACAGATACAAGTGTGGCCAGAAGGCTCATCAGAGGTACTTCAAGACTGCTTTTACACCACTGACTGGAATATGTTCAAGCAGGATGCCACACTTGTCTACGTCAGCAAGTGCATTGATTATGTAACAACCACAAAGACCATCACTGTGCGGGCCAACCAGAAACTGTGGATGACAGGGGAGGTCTATCGTCTCCTTAAGGCTGGCCTAGGGGGTAGTTGTGGCCTAATGGTTAGAGAGTCTGACTCGTAACCAGAAGGTTGCCGGTTCGATTCTCAGTACCGGCAGGTAACAACTGACGTGTCCTTGAGCAAGGCACCTTACCCCCGTTTGCTCCCCGGGCACTGCAGTGTTAGCTGCCCACTGCCCCGGTGTATGTGTGTTCACGACTTGAAGTGTGTGTGTTCACTATTCACTGGTTGGGTTAAATGCAGAGGTCACATTTCGGGTATGGGTCACCATATCTGACAAAAATAGGTCACTTTCAACGCTGCCTTAAGAGTAGAAGAGGATGTGAGCCTAAAGACAGCTAGGGGCAATTTATCCCGCAGCATTAGAGAGGCCAAGAGGCAGTACTCCAGGAGGATATCCCATCGTTTTAGCGACAGCAGAGACACTCGGAGCCTGTGACAGGGAATTCAGACCATCACGGACTACAAGCCCCCACCGCAGACCTGTAACAACAAAATATCCCTGCTAAATGAGCTGAATGCCTTCTTCGCTCGCTTTGAGGCACAAAACAACACCACTGCACAGAAGACCTCACCACCTCCTGGCGACCAGGTGATGACGCTGTCCCCAGACAGTGTGAGGAGTTCCCTCAGCAGGATCAATGCACGGAAAGCTCCGGGTCCTGACAACATTCCTGGGCGTGTGCTGAAAGACTGTGCAGCAGAACTCACTGATGTCTTCACTGACATTTTCAACATCTTGCTGAGTCAGACTGTTGTCCCCACATGCTTCAAAGCCACCACCATCATCCCAGTGCCAAATAAGTCATTTCCATCCTGCTTCAATGACTACCGTCCAGTTGCACTTACTCCTATTCTCATGAAGTGCTTTAAACGGCTGGTCATGCCCGACATCAAGTCTGTCTTCCCCCCTCTCTAGACCCCTTCCAGTTTGCATATCGGTCCAAACGCTCGACCAATGATGCCATCGCCACTACCCTCCACTCTACTCACACATCTGGACAAAAAAGACTCATACGTCGGAATGCTGTTCATAGACTTCAGTTCAGCATTCAACTGCTCACTCACAAATTGGTCCCGCTGGGACTAAACACTTCACTGTGCAACTGGCTGTTGGACTTTTTGACTGGGAGACCTCAGGCAGTACAGGTCGGCAGTAACACATCCAGCTCCATCACACTGATCACAGGGGCCCCCCAAGGATGTGCCCTCTCCTCTACACCCTGCTGACCCACGACTGCACACCGTCACACGACTCCAACCTCTTCATCAAGTTTGCGGATGACACGACTCCAACCTCTTCATCAAGTTTGCAGATGACACGACTGTGGTGGGTCTCATTAGCAATAGAGATGAGACAAACTACAGGAGTGAGGTGGGCCACTTGGCCAAGTGGTGCAGTGACAACAATCTCTCTCTGAACGAGGAGAAAACGAAGGAGATTGTGTTCGACTTCAGGAGAGTGCACACACTGCATGCTCCTCTGACTGTCAACAGTGCGACTGTAGAGAGGGTGAGCAGCACCAAGTTCCTGGGTGTGCACATCACTGAGGACCTCATCAGTCACCTCTTCAGCATTGTCTGAGCCTCTTCAACTACCTCTTAGTCAGTTAATCAGACTGATAAGCTTTTTCTTTTTTGCACTACATCTAATCTACACTGTTGTTTATTTCAATTTGCACTGTTGTTTATTTCACTGGTTTGCACAGTTATCTCGTTATTTATCCCTGCTTGTAAAGTTGTATTGTGTATATATAGAACTGTATTTATCTGTATTTTTGATATAGTTTTTTGATATATTTCTATTCTGTGTTATCTGTATGCACCTAGGGTCTGAGAGTAACGCACTTTCAATCCTCTATATGTACATGTGGCAGAATTGAAAATAAAACTGACTTTAACTTTGACAAAGGAGTCTCGCACAAAATAATTCACGTTTCTAACATGATTAAACACATGAATTTATTTCTCTGACTTTCCACAAAAATGTCTCTGTCAACCCGAAGCAATGCAGTGATGCACTGACTCTCTTTGACCGTTGGAATTCAAAAAGCAGACTCGTGAGCGACGAGTTGAAACACACGAGACACTAGCTCAGTTATTTACTGTTATGTCAAAACTGAAATTATGTTTTTATATTTTAACTTGTCCTTGAAAAAACATTTAAAATAAAAATATATTATGAATATAATATAAAATATTATTAGTAAAATAGGCTATAATATAATATAGTTTTTTCACCTTATATGGAGGATTGAGGGGCTTAATGGGTTCTTTGTAAGGCAGTGGTGCTATATAGCACCTTAACCATCCCAAAGAACTGCTGAAGAAGCATACAGGGTCTTAATAGGTTCTTTATATGCTAGCTGTGCTATATAGCACCTCAATCATCCTAAAGAACCACTAAAGCACCATTTTTTCTGTGTGTGGGTAAGCAGCACACACACGCGTTTGCATTGGGCACCCCACGGCTGAACCACAGCTGTTGGTGTACTACCAGTATAATGATCCCAGCGTGCTCTGTTGGATTCTTTACAGGAATGAGATGTGGTGGAAATCATTAGCACTGTAAATTTGTATGTTATTCATATTTCAAAATAAAACGTCATTTCATCAGTCATCTCTGCTGTGTTGAATCTGTTCTGTTTACTTTCTCTTTGCCACGATCCCTTGACTATTGTCACACACTAGGGAGACCAGGGAAGATGACACGCACCACAGAGATGGATTGATACAGGGTTTAATCAACAAGTTCAACAAACTGACACTGGTAGGTAAATCCACAGGTGAGTAATCCAACAAACAAACACAAGTAAGTAAATCCACAGGTGACAATCCAATAAAAGATTATAGCACATAACATCCACAGAACATAGAAACTGAGGTCAAAGACTAGGGTTAATGACAACTAGACCTGACAACACACATGCGGAGAAAAAGAGTACATAGTGTCCAGATGATGGGCTGCAGGTGCGCGGTGATTAGCAATGGCGGCCGGGTGCAAGGGGTTATGGTAAATGGAGTTCATTACTAAAAGTCCGGTGAGAGAGAGCGGGAGAAACTGGAAGGAGGTGCTGAAGCAGGGGGCGTGGTCGGCATAGACAGTGGTTGTAACAACTATAATTTTGTGCACACAATATATTCTCAAACTCACACAACAACCCCAAAAGTAAAGGCTGTAGTAAAATTTGTTATTTTACCACAGTGAATATTGGTATACAACAGTGTTTACTGCAGTTCATCTTTTTACTGTAGTTAATAATAAGGGCTGTCGCAGTGCCATAGTGTTATAGCCTCAATATTAATGTCTCTATTTTTCCTGGTGCTAAATAAATCAGTATTGTTGGGTTATAATTATGTAGCATGTATTGCTGTCTTTTTTTCAAGCTGCAGTTTGTAACATCTTTGCAGTAAAATATTTAAAAACCACTAGGCCAGTGTTATATATTTTGTTCAGCTGAGTACTTACAATATCTCAAATGTTTTCAACTACTTGTAAATCGTGAGAAAATTGCCGTTTTAAACAGTGACGAAGGGCCGTGCAGTCGCTTGTCAATGGCGTCATATCCGTGTTACTTTTTGTTACTGCCTTTACTGACGTAGAAACCACATGACAACCATTTTATTTTTATTTTTTATTGCTTTTAACTTTTAAGCTTTTAAATAGACAACAGAGTTGACAATAATTTCTTGTTCCCGTCTGATTAATGGCTATCAGCAGTGGAGTTGAACAACAGATCCCATAAATATTCACACACATCCTAAAGACACGTAACTTGTAACGTACTGCATTGTTATGTTGTAATGTTGCATTGTCACAATGAAGGAATTTTCCTTGGGGTGATTTATTGGCTTTTTTATTGTTTTTAAGTAGCTCAATAGCGCGGTTTGCTATATATTAGCCCAGTCAAATTCAAATCTTACCCTGGAGGTCTGGAGCACTGCAGAGTTTAGCGCCAACCCTAATCAAACACACCTGAGCAAGCTAATTAAGGTCTTCAGGATCACTAGAAAATAACATGTAGGCATGTTTGATGGGGTTAGAGCTAAATTCTGCAGCGCTCCGGACATCCAGGATAAGATTTGAGGAACCCTGTATTAGCCTTTTACCACATTACTTCTATATTTAGTGCCAATTAGGAATAAATAAGCTCCTAAATTGGGTTATTATGTAGCATATATTGTTGGCTATTAAATGACAAAGATTTAAAACTTAACTCAAGTCAAGTAAATAAACTTATATAGCGCTTTTTACAAATTGCATTGTTGCAAAGCAGCTGTACATGAAACAAAATTACTATAAGCAAAGCATTCAATTTGTGAAAAGGAAAGTAAGAACAACAAACTGAATAAATACACCCCAATTTCACAACCTGCGTGAAGTTGGCCCCCCACCCAGCACAAAACCTCTGATAAATAGGCTCAATAATTTTTACTACGTTTGTGCTGTAAAAAGTTTTGTTTGTGCTTCTTCAGTTTTTTTTAAATATTAAGCAACGAGTATACCAGTCATTCTGAATACACACATATCCCACATGGTCCAAATTCACCATAAAATAATATGGTTTGTTTGTGCTGGTAAAAGTTTCAGTTGTGCTGCTTCAGTGTTTAAAATATTAGAAATTGATTTATAGGCAATGACGTCACCAGCACCAAAATATATTGCCAACTCGTTATTTAATATTTAAAAAACTGAAGCAGCACAAACTGAACTTTTTACAGCACAATCCAGCACAAACGTAGCAGAAATTATTGAGCCTATTTTTCAGAGGTTTTGTGCTGGGTGGGGGCCAATTTCACACAGGTATGTCCACACACCACCAAAATGTAAGAACATGTAAGAAAACACAGGCACACAACACTCAGACACACACACACAAGTACATACCCACCCATATACAAAACAGACACACAAGACACATGCACACACACAGTGTTATTACAGAGAAGCACACAACATAGAAGATATAGGAAAGAGAAACACAGGAACATATTATACGAACTATAAATTCCAATATGGAGTATTAAATGAATGAAATAAATTATGCAGAATAATTACATATAAAGTGATATTAGAAATACAAAAACTTTAAATTCTAAAGCTGATGTCAGCTGCTCTCCCGGTCAGGCAAATAGTGCAAAAGTCAAAGTCAGCTTTATTGTCAATTCTGCCACATGGTACAGTACATACAAATAAAGAATTTGAAATTGTGTTACTCTCAGACCCTAGGTGCATACAGATAACATAGAATAAACATATATCCAAAAATATTTTAAATCTCTATATATATATCTATATATATATATATATATATATATATATATATATATATATATATATATATATATATATATATACACAAAACAACTTAACAAGCAAGGGATATGTAACCGAGATAAATGTGCAAACCAATGAAAATCAACAGTGCAGATGAAATAAACAATATGCAAAATAAAACCTTGGTAGAACCCAGAGCCAACCAGGGGAACCAGTTTCCCTCTGGCAAAAACTGCACCATCTCTACAAGCTCGGCAGTGCTTGCACAACTAGGCTAAAATAGAATGGATATAGGTGTACGATTATCATTAATATTCCTTTAGCTAGTTGCAGTTTTGTAGTGAGGACTTGTCAGGTCGCAGCTTCCCTCTTTCAGCTCTACCTTCTGGTCTGGGTACGGACTGCATCCTGCTCACAATGTAACCTCGGAAACAATTGAGAAAAGACAACTGAGAGCAAAATACTGTTCAATACTCTTAATGCAGTGTTCCTGGTTCCGGTTGCTCAAACTAATGCAGCCTAAATCCCTTAGAGGATTTGTATTATAGATGTGGTGTGTATGCAAGGTTGAAGAGAGGAGTCTTTAATCTAGATTTAAACTTACAGAGTGTCTGCCTCCCGCACAGTACTAGGAAAACTGTTCCAAAGTTCAGGTGCTAGATAGGAAAACGATCTACCGCCTGCACTAGATTTTAAAATTCTAGGTATTACCAACTGATTGGAGCCCTGAGAGCGTAGTGAACGAGAAGGGCTGTAATGCAATAGATGCTCACTCGGGTACTGAGGAGCTAAACTGTGTAGGGCCTTATAGGTAAACAGTAAGATTTTAAATACGTTGCTTGATAAGTAACCATTGCAATGCTGACAGAACCGGGCTAATATGCTCATACTTTTTTGTTTGTGTAAGAACTCGAGCTGCTGCACTTTTTTTAACTAGCTGGAGTATTTAAAATATATCACTATTATTGCTTTTCTATAAAATAAACCAAACTGGACTATGTGACTCTCCTTTTCGTTCCACAAAAACAAATACACAGGAAAAATGATATAGGTGACTTGAGGAACCAGCACCAGTTCAAGTCAAAGACCTGTCAGAGCTGGAGATGAACTTAAAATCTCAAAACTGTCAGATTCTGGAATCTGATAAATTCTTCAGTGGTGCTGGTCTCCCTGGAGTCACTCTCAACCTATCTGTCTTCCTGTTAAAGAATAGAACTGCTTACTAATAATACACACCTGAATAAAAGGCATCAGTTTATACCCTTGTTAACAACAAGAGAATTTATGGGTTAGATTCAGAGCACAAATTCTGAGTATGGAACACCATACTTGGCCACACTTCACTTCATAATGTAAATCTTTATTTTGGAATAAATAGGGATTTAAACAATAAAAAATTATTAGTTTGTTAAATTTAAAGTTTCTTGTCTGGAATACTGCTAAAGTTTGCTATCATGCTGCATTAGTAATTGCACGATAGAACCGCAACATACAACTGCAAAAAAGTAATTGTTGCATGGCCGGAATGTAATCGTGAACAGACCGGGGGAAGCAGAACGCACACTGAATAACACAGTCTGTTTGTGATCGCGTTCCATGAGTCTCTCACTCTGTCCGGGGAACGCGATCGCAAACAGGGGTGTGTGGTGCACTGCTTTTGGCAAAAAAGTTCATGGTCACTTTTTAGGCTGTAATTCACAAAACTGATATAACTACAGCTGACGGCGGCATCTTGGAAGTTTGTTCAAGACTGAGCTTCTCGTCCTTCCTGCCACCCCGTCAGAACAGCACCAGCTTACCATCCAACTTGGTCCATCAAAGATAACCCCATCGACTTCAGTCAGGAATCTTGGGGTAATCATGGATGATCAGCTGACTTTTAAGGATCACGTTACTAAAACAACTCGGTCATGCAGGTTTGCATTGTACAACATTAGAAAGATCAGACCGTTCTTAACAGAACATGCAACACAGCTTCTCGTCCAGGCACTTGTCATTTCTAGACTGGATTATTGTAATGCTCTTCTGGCCGGTCTCCCAGCCTGTGCCTTCAAACCTCTGCAAATGATCCAGAATGCTGCTGCACGCCTGGTCTTCAATGAGCCCAAGAGAGCACATGTCACACCTCTGCTCATCTCTCTGCACTGGCTCCCAGTAGCGGCACGCATTAAGTTCAAGGCACTGGTGCTTGCTTACAGAACAGCCACTAACACAGCACCCATCTACCTCAACTCTCTCTTACAGATCTACATCCCCTCCAGAAGTCTGCGGTCTGAAATTGAGCGGCGCCTCATTGTTCCTTCACAGAGAGACATGAGATCCATCTCAAGGACATTTTCTTTCACCGTTCCCGGCTGGTGGAACGATCTTCCTGTTTCCATCAGGACGGCTGGATCAATTTCACAATTCAAAAAACAGCTGAAGACCCACCTCTTCTATGAGCACTTAACTGTCTCATAATATAAAAAAAATGCTACCTCTATTTTTCCTTTCCTAATGTTCTCTATATACTTGCTTATACTATCTTGACGTTGTATTTGAAACTTTGTATTACTAGCACTTCTCGTGAATATTGCTTACTTAGACGAATCGCTTGCTGTTTTCCTCAATTGTAAGTCGCTTTGGATAAAAGCGTCTGCCAAATGAATAAATGTAAATGTAAATGTAATAGTTGATTGTGTTTTGCCAAATGTGTAAATGAAAATACAGATGTACATAATAAACTAAAAATGATATATTGCTGTACAGGCCTTGTTAAAACATGATAACGTTACCATTTATTGGCTTTTTGTTGAAAAACACCATCGCTCAAGCAAACCTTTTTTCCAATCGAAATAATCAAACGTCTATCTTAAAATGTATAAACTAGATTTTTTTATCTTGATCGATGCTGCATGTGGCTGTTTTAAACAACTAACGTTAACGAAATAACAGATTTAACATTTACCTCAGAGTTTACCTTGGGGACACGAGGATACATAACAAGAGTATGACGCAAGAACCTTTCAAAACCTATACAATATAACATATTACAACTTTAACAACAAAATATTGATAAAATATTAGATTTTACTATAAAGAATTATGTAAAATCAAAACATTTGTCTTACCTCAGATTACGGTGACGGTTGGCCGCGCAAGTGTGCAAGAGCAGAACTCCGACTCCTCCCATCAAGTTTCCAAATAAGGTTATGATTCCGACCAGATGCGTCGTGTTGATAACCCCCGTTTCGATATTGAATCAATGTTTTTTTCCAACATAAAATGTTCTGATGTACCGACCAAAAAGTGAACGTAGATTCAACATTGAAATCTGACTGACGACCGATACTGACCTTTTTAATAAAAAAATCGACATTGAATCAATGTCAGTTTGCTATCTGGGCGGGTAGGCTCAAATCAGTCTGTTAACAAAACAACACAAAATCCAATCGCTCCTCTGTGTCATGTACATCAAAATACACACAGATAAAGACTTGCTTTAAAGCGATCAAGTTTATTAAAGCCCTACCATTGTAATTTTGTGTTAATCATATTGATTGAAGTCTTTTAAAACTCGCTGCATATTCTCTCTCAGTTTCAAATACAAATACACACAATATGCCGATTTTATACTTGCTTTATATGAGCTGTTCATATGATAGTAAATATATTATACTACTACAGTATTTTTATGTGGGGAATTGTGGCCAGAAATGTCCCATATATATGGTCATCTTGTAATATACTTGCGCTGCAAGACAACCATTGATGACAGATGACTGAAATTACATTTTATTTTGAAATATGAACAACATACAAATTTACAGTGTTGATGATTTCCACCACCTCTCATTCCTGTAAAAAGTAAACAGAGCATGCTGGTATCGTTATACTGGTAGTATACTGACAGCTGCTCAGGGTTTTCGCCTTCGTCGAATTTCTTGCTGCCTCAGACTCTCGCCAAAATTATGTTGGATGTCTTCACAAAAACACTGCGTGTCTTCAACAGATTCAACAGTTTTTAACTGCGGTTACGCCACAAATGAGGCGCTGTTTCGTTATCAGCCTGGTGAGGCTCTGGAGAGTTGCAGTACGAGAGCTAATAGGAGCTGTTGTATATTAGTTCACGGCTGTTCAGGTGAATATTGTTTGTTTTGCAAGTACGTTCAATTTCTTAAAAGGTTTCTTAAATTAACGTGGCATACATCATTGTGATGTTTTAAGCTGTACATTCGGCTGGTTGAATCAGCGTTATACTGTAGACAGCAAGTTCGATAGCATGAACGCACAAATAACTCCTTTGAACTGATTAGTTTAATTGTTCTGATTAGTTTAATTGTTCACTAGCGAATATAAGAGATCAATTAATCATTCAAAGCTCAGTGAACAACAAGAGAATGCAGGATGTGAATGAGCTTTGCTCATTTAGTAGAGACTTTTGTAGAGAAGTAGAGAATTTGTCTCTATTGTGGGCTGAAAAAGTTAGTTGAAGAAGATAAAAAGCTTTATTTGTTTTAAAACATTTCTGTTTGGTTGAATAAAAGTAATGTTTTATATTAGATTAGATTAGATTCAACTTTATTGTCATTACACATGTACAAGTACAAGGCAACGAAATGTAGTTTAGGTCTAACCAGAAGTGCAATAAGCAAGTGCAGGATATACAGTTACAAAAATAATACAGAAAAAGTGGGGATGGACTATGAACATTATATACAGATGGTTATTTACTAAAAACAGAAATTTACTGATGGATATGTACAATATAAATTAGACTATGCAGAACAGTAGTGCAAATGAGTATAAAGTGTGCATAAATGATGGACAGCAGCTATTAAGTTAAAGTAAACAGTGCAGTAGATGAGTTATTGCAGTATTCAGTACATAGTACTGAAGTGCAAATGATGCTGTATATGTATAATAGTCCAGTAGTGCAAATGATGCAGTATAGTATAAATAGTCCGGTAGAGCAAGTAAACATGTAGTACATGTGTAGACAGTCTAGTCGTGTGCTTGACAGGCCTGTAGTGCAATAACAAAACAATATAGCAGCATTAAGTTAGAGGTATATGAGAGGGTTGTGGAATCAGTGGGGGGTAGAGTTCAGTAGGCAAACAGCTCTGGGAAAAAAGCTGTTTTTCAGTCTGCTAGTCCTTGTCCGGAGGCATCTGAGGCGCCTGCTGGAGGGCAGGAGAGAAAACAGTCTGTGGGCGGGGTGAGAGGAGTCCTTAAGAATGCTGCGAGCTCGACGCAGACAGCGTTTCCTCTGGATGTCCTCCATGGATGGAAGTGGAGTCCCTGTGATGTGTTGGGCGGTTTTCACCACCCGCTGCAGTGCCTTGCGCTCTGCAACAGAGCAGCTCCCATACCAGGCTGTGACACAGTTGGTTAGGATGCTCTCTACTACGCAGCGGTAGAAGTTCACCAGGATAGCTGAAGACAGTTGGTTCTTCTTCAGGGTCCTCAAGAAGAAAAGGTGCTGGTGAGCCTTCTTGACCAGGCTGGAGGTGTTGGTGGTCCAGGACAGGTCCTCCGAAATATGGGTCCCCAGAAACTTGAAGCTGGAGACACGCTCAACAGCCATCCCGTTAATGTGGATGGGGTCATGTGTGCCTCCTCTCTCCTTCCTGAAGTCCACGATGAGCTCCTTTGTCTTGGAGGTGTTAAGGAGCAGGTTGTTGTCTGAGCACCATGTGGCCAGGTGCTGGATCTCCTCCCTGTAGGCCGTCTCATCGTTGTTGCTGATGAGACCAATCACTGTAGTATCGTCTGCAAACTTAATGATGGCATTAGATCCATTCACAGGCCTGCAGTCGAGTGTGAAGAGGGAGTAGAGAAAGGGGCTCAGAACACAGCCCTGTGGTATGCCAGTTTTAAGTGTGATGGTGGTGGAGCAGATGTGGCCTGACCTAACAAGCTGAGGTCTGTTTGTCAGGAAGTCCATAATCCAGTTGCAAATGGAGGTGTTAATGCCCAGGTTCCCAAGTTTGGTGATTAACTTGGAAGGGATAACAGTATTGAATGCAGAGCTGAAGTCAACAAACAGCATTCGTGCATAAGTGTTTTTATTGTCCAAGTGTGAGAGCACAGAGTGCAGTGCTATGGATATGGCATCTTCTGTGCTCCTATTGCTGCGGTAGGCAAACTGGTATGGGTCCAGTGTGGACGGAAGGGAGTCCTTTAGGTGAGCCAGGACCAGCCGCTCAAAGCACTTCATAACAATAGGTGTGAGTGCTACAGGGCGGTAGTCATTCAGGCACGTTGGGCTAGAGTTTTTCGGCACTGGCACAATGGAGGTGGATTTAAAGCATGCTGGCACAGCTGCTTGGGCGAGGGATAGGTTGAAAATATCCGTAAAGACCCCAGCGAGTTGCTCTGCACATGCCCTAAGTACACGACCGGGGATGCCATCTGAGGAGGTGAGTGTGATGGTCGGGTGGTCATCTAAGGGGGTGAGCTTGGTGGCAGTTTCCTTATTGTCTCTCTCGAAGCGAGCATAAAAGTCATTAAGCTCGTTTAGGAAGACAGCATCTGTTGCTACGGGGGTGGAGTGGGTGGGTTTGTAGTCGCTGATGGCCTGGATGCCTTGCCACATGCGTCAAGGATCAGAGTTGGAAAAGTGCTCCTCTAGCTTTAGTTTGTAGCAGTGCTTGGCCTTTTTGATGCCCCTCTTCAGATTTGCCCTGGAAGTGCTGTAGGCCTGTGCATCACCTGAGCTGAAGGCAGTATTGCGTGACTTCAACAGGAGGCGCACTTCCTTGTTCATCCATGGCTTCTGATTTGGGTATGTAGTGATCTGCTTCTGGGTTGTAACACTGTCTATGGTGATGTTAATGTAATCCAGTACAGAGGAGGTGTAGCTGTCTATGTCCGTATGAAAGCCACAGGTAGCCTGAGAAGCAAACATACTCCAGTCTGTGTGTTGGAACCTGTCCTGGAGTGTGGAGTCTGCCCCCGCAGGCCACACTTTGATGGTCCTCACTGATGGATTCACACGATTGAGGAGGGGTGAATACTTGGGGGTGAGGAACAAAGAAAGGTGATCAGATTGACCCAGGTGGGGGAGGGGGGTCACTGCGTAAGCTTCAGCCATGTTTGTATAGACATGGTCCAAAGTTTTGTTTCCTCTGGTGTGACAGGAAACATGCTGGTTAAATTTGGGGAGAACTGACTTTACGTTTGAATGATTAAAATCTCCCGCAACAATAAATGCAGCCTCCGGGTGAGCAGTCTGTTGTTTACTGATGGCCGCATGAAGTTCTTTCATAGCAAGCTTGGCATCAGCATCCGGAGGAATGTAAGCTGCCGTTATAATGGTGGAAGTGAACTCCCGTGGCAGATAGAACGGTCTACATTTAACCATGAGAAACTCTAGGTTAGCTGAGCAGTGTCTCCCAACAGTAACAGAGTTCGTGCACCAAGATTTTTTAACGTCCTCCGCCTCTGGTCTTACCGGATTCATCTGCCGTCCTATCTGCCCGAAGTGTGTGGAGTCCTGCTAATTCAATAGCATTGTCCGGTATGCCGCTGTTTAGCCATGTTTCAGTGAAAATCCTGACATTGCAGTTCAAAAGTCTTTTGCTGTGGATGATGCGAAGTCGAATCTCATCCATTTTGTTCACCAATGACCGTACATTAGCGAGGAAAATGCTGGGTAAAGAGAGCCGGTGCGGTGTTAGCTTTAGCTTAGCTCTTAGCCCTCCGCGCTTCCCCCGCCTTTGTTTACGATCTCGACGCCGCCGGCGAGCACTTCCGCCCGGCCGTGTAGAGTGCGTAGCATCGGGTGTTCTGGCGATCTCAGGGACGAGGCACAGATTGTTGATAAAACTTCCAGGAATGCGCAAACCAATATCCAATAGCTCATGCCGGGTGTACGATGTTAAGGCACAGCTGTTCTGCACGAACAGACCCGAGATGAGCAAGATAAACACTGCATAAATGCAAAAACTGGAGAGACCCCGGGCCTCGCGATGTGTACGCGCCGTCATCTTGGATCCATATATATAACTTAATAATTGTCATTTTCATCTATTTTTGTTTTGATTTAATATGTAAAGTGTTTGGTTAAGCCACTTAAAGGTACGGTAGGCCTACATGTGCGTGTGCACAAGATAAGGATGGCACCAACCTATTTTGAGCCAGGAAAAACCCTGCTGCGGGTCAGCCACGGGGTGCGCAATGCAAATGCACTGCCTGTGGTGTGAATGCGCTGCTTATCAGGGGAAACATATGGAGTGAAAATAGTATCTAAACCTCTTACAAATGCACACGAGAAACCCACAGGCGCGTGCACGAATCGACAAATGGACGTGACAGAGCCACACATGCGCACACAAATCCACAAATGCACTCGAGAGATTCATATACATGGCGATCCACACACACACGCACACAATCCACAAATGCACGCGAGAGATCCGCACGCACGGATCCACAAATGCGCGCAAATCCACAAATGCAAGCAAGTGATTCATGTACGGCGATCCACGCACACAATCCACAAATGCACGCGAGAGATCCGCACGCGAGAATGTGGATGCTTTTGAGACTGTCATTCCGCATCTTAAACTCACAAATGTGCACACGCCTATCTTTACCCATTATCATTTAAGATGTCATGTGGAGTCTTTGCGCCGTCCTCAGGAAGGCGCTAATGGACTTCAAGTGCACAACGTGTAAAATATTTCACTAAAATGTATGTATACAGCCTATCTTTATGCCCAACTATTAAATAATAAAGTCTCTGGAAAAGTACAATAAAACAATACCAACAAGAACACAAGCTGTTATTATGGCGAATATAAACTGTGGTTTTCAAAACCATGGTTATTTTGTGGTAACCATGTTTTTACTACAGTAACCATGGTGTTTTAGTTTTAACTGTAGTAAAACCATAGTTTTTCAATTTTAACTGTAGTAAAACCATGGTAAATTAACCATCGTTAACTAAAAAACATAGTTAACGATGGTTACTGTAGTAAAACCGTGGTTTTGTCATAAGTAATCAATGCACCAAAAAAAACATGGTTACTAAACTTGTACCACAAATAAACCATGGTTAATTTTCATAAGGGCAGACCAAATCAGTCCCCTTCACTGGGATTGTCAACCCTAGTCCGTGCACGCTGTTATCAGGTCATACACAATATTGCCAAAAGTATTGAGTCACCCTATCTAATAAACAGGTTTGATGACTTTAGTAATTTCCATGAGTACATATCTTAATGCTGCAGCATATCATGATATTCTATGGAATTGTGTGCTTCTAATTTAATAGCAACAGTTTGGGGAGGGCCATTTTCTATTCCATCATGAGTCAATGCCACTGTGTATGAGACAAAGTTCAGAAAGAAATAATTGATTCAGTCAGTGTGAAAGAACTTGACTGGTCTGCATAAAGCCGAGTCCTGAACCCAGCTGAACACCTTTTGGTGTCATTTTAAATGCAGACTTTGAGCAAAGAACTCATCACCAAACACCAATGACTTGTGCACAGGAGTCGTCATTTTGTGACAGGAAAAGGGGCTTTTGAAACAGTGTTAACAAATTCCATTTCTGCAAATGGCAATGGCAAGAAATTTTGTTTCCATCTCTGTTGCAACAGTTTTGGAAGCACCTTTTTTCTGTTCCAAATTGGCTGTACCCCTGTTCAGGGCGGTGCACAGACATTTTGAGGGTCAGTGGCCGAAACAAAAAAGGGGTGCTAATGGTTGGGGCAGAAGAAGACAGCACATGCTCTTAGAAATTTATTTTTATCACACTGTAGCACATGGGTTCCCAAGCTCAGCAAATATCTATATTTTATGCTGTACTATGCTAAGGTACAATTTTTTTAGAACATTTATAGTAGCCAATAATATTTGTAGATTATGTATAGGCCTACTATTAATAAAATATTATTAATAATAATTGGTCTTAATAAAATAGTATATGATATATGTTATAGACTGGTTTCAACTAAGAAAATAAGATTAATAATGGGAAATGTACTGTACATGAGTTACAGTGTGACAAACTGTCAGCTAAATTTGAAATGTTGATTTACCTGCTGGAGCTTTTAATCCTCGCTCTGTCTTTCTCTGTTGCTATCTTCTTTTTGTGTGAAGGCATTTTCTACAAAGTTTGCCAAAAACAGCAAATTTGGAGTTATTTAAACCAGATTGAGTACAACAATTTGAAGAATTCTAATTCTCTTTTTAGAACATGGATATTTTGTACACGTTTTTAGCAGTTAGCACCATTAATAGAAGACCAGGAGCAAAACAATACCAACAAAAAACAAACTATCAAATTATTAATTCTGTGTATCAAGCACTGTCAGTAATGTTGATTATAATGCCCTGCCCTTACAGTAATGGGACGAATTTTGAAACCGTTGTCTCCACTCCAGCATGCGGACACTGAACAGGGACTGACTGTGAGTGATACTGGGGGAGCGAGCGGGCAAATGCGGAGCGGATTAGCGGAATCAGTGAATGTTTAGCGGAGTCTTTTAGCGGGGATCTTGAATGGATGACTGCCCGAAAGGATGGGGTTGAGAGGGGCACCTCAGACGATGAGGGCAGAGGGGCAGTGGCTCTAGCCACCGGGCCACCCCCCTGTGTACAAGCCATTGATGTGGAGTAATGAGTTTTTGGCTCAAAGACTGCATTTAAAGTCACACCAAATGTGTTCAGCTGGGTTGAGAACTTGGTTTTATGCAGATCAATTAAGTTCTTCCACACTGACTGAATCAATTTTTTCTTTCTGAACCTTGTCTCATAGACAGGGGCATTTTCATGTTGGAATAGAAAATACCCCTTTCCAAACTGTTGCTTTTAAATTAGAAGCACACAGTTCCATAGAATATCATGATATGCTGCAGCATTAAGATTTGTACTCATGAAAAAAAATACTAAAGTCATCAAACCTGTTTATTAGATAGGGTGACCCAATACTTTTGGCATCATAGTGTACATGTTTCAGTCGTTTGTTACTAACATACAGAGAATGCATATAAAACAACTAATCATTACTGATTAGTAAAAGGAAGAGACCATTCTCATTTCTTAGTACATCACGCATTTAAGACCGCCATGTTTGACCCCTGAATCTTGTTAAATGTTAAATCTATAACGTCACTCTTGTCCATCTAACAGTGTCACTTATTATTATTAAAATCACTAAAATTAAATCAGAAATGACTCTATAATGTTACCGGTGGTTTTAGCTATCTTTTTACTCCTTGCCAGTATTAATGTTAAGCTGTTTTAAAATCATTTAACAACCATGGCTTACTGAGACTTAATGCTTCATTACCATTTTACAATACAATCCATAAAGCCACACAGATGTACGAGACAGACGCAGGATATATACGTCACTGTCTAAAATCACTTACCTATTTACAGTACATTCACTTCTCTTGTAAGGAACGGTTTCGGACACAGTGTTTATTTCACACTCACTGCTTGTCATCCTCAGATCACACGAGGTCTAACCAAAGAAATGAACCGACTTTACACACTCTTCTGCGAGCGCAACCCAGAATTTGCAGAAAAAGGAAAAGTGTCTATCGTCTCTCACTCTCTTGGCTGTGTCATCACCTTTGACATCATGACAGGCTGGGACCCTGTACGCTTTGTTTCTGAAGTGGTGCCAGATTCCATTGAGACTGATATAGGCAGACATGGCTATGGGCAGCAGCTATTGAATGAACTTCAACTTGCACGCTTAAGGTTTGAATTAATATATTGTAATTCTGTAAATTATTTGTGCACTACCATTGGTACTACAGTATAAAGATGTGCTTGGTACTTTTTTTAAGTAATACTTATCAAACTTTGCATTATATCTGACAGGAAATTAGTGATTAAACATTATATTAAAGAGAACCAAGTTATTTCGAATATAGCTGTACATATTAAGATTTCATAGAGATTTCTGCTGTACAGTAATTTGTAAAGTAAGAAAATGTCCTTTTTTATTAACCTGTGTTAGTTACTAATGCATTATACATTTGTTCAGTCACCAGCTGTAAGAACTTAGCATTTCAAATGGCATTGATCTGAGTGCTTTTCTGTTATGTCCTATGCTTTCTAAGGGTTATGTATTATTTAATGGTTTTGTGTGCACTCTGCTCAATATTGACCAAATGTTTAACAAAATAGTTTGTTATTTAGCGTCCAAAAACTGATTTAATTAAATCTCCCATTGTTTAATATACAGGTTAAGGAATTTGGAAGATCAGCTTCAGCATTTCCAAACCTCATCCTTAAAAACCTCCCCAGATCTGAAATTCAAGGTATGAAAACTGTATTCTTTCTTTCACCACAGTTAGGTTGTGTAGGTCTGGTTTAATGCAATTTTTGAGCTTTGATTTATTAGGTGGAGAACTTCTTCTGTATGGGGTCTCCTCTGGCTGTGTTCCTGGCTTTGCGAGGTGTCCGTCCTGGATCCAATGGAACACAGGACCACATTCTACCCAAATCCATCTGTCAGCGGCTTTTCAACATTTTCCATCCCACCGATCCTGTAGTGAGTGTGATATCTGTATATAGTAAAGTAATACAATGGTATTTACTTATTATTGTACCAATGGTATACCAGAGATAATAAAAACATGGTAGCACTTTAAAGGGGTCAAATGGTCTGAGCAGCTTATGTGGCAGGTTGAATTTCCTCAGCTGGTGAAGGAAGTGCAACCCCTGCTGGACTATTTTTGCATTTTGCACTATTGAGTCTATGTGAGTGTCCCACTTCAGGTCCTGAGAGATGGTGGTGTCGAGGAACCTGAGTGACTCTACTGCAGACACAGTGCTGTTCATGATGGTGAGTGGGGGGAGTGCAGGGGGTTTTCTCCTGAAGTCCACTATCATCTCTACTGTTTTGAGCATGTTGAGCTCCAGGTTGTTGTAATTGCACCAGACTGCCAGCTCTGTAACCTCCTGTCTGTAAGCAGACTCGTCTCCATTGTGGATGAGGCTGATGATGGTAGTATCATCTGCAAATTTAAGGAGCTTGACAGAGGTTTTTTTTTGCAGGGCATTCGTTTGTATACAGGGAGAAGAGCAGTGGGGAGAGCACACATCCCTGAGGGGCACCAGTGCTGATCATGTACTGGATGTGAGTTTACCCAACCTCACTAGCTGCTGCCTGTCTGTTAGGAAGTTGGTGATTCATTGACAAAATTTGGTGTGGGCACAGAGAGCTGGGTCATTTTGTCTGAGAGAAGATCAGGCATGATGGTATTAAAGGCTGAACTGAAGTCCACAAATAAAATCTTTGCGTAATTCCAAGGTCTATCAAGATGTTGCAGAATATAATGCAGCCCCATCAACAGACTTGTTTGCTCTGTAGGCAAACTGAAGAGGATCCAGCAAATCCAGTGATGTCCTTTAGGTAGGCCAAGACCAGTCTCTCAAATAACGTCATGACCACAGATGTGAGAGCGACAGGTCTGTAGTCGTTTAGTCCAGGGATTTTGTTTTTTGGGCACCGGAATGATAGTGGAGTGTTTGAAGCAGTAGGGAACTTCACACAGCTCCAGAAATCTGTTAAAGATCTGTGTGAAGATGGGGGCCAGTTGGTCAGTGCAGACTTTTAAACAAGCAGATGAAACACACAGCTTTCTTAGCTTTCTGCTTCTTGAAGACTTGGTTAAAAACTTTAGGAACTGTTCAAAACTATTTATTCATCATCCAAGATGGCAGGACTAAGTCGTATGGGGTGTGCGTGCGTTAGTCATATATTCAAGTTTATCAAGTTTAAAAAAAATTTAAACAGTTCCTAAAGTTTTTAAACATATCACAAAATTCAAATTTGGATTACCTGAGCAGATCGTGGGCTTCCTCTTTTCTGGCAAAGCTGCTTTTGGACGCACTGTGTGGTTTTGAAGATCTCGTATCCTTTATTTAAAGGAAAGTTCTTATTTTTGCCACCGATGGGGCCTTAAGATATTTATGCACCGCTTTAGACCTGGCTGGCATTGATTGTGTGCTATCTTCCCTATGTAGCATCTTAGCAGGCAGAACTGTTCGCAGATGCGTCATATGGTTTAGATGAACCTGAATCTACTTTACGAAAGGGAAGGGCTTTTTCTATACCTCTGGTGAGGCTTTCAATCTGTTATTATTGTTTTAGACCGGACTGGCCTTTGATTTTGTTCTACTTTCTATGACATTGCTTCCTAGTGTTTACATTCCGGTTTTCATCTGACGTCACGTCAAGTACCACTCTCAGTTGCCCAAGAAAGGGAAAAGCCGGAGTGGATTTTGTAAGAAGCGGAACTGGATTTTAATCTCCGTATTGGATTGTCTTGCCATGTAGTACAATTTTGGTGCGTAGAGCGGAAAGGCGAGGAGATTTTCTTGGGTGTCATGGTTTATTTTTTTTAGTGTGTATATTTTTTAATCAATGTCATCCTGAGGACAGTTCTGAAGGTTGCGTTGGCTTCCAATCAATGGCTTCTAGGTTAATCACAGTACAACGAGGTATGCTTCCTGATGACTATACATGTGTGGTGTCGCGTGGCAGACTCATACTAACCCAGGACCAGTTTCCCTATTTGCTGCATGTGCTGACACACCTGTAGATTTTCAAACAAGACATGTGCTTGGTTTTATTTATTTAAATGTTCGTAGTTTAATCTTAAAAATGGATATGGTTCATATTTGGGCACAATTAACTGATGCGGATGTGATAGTTTACTTGAAGGGGTGTTCATAAGACTAACATGACACCTTCATAATCATGACATGACACCAGGGACGGACTGGGACTAAAAAACGGCCCTGGACTTTGACTAGTCAATTTTGACAATCTATTCCATGCTGTCTTAAAATGAATTTATTACTTAATAATCTTAATTCATTTATGCAGTAATTAATCTTACTGCAAAAATAATAATACCACATCTAAATGAAAATACACCATTACAAATGTAGCTTCTGTATTCAAAATCTTCAAAGTTTGTAAGCATTAACTGTAACGTTACCAACATTTTTAAAAGTAAAAGCACAACATATTTCTTAATATTAGCTACTGGATGTGGCATTTTACAGCTAAAATGTTGAAGTTTAGCTGTTTTAACTACTGTAATCATTAAAAATGTAGCAACCTGAATATCACTTCTTAACATCATCCCTAGCAAGTAACTCTCTTTCTCCTCTCATGTTCCATACTTACTTGCCCTGGATCTGCCTGTGGAACCAGCTCATCTTTCTGTCCCTCATCATCATCACTGGTGGCATGCTGCTGCATAGCTGTCTGGCTCACTTCTTCACTGCTGCTAATATTTAACTGCGAGGTGCTGCTGCTGGCTGTGCTGCTAAATATTTCAGTTAGTTTGCGACATTTAGCGGCTCCAGTATCTAAATTCCGCAATTTTTTTCTCTCGCCTTCTCAGCCCCACCCTTTTCTTTCCGTTTTTTGCTCGCGGCCGCGTTATGCATATTGTTTGTTTGTTTCTATGCTTCTTCTATCTAACGTCTTTGCTGTTGGTTTCTTCCTACTCTTCCACCTCTTCTTCTCCTTACTTGGTGGCCACGGCCAGTGCAGCTGGCATCCAACTTAAAGGTGCATTGCTGCCACCTACAGTACTGGAGTGTGAAACAGATTAGTGGGGGAAAAAAACAGGTGATGACCCGCCGGCCGTCCTGGAGTACCGGCCGTTCTGTGATTCTCCAGATCACACAGATGGCCAGTCCACCACTGCATGACACATGTCATGAATATGAAGGAGATTGTATGAATGTTTATGACAACTGTCATTAAGTGTCATTCGCTTATTTATGTCATTTTTAATGCAAGGATGACATTGTTTGAGATGTCTTTGTTATGACAACTTGATATAAAGCAACACATCATATAACCTGTCAGTGTCTTTGTCATGACAACTTGACATTACCAAGACAACGTAACCCTAACCCTGTCATAATTTACATTACATTAAAATATCATTAAGTGTCAATACTCTATCAAATAGTTGTATTACGCCGTCATGAAACTATTTGACAGAGTATTGACATTTAATGGCATTTTTGTCACGGTGCAGGTGTACAAGCAGGTGAAGACGCCACAAGGGGATGAAGTGAATGTGAGTTTATTCAGCCACACAAAACAAGTAAACAGGTAGGTGTTCCCAACTCAGGTATACAGGCAGATATTCCAAACTCAGGTTTTCAGGTAAATATTCCAAACTCAGATTTTCAGGTAAATATTCTAAACTCAGATTTTCAGGTAAATAATTGGTTCAAAAAAAGGTTCAAAATGGGAACCCACGCAACAGGTAACACCTAGCACATCACAGAAACAACTAGACCGGACCAAGAACAGAACTCAAATGGGAACTAAAATAACATACAGCAAACACAGGTGCCAACACAAATCAAACACAGGTGCAGAGAGTAATCAAACACAGGTGCAAAAGTCAAATCAAGATGGCCTGGTGAAGGTGCGGTGCATGATGGGAATTGAAGTCCGGAAACAAACAGGGACAGACAGAACTGTTACAATTTTAATGACAGGTTCAACTTGCATTACTGTAGTTGAGGTCAAGAAACACATTCATGATGCCGTTATGACAGGTTATGATGTATTGCTTTATGTCAAGTTGTCATAACAAAGACATCTTAAACAATGTCAATGTCGTCATAAACATGCATAAAACCTCCTTCATATTCATGACATGTGTCATGCCTGCCTGCCTGCCTGGGTTTCCATTCGTAACAGAACGATCGACCAATAATGGATCCTGCAGATCTTTGCCCCCCCAGGAGCCTGCTTGCTCATGCTGTGCCAGGGCTGCCGTTCCCTTGAGGGTCACACACCGTATTTCTTGTACCTTGCTCACCAAACTCACTTCCCAGATAAGTCGCTCATTGTTTTTTACCGTTGCAGTCTCAATGAACCACTTAGAACTCAGCTTACCAGTTTTGACCCTCAAGGGAGCTTTCTGAACTTTGTTGAGCAGGCCCTGGCGCAGAGCGAATCTCCCTTCACCGTGGGTGAGGTAGAGGAAAAAGCTTCCCCAATAACTTTTTGGGGAGGAGGCAGTAAGGCGACTGAGCCCATGCTCAGGGTGGCCACCCCGTTCATCATGGTCGCCAGTCCAGTCCGCTGCTCGCAAGATGGCCGGTTCCAGGTTCAGGTGCCTGGTCTCTGGTTTGGCAGACACTCCACTGGCGTCTGTGCGGGTGGTCCCAAGTCTGGTGGTTCCACCCTTAGAGTCAGCTCTGCCGGTGGTGGCCGTTGCCTTGCTGTGCATCTGGGCTGTTCACTGTTCACCTGATCCCGAGGATGGCCGCCTCACCGGATCCCGAGGCCAGGATGGCCGCCTCACCCGATCCCGAGGCCAAGATGGCCGCCTCACCCGATCCCGAGGCCAAGATGGCCGCCTCACCCGATCCCGAGGCCAAGATGGCCGCCTCACCCGTTCCCGAGGCCAAGATGGCCGCCTCACCTGTTCCCGAGGCCAAGATGGCCGCCTCACCTGTTCCCGAGGCCAAGATGGCCGCCTCACCTGTTCCCGAGGCCAAGATGGCCGCCTTACTTGTTCCTGAGTCAAGTCAGGCCTGTGAGCCTGTTCTCGAGTCAAGTCAGGCCAGTGAGCCTGTTCCCAAGTCAAGAGTCCGTTCGTGAGTCAAGTCAAGAGTCCGTTCATGAGTCAAGAGTCCGTTCGTGAGTCAAATCAAGAGTCCGTTCCAGGCCCGCCTCAGCTCCACGGCCCAGGCCTTGTTTTCCTACATGTCCCAGGTCCACCTCTGCAACACGGCCCAGTTCCTGTTCCCCTCCACGGGCCTGGCCCTCCATCCCACCCCCGGTTCCGCCTCCACTGGACTGTTTGGTGTCAATCGTTGTTTGGTGTTACCCTGTTGGTCTCTGTCGTGTTTTCTCGTTCATTGGATCTTTCTGTGGATATTATTAAAGCAGTGGTTCTCAACCCTGGTCCTCGGCCCCCCCCCCAGGATGTTTTAGATGTCTCCCTATTTAGAACACCTGATTCTACTCGTCAGACGTGCTCCAAATGCTGGTTAGTGTGTTAATTAACCAGCTGATGATTAGAATCAGGTGTTCTAAATAGGGAGACATCTAAAACATCCTGGGAGGGGGGCCCGAGGATCAGGGTTGAGAACCACTGATAAGGTTACCCAGATGAACCCTGCCATTAACCAATCTGAGGGAAGTAAATCTAGGCAAGTTATTAATTTTTCACCTAGTACAAGCTCGGAGGTGTGTAAAGCCCTAAAACGTTTAGATACTTCAAAATCAGCCGGCCCGGACAACTTGGAACCTTATTTTTTTAAGTTGACAGCAGAGTTAATCACCCTGCTTTTGACTCATATTTTTAATCTCTCTCTTGTCACAAATAAAATTCCATTCATATGGAAATCTGCATTTGTTCTTTCTTTGCTTAAAAGTGGAGATCCTACAAATTTGAATAATTATTGACCCATTTCCAAGCTATCGGTGTTGGCCGATATTCACTTGATATATTATTAATATTGGTCAAAATGTACAAAATGCTAATTTTCATTATTTGCCAACAATACAGTTATTTATAGTTCAGCACTTTCACCTAATCTCTTTCCCAGTTGCAGCTTGCTTTTAATATAGTGCAGCATAATTTATATGGCTTAAAACTGGTTTTAAATGCTGACAAGACAAAGCTTTTGATGATTACAAACAAAAAGTTAATTTTGCATGGTCTTCCACCAGATACTACTTTACAGGGTACTACCATTGAGTCTGTCTCTCAATATAAATATCTAAGAATTTTAATTGCCAACTCTCTATCTTTTATTCCCCACATTCAACAGTTGGTAAAAATGCTAAAAGTAATGCTGGGTTTTTATTTTAGAATTAAATCTTGTCTTTCTTTTGAGTCCAAAAAAAGACTTGTTGCTGCCACTTTTATATCGGTACTGGACTATGGTGATGTGATATACATGCATGCATCCTCTCCATGTTTACATGCCTTGGATTCTGTTTATCATGGTGCGCTGAGGTTTGTAACACATTGTAGGGCCCTTACACATCGGTGTGTGCTTTATGCTACTGTTGGTTGGCCTGCTTTGTCCATACGTAGATTAAAACATTGGTATGTTCTTATCTATAAATCCATCCTAGGTCAAATCCCATCTTATTTACAGAAGTACATCTGTAAAAAGCAAACCGGAGGTGTAATGAATGTTCGTTGTTGTAGGAGGAAAGAGGCAGGGTTGCTGTAGTAAAATTTAAATAATATTTGTTAATCTCAAAGTAAATGGTCTCCAAAACACCAAACAAACAAACGTTTATCCCTGCGTGCATCAGCCTCTCCGTGGATAAACAACAACCTTTTTGCGCCCTCTGCGGCACCTCTTATGCGTCCTCTCGCCAATCACTGAAACTAGAGACAGCAGGTTAGCAGTCAGACTTGACCTACTTATCGCCCTCCGTGCTCCGGACTGAAGCTCCTCCCTCCCAGACGGAGTGTGGCCACGCCCCCCTCGCCACAGAAGGATACAATCTTCGATCTGAAAAATTATTTTTATTGTTTGTTCCAAGAGTGCGAACTGAATTAGGAAAAAAGTATTTTAAATTTGCTGCTTCCACTGCCTGAAATAACTTCGAGAGATGGTCTCATTAAATGTTTTTAGAAAGATGTTAGGAAAATTGGAATCTGAAACTGAACGTAGATGCTCTGTTTAATTTTAGTTTAAAACCTGATTTAATTTTTTTTTGTGTGTTCAAAATGTTGAAAATGTGTGTAGGTATTGATGAATGTTACTTGTAAACCCATGTGACCTATGTTGTAAAATCTTGGCCAAGACGCTCTTGTAAAACAGATTTTAAATCTCAATGTGTTTTTCCTGGTAAAATAAAGGTTATAATAATAATAATAACATCCTCTACTCATACCTTAAGTGCAGGTTGAATGGTGGAATAGGCAGGAGGGGGAGTTGCAGGGTAGGTAGGTGAATGTGTGAAGTGCAGATCAGAGCGGGTGTGGGGTGTGAGTCTGGTCTTTTCGAATCAGGCTTGTAAATCCCGCTCTGCTTCGTAAATCTTTTTACGGCCCTTATTACAGGTTCAGTTTCTGCCTGTAGGTTGGTATGAGATGAACTAGACAGTGATCAGAGAGCCCCAAAGCTGCTTGTGGGATAAAGTAATATGCATACTTTATAGTGGTGTAACAGTGATCCAATATATTACTGTCTGTAGTGGGACATGTAATGTGCTGTTTTGTACTGTATTTTGGCAATTCACAGGAGAGATTTGCTTTGTTAAAATCTCAGAGACTGATTAAAGTCTGGGTACTTTTTCTCCATTTCTGTTATTTGTTCAGCCAGTTGTTGAAGCGCTATGCTCATGCACGCGTCTGGAGGAATGTACACATTCGCAAGGATGAAAGAGGAAAACTCCCGTGGTTTACAGTTTATGAAGAGTTAGGACAGCATATAGAAAAATATTGTCTGGAATGTGTTGTTTAAAGTGTCCATAACTTATAGAGTTTCTGCTTATCTCATATTAATCTTGAGTACATACAAGAAAAGTATCGCACCCTTCAAATATCTGAAATCTATAGTGATATCAAAGAGTCTTTAGTTTGATCATGCAAGCACACAATAAATCATTGCATTATCCCTGCATAACTGTTGAATCACTATAAGTTTGTGTTGTTAACATTATATACACAGAACAAACAAACATAAAAAGCAGAAGAATTGCGGAGCTTAGCGCCGTGGCTGCCATTCGCAGCACGATCTTGATTTTTCCACAGTGCTGTTTATGACTTCTAAGGATCTACACTATATTGCCAAAAGTATTGGGACACCAAGCCAAGTCCTGCAGCCAGCTGAGCACATTTGGTGTGATTTTAAATGCAAACTTTGAGCCAAGAACTCATCATTTCACATCAATGGCTTGTACACAGGATTACTGTCATTTTGGGACAGGATAAGGGGCTTTTGAAACAGTTTTGCATTGCATTTCTACAAATAGCATTGTAAGGAATTGTGTTACCATCTCTGTTGCAACAGTTTTGGAAGCACCTTTTTTCTTTTCCAAATTGGCTGTACCCCTGTGTACAAGCTATTGATATGGAGTGATGAGTTTTTGTCTCAAAGTTTGCATTTAAAGTCACACCAGATGTGTTCAGTTGGGTTCAGGACTTGGCTTTATGCTGACCAGTCAAGTTCTTCCACACTGACAGAATCAATCATTTCTTTCTGAATCTTACCTCATACACAGAAGCATTGTCATAATGGAATAGAAAAGAGCTTTTCCCAAACTGTTGCTATTTAATTAGAAGCACACAATTCTGTAGAATATCATGATATGCTGCAGCATTAAAGCAGCATAATGTAGTTTTTCGACCTTAAAATAATGTCTCTAAAATTCTTTCAGTGGTAGAACAACTCTTAACTGGATTGATTTTAACTCCTCTTGTAATATACAGATTAAAATGCGAGTGTGGACACTTTTTTGTCCAAACTAAAAGGAAATTACTTTTAAAAGTATCTGAACACAAGTATGCTATTCGCACCGGAAATATGGTATACCCTATGGCAAGACATTATATCGAAGCTGGTCGTGCTTGTACGTGTTTACTTAAAGTGATTGGAATTGAATCCATTCCGCGTTCAATAAGAGGCGGATTTACACGCTTAAGGGCACTAAGCCTCCGGGAGTTAATAAAGAAATAGATTTTTACCGTTTTTGTAATGATTATCATTAATAATTATCACCGGGTTTTTTTTTCTCATCATAATAATGAATAGTTGTTTTTTGGTATACAGATTGTTTGAGCATGATGTGTATATACATATGTTTCTGTTGCATTTTCTTGTTGTGTTTGAGGAGTAGAGCTTTGGCCGCTCCTACGAAGTACTCAGCTGTTTGTGATTACTATTTAAGTAGAGTAACTTGCACTTGATGTGTATCCTAAAGAAGGCTGTGTAAGCCGAAACGCGTAGATCTACTCTTTTATATTTTTAGTATGTAGCCCTGTCAATTAAAGGCTTTTTAATTACACCATACGGGTGCCTTGGAATATTTTTCTTTTGGAAACGGCATTACCTCGGGTTATCCAAAAAGCACCGTTGATATAAAGAGACCATGTAGCACTCTTTGTGTTTTTTGTATTTATCTATTTTTTCTATATTAGAAAATATCTATATTATCTATATTGTGTTTTTCTCAGACTCAGTTCTGTAAAACTCAAAAGTAGAATTTCTGCAGTAATCAAACAAGAGTTTTTACAAAAAACAAACAGAAAAATAAAATCACAAATCATCAAATTTCATCAAAATCAGCAACAAAACAAAAGTATAAAAACAAAACAATTACTTGATAAATTGCTATTGGTGTCACAAAGTGAGGCTGGTCCGTGCAGAAGAGCACACCACAGGTCAGTGTAAATGATGTTTTATTAGGTAAGTAATTCCAAAAACAGGCTTATCAGGTAAGTAACTCCAAAAACAGGTTCTGCAGGTAACATAAAACAGAGACATAAAGCGGGTGACTGACAATATAATACTGGACAAGAGACAAGGCAAACAACTGAACTTAAATAACAGATGTCAAACACAATACAGGTGCACAACAAATCAAACAGATTACAAACAGGTGCAGAGTTCAGTCAAAATGGCGGAGGTGAGGTGGATGCTGGGTAGTGTATTCCGGGAACAGAAAACAGGGACAGAACGGGTGTGTTACAATTGGGGGGAAAAAACATAATTGTTTTGTGTGTGTGTGTGTGTGTTCTGTTTGGATCTGGCCACAAGACCTCATCAGCATCACAGACGATGTCCTCGCGGGCTAGGCATCGGGGAAAATATCACCTTGTGTGCCGAATCCACCTTTGGATTGATCCCACCTCAATGTCTCTGCATGCCTCTTTCATAGCTTGCAGAAGAGTCATGCGGGCGTGTGCTTGCCGATCATATACTTTCCACCGCCACGCTGAAAATAATTCCTCGATTGCATTTAGAAAGGGGGCAGGTATAGAAGTGTGAAATTTTAATTTACATGAACATTTATGCATTTGGCAGACGCTTTTATCCAAAGCGACTTATATTACATTGTACTATACATTTGTACATTTTTGTATAGTAAGCAAGTGGGGGTTAGGTGCCTTGCTCAAGGGCACTTCAGCCATTACCCGCCAGCCCTGAGAATCGAACCTGCAACCTTCTGGTCATGAGTCCAATGCTCTAACCACTGGGCCATGACTGCCCACAAATTTATGGTATGGAAATTTATGGTTGTTGAACCAATCTTGGACCAGAGCAGCCCGGTGGAAACGAACATTATCCCAGATGACAACAAGCCTGGGCTGCTGTGGTCTGTCCTGCACAACTGCATGTAGTGCACCTAGAAATGCAATGATCTGTCCTGTATTGTAGGGACCTAGAATGGCATGCTGATGCAGGAGTCCTTGGACACTAATTGCAGCACACAAGGTGATATTTCCCCCATGCTGCCCAGGGACATTTACAACAGCCCTTTGTCCAACTACTTTACGGCCCCGACGCCTGGTTTTAGCCAGATTAAAGCCTGCTTCATCCACGTAGATGAACTCATGTGGCAGTTTGGCGGTATCAAAATCCAGAACTGTCTGTAACAGAAAATATTGAATAGTGTTACAGAAAACACATAAAGTAACTACAATGTCTATATTTTCACACAAGTAGGGGCTGGGTTGGGTCAATATAGACAAGTACTACAAGCTACAGGCAGGGCAGGTGGCAGCATAAACCCTCATTCCTACATCACAATATATAGTATGTAAAGTAAAGTGACACATACATGCACATAATCATTGTGCAGATCCTTGATCCTGACACTGTTCCTCTCAAATGGCACCCTGTACAACTGCTTCATTCTGAAGTTATGTTTCTGTAGGATGCGACTTAGTGTAGAAATGCTGACCCTGTTAATATTGTTAAATACATTTCTATTTGCAATTATGCGTTGTTGCAACTCACAAAGTCAGATTATTTTCTCGCACCATTTCAATGATGGCAAGCTCTTGTTGTTGAGTAAAGAGCCGTTCCCTTCCACCTTGAGGAGGTCGTCCAACCATTTTGTAGTAAATGCCACCACAAAATATCGGTGGCATATTGGTTAGGTTCTTTTTCACATACTGTACTTTCAAACTGTACACAGTACTGTAACATCACAACATCACTTCCTTTACATATACTTCACAGCAGCACTACCAATGTTTGTATAGTACAGTTAGTACAGTAATACTGTAATATGATACAGAATCATGTGACACATACAGTATGTCTGTTTTGTGAATGTGTGCATGTGGGTGTGTATGTACACTACCAGTCAAAAGTTTTGAAACACTTACTCTTTCTTTCTTTATTATTTTTTTTTTTTACATTTTATAATAATAGTAAGCCCATCAAAACCATTGAATAACACAGTTGTAACTGTGGGAATTACGTTGTGACTAAAAGCATTAAAAATACATGAACTCCACATTCTATTTTAGCATCTTCAAAGTAGTCATCCTGTGGCTAGAATTTGCAGAATCATACTTTTAGCATTTTAACATTCTGCTTCTTGAGGTTTCAACCTGGGAAGTTTTTTAAACATTATTGAAGGAATTTCAATCTATGCTGCACTCTTATTGGCTGCTTTTAATTCATTATTTGAATCATGTGACACATACAGTAGGTACAGTCTGTAGTAGAAACTTAAATATATACCTGTTCTCCAGTCGGAATGTCCTTATTATCCATGCTACTGTGTAGCGACTAAGGTTAGGGTGGACTCTTTGCCCCTCCCTCATAGACAGGCCATGATTTATCACATGGTCCACCAGAGTATCCCTGATGTCATCTGATACACGTCTCCGCACTGGTTCTCGTCTTTTTCCTCGTCCTCTTTCACATCCAACTCCTCTCTTTGTCTTCCTCTTACTCTGACTCTCATTGCCTTCATGCTTGCAAAGATCTCAAAATGGCTTACCTGAGGCTTATTTGTAGTGCTAAGGCTCAGACTGCTTGGTGTTCTGTTTTCAGGTGTGTATGTAAGTGCCTGCAATTGCCAGATGAGTTGTGCGTTTTGAACAGAGTGTTTTCCCAATGATAATAAGTGATTTCTTTTTTGAACAAAGTGTCTAATGTAAGAAAACGTGTGTAGTGTTTCGCAATAAGTGTGTTACAGTATTGCAAACAAAGTGCAAAGTTGACAATGTGTTTAAGCTATGATTACACTGTGTTTAAGGTATGCTACAAAAAGTGTAGGTATTGAGGCTTTGGTCTAAGCATTCGGTTTTAGTGTGTAAGCAATGGGCAAAAACTGCAATGATAACCTTAAACCTATTATCTACCTTTTTCTTTTTTTTAGCCTAGTTGTGCAAGCACTTTCAAGCTTGTAGAGATGCTGCAGTTTTTGCCAGAGGGGAACTGCTTCCCCTGGTTGGGTTCTCCCGAGGTTTTTTTCTCTACTGGAGTTTTGGGTTCCTCGCCACTGTTTGCATACTGTTTTGCACTATTTTCCTGACTGGGGGGCTGGTTTTTAAAGTTTTTGTATTTATTAATATAAATTTAAATTTAATATTCTGCGTAATTTATTTAATGCTCCATTTAGGAATTTATAGGTTATATAATATGTTACCTGTGTTTCTCTTTCCTATATCTTCTATGTGTGCTTCTCTGTAATGCTGTGTGATACAGAGTGTTACACTGTGTGTGCGTGCATACGTGCGTGCGTTTTGAGTTCTGTGAGTGTGGGTTTTGTATGTCTGTTTTGTGAATGTGTGCATGTGGGTGTGTATGTACAGTACCAGTCAAAAGTTTGGAAACACTTACTCTTTCTTTCTTTATTTTTTTCACATTTTAGAATAATAGTAAACCCATCAAAACTATTAAATAACACAGTTGTAACCATTCTATTTTAGCATCTTTAATGAGGTCATCCTTTGGCTAGAATTTGCAGAATCATACTTTTATAATTCAGCTTCTTGAGATCTCAACCTGGGAAGCTTTTTAAACATTATTGAAGGAATTTCCATCTATGTTGCACTCTTATTGGCTGCTTTTAATTCATTATTTGATTCAAGTAATCCATTTAAAAAAACATTTTTAATACAAATTTAGTTTCCTAATGAAATAAATTAATATGTTGGCACAATTATAGTTTTGTCTACACAAGTCATTTCAAACATTGAAACATACACCTTCCTATTAAAAGATTTTTGTCAAGTGTTTTCAAACTTTTGACTGGTATTGTACCTGTACCTGTTTCTGTGTTTTGTGCGAGAGTGTGTGTGTTCAGTGAATGTGTGTTGTGTGCCTGTGTTTTCTTGCATGTGTGCCATGTGAGCATGAACATGTGTGGTTGCATGTGTTAGTGTGTGTTTTTTTATTTTTTGCGTGGTATGTGAAATGTGTAACACTCCTGCCTGCTCCCCGTTTGTGTCACCGGACTACACCCCCCAGAATGCCTTGCACCCGTCATGATTGTTTCTGCACCTGTCCCTTGTTTCATCTTGTTTGATTGCACACCTGTTCTGAGTTTGTTTCTGTATTTAAGTTCAGTCTTGTGTCTTGTCCTTGGTCCAGTGTTGTTGTTGTATGCTTGGTTTATGCTACCCATGTTTGTATTTACCCGAAAACCTGATTCTGAAGAATAAACCTGTTTGTCTGAGGAAATCCGGTGGTGTGATCGTCTGCCTGAACCTCTGTTCCGTGACAAAATGAGGGTGTATTTATTAATTTTGTTTTTCTTACTTTCCTTTAATAAATTTAATTTAGTAGTTTTCGTAGTCATTATGCTTCATGGACAGCTGCTTTGTAACAATGAAAATTGTAAAAAGCGCTATATAATTAAACTTGAGTTGAGTTACATAGTTTGCTGTGTAATTAGAGAAGCAATCTAAGCTTCAACAAACTTTTAACAAACTGAGTAATCAAATTTTTTCTTACAGGCATACAGACTGGAGCCCCTTATTTTAAAGCATTATAGTACTGTAACACCTGTCCAGATCCACTGGTGAGTGAAATATATAAAACATGTAAGAAAAACAACACATATCTGTTGTGAACATTTTTTTAAATTTTCATAAATATGCAGTCGGTATTACCATTAGACCCTTTCACACAGTAACCATAGTAAAGTACGGTAACTACTATAATGACTGGTAAATACACAAATTTGCAGTTCACACAAGCAACATGTTCTGTCTTTTACATATCCTATGTAAATTGGTTTGTCCTTTATAACTTTATTTACTAATTATTTTATATGTTTTATATATAAATATATGCAATATATGACACCACATAGCTCTTCTAATTTTGTTGTATACAGACAACTTAATTCAATTTTGTATTTTTAAGCGTTATGGAGGAGATCAAACATTGCAAATGGTTGGATAGCCTTGACATTAAAAACAGCACTGATGAGTTGATGAGGAGACACCTACTGGTAAATGCACCTTTGCTGGGCAGTGCCTTAAACAAAACGGTTATTTTACAAAGGGGAGGGGGTTACTCAATATATATCATGCTGTCTTTCTTTATCGGTTAAAATAATGTCGACACATTAAGGGTATAACGTGCATGTTGCCAAAGACTGAAAACGATGAGATATCCCACACAAAGAACTTTAATATAAACACTGGAATTAATAGAAGAATTACAAGATACAACAACAACTCTAACATAAACGAGACTAGAGAAAAGCCAAGTGAAAACAAAGGTGAATATATAGAGTCCAGGGGCCCATTTAAGAAAGGAAGTGTAGTTAAAACTCAGAGTATGTTAACTCTGAAATGAGGGAAACTCTGGGTTTTCCGTTTCAGAATGGGGTTTTGCATTTCAAACCCGAGAATGCAGGGTAAGTCAAGCCCGTTTCTAAAAGAGAGGTAACTTATACTCAGAGTCAGTAGCCATAGTAACTTACTCTGTGAACCTAACCTGGTCGGGAGCAGGTTATCTTCGGTTAACCGAAAAAGCTACTGAAAAGGCCCTATCAACCTTAGTTTTTAGACGTGAATGAGGGACCTTGGTATCTACAGCTTTTCTGTAGATAACGCATGCGCCGATTCTGCACTGTGTGTTCTATAGATACTGCGATATCTCCTTTTTACTGTATTTTTTTCATGGAAAGAATTTTCACTCAAAGAATTTTGTACTCACATATGGCCCAGTTGGTCTCAATCATGTCCAAGTGCGATTGTCCCCCCTCCCGCGCTTGGGTGCGATTAGCTCTCACACTACATGCGTACCGCGCCCGAGCTCAACCGAACTGCGCTCTGGCCCACCTATTCCAAGCGAGCCAGGGACGCCTAAACGAACCGTGCCCGGGTGTGGTACGGAGTGATCACACTAGTCAACTGAACCGGACTTTAGGGGTCAAACGTGCCTAGGCGCGGTTTGATTGGGACAGTGTGGGTACACCCTAATTACTAGCTCGTTTGCTGCGAACCGAACTTAAGTGCGATTGTTCCCGGTGTCCCCCCCCCGCAGCGTTGGTTTGGTTTCAGACTCAACTTGATTCTGTCAAACCATGGTGCGTTTGCGTTCATCTTACGTCATCAGAAGTGTGCACAGCGCATGACAGAAAACAGAACATGAATGAATATATTGTGTTTTTATTAATTTGGTGATATTATGGGCAGCAGAGTAAATGACATTTGGGTTTACTGTATGCGGGTTGCATGCAGACGGCTTTCTGCCACTTGCAAATTTTGAGGAAACAGTGGATTATCATTGACCTGCCGCTCTGATTCCACTTGCAACGCAGAAATACAATGCAGGCTCACTCTTGTTCGAATCCAACGTAAATCATTAATAATGTCATATCTTACATGTGTTTTATTTAAGGAAATACATCGTAATTGGCTTAAACGTATACGCAGGTCACTATACGTCCTCATCAAGTGCGCACCAGGTCCGTGTTGCTTTCATATTCATGCAAACCGCGGCACAGTTTGAGAGCAACCGAACTCAGACCACCTCCTTCAGGTAGTCTCGGGTTCGGTAGTCAGGTGCGCACCTGGGTTTGCTTGACAGCTTTCACATTAGCGATTTTTCATGTGAACCATACCCCATCCCGAACTAAACTACAAGTGTGAAAGCCACCTTAGTCTCAGACATACGCTGCACCTTGGTGGTGCAACAGGTATAAATTCTTTGCAGGGCTAAAGGCGCATTTTACATCCAGACTATCTTACGACCGGGTGTACGTCCAGGCGGTGCAACCGGCCCCTCGTACTCGTACTTGCTCATACCATTAATCCGATTCTCTGTTAACCAATAAAATTAACTAGTAATGTGACATTTCTCATACAGGAAAATTATATAATAATAATAATAATAATAATAATAATAATACTTTTAAAGGAATGGTTTACACATGGTCTCCAGTAATTTACCAGTCAAGATTGTAGGTAGGTGTGAAAAGGGCTATTGTCTTTTTGACTCATATTTATAGGAATATATATATATATATGTACAGTACCCTCCAGTAATACTGGCACCCTTGGTAAATAGGAGCAAAGAAGGCTGTAAAAATAAATCTGTATTGTTTCTTGTTTTGATATTTTTTTTTTTTTTAAATCTACAAAATTCCAACATTTCATTAAAGTAAACTATATTTGTAGGGGGAATATCACATCGTGAAAAAAATTATCCCATACATGTTGGCCAAAATTATTGGCACCCTTGTATACATTCTGCAAACTCAATTTGTAAGAAAAACTGCTCTGAGCTTTTCTTTTTTGTCTGATGAGGTTTAAGAATACATCGAGAGTCACCCGAGTCCATTCCTCCATAAAGGATTTCTCCAGATCCTTCAAATGTTGCTGCTCCCTCTTCTTCACTTTATCCCACTAATTTTCTTTAGTGTTCAGATCAGGGAACTGGGATGGCTATGGCAGGATCTTGATTTTGTGTTCAGTGACCCATTTTTTGTTGATTTGGATGTTTGTTGTGATCCAATGAGCTGATGGAAGATCTTACCACGACCCATTATAACATTTTTATTTAGTTTTGATTTTGTATCTGTTATTTTTTTATGTAATCCATGTATCTAAACCAGAACCTCTGGTATAAAATTAGGTCCACAACAGTAAAGTTCTGGCGGTATTAAACTGTGGACATAAGGCCCTTTTTATCCCTGTGTGCACCAAACCCATCTTGTGTTATTGCTGCTAAAAAAAACTATTTTTCATTTCATATGGCCATAGACCCCAATCCTGGTTGAAGTTCCAGTATGGCAGATTAATATGGTAGAGTTTGTTTTGCATGAGAGCAGAAGATTTGTTTCTTGAACAGTGTCCAAATAAATTGTGGTGATTGAGGTACAGTTTTCCTTTATTCTTATTTTATTTTTCCTGACACTAAAATTCAACTAATTTCTGCAATTCTCCATCTGTGATCTTAAAATATTCTCTTTGCATTAAGACAACATAGACACACATTCTCTTTCAGGCAGATTTGGAACATCTTTAGTCCATTAAAACTTCTTAATTATTGCCCCGATATTGGAAATAGGATTTTTTATTGTTTCAACCATTTACTTTTAAATCCACTTTGTATTTTGTGTAGTTCAACAATCTTTTGCTGCACATCAGAACTATATTCTTTGGTTTTACCCATTGTGATGAATGATAAAGGGGGTTTGGGCTTTGTGTTAATTATATTATTATATTAGTTATGTATATTATTTTACTGTGCAACAAAAAGTCATGACTGGACAACATCATGTTTCTTATCACCATGGTGTGCTCAGAAAATGCAAATATCAATGGGAATATACTTGGGAGATATTTTACTCATAAGAATTTCTAGAGGTGCCAATAATTGTGGCCAACATGTATTGGAGAAAAAATATTTTCACAATGTAATTATTGTTTTACTTGAATGAAATTTAAATAAAAGATCAAAATGAGAAACAATGCAAATGTATTTTTACAGCCGCCTTTGCTCATATTTACCAAGGGTGCCAATACAATATTATTCTGTATATATATATATACACACACAGAAAATAAAAATCTGGTCATCATGCATCATGTCATTCAAAACCTGTGTATGTCTTTTTCGGTGGAACACTAAAGAAGATATTTTGAGAAATGCTTTTGTGTCCATACAATGGAAGTCAGTGGGGTCTAGTGTTATTTGGTTACCAATGTCTTTTAAATACAGTGCTGCTTGAAAGTTTGTGAACTCTCCAAATATAATTAGGTTTTGTGTAAAAAAAATAGAATAACCTAATCAAATGTACATCCAAAACCCAGTTTATGAAGCAGACTTCCAAATGATGGACACAAACAAAAGCTGGAAATCTGACTTGTGCAGAAGTATGTGAAGCCTTAAATCTAGTTGCTTGTGGCATCTCCTTTTGCAGCCATTACTTCAACCAAACAACCACTGACCAGTCTCTCACATCTGTCTTTGGGGATTTTTGCCCACTCCTCCTTGCAGAACTCAGCCAGTTGAGAGAGGTTGGAAGGACATCTGGCATGTATATATATTTCACACAATATTTCAATTGGATTGAGATCCAGACTTTGACTATAGGCCAATCAAGAGTACCTTCTTCCTTTTGAGCCATTCTTTTCCATTCATTTGCTTGAATGCTTCAGCTTGTTGTCTTGTTGCATCACCCAGCGGCTTTGATTATGACCAAATAAATCTATTTTGGCTTTGTTCTTTTTTTGAGAGCAGAGGCTTCTTTCTCACAACCTTCCCATTAATATCATGTCTGTTCAATATTCGTCTGATTGTAGACGAATGTACATTTACCCCAGATGCTGCCAGATAGGTCTGCCATTCTCTAGAGGTGATGTGTGGGTTTGCCTTTACCTCATTTTTTTCTGGTGCTTCTTAATGATAGTTTTGATGGGCGTCCACTTCAAGGCAGAGTGGTGGTCTTGTTGAATGCTTTCCATTTGTAGATGATTTGTCTTACAGTGGATGGATGGAGTTGGAATCTCTTGGAGATGGTCTTATAGCTTTTCCCAGACTGATGGGCTGTCACTAGTGATGTGACATTTGAACCGAGGCTTCGGAGCTCGTATCGAGCAAAAATGGGCGTGCCAGATGAAGCCTTGATTAGAAGATTGTATTGTTAATGTAGAAGTCACGTGACCAATGACAAACGAAGTCATGTGCGCATTTCACTTCGCGTGTCAGAATGTTCGAACCCCAGAGCTTTTTTTAGGAGTTCTTTGACTTATTCACATTTTAGTCCCACTAAATATTATAGATAGTATAGTATGTACATATACATTTGTGTGTGTGATTATGTGCGTGTGAACATCATTCTATACAACATACAGTATCAAATAATATGAATATGAACTCATACTGGAATTTATTGCCACACTTGAATGGGTCAATTAATTTACTATATTGACAATTCACACACACATGGTACTCTTAAGCTTTATTTGTACACATAACATTAAAATTTGTCTGAATTTCATCTGCTGGTTGCTTCGTTCGACGGAGCTTCTTTCAGAAGCGACTGCTATATGTTTTATAAATCAACAGATGGTGCTGTTGTCGACACTCTCGAAGCTTTGAATCTTTTCTCGAAACAGTCAGGGGAATGTCTCGGGTGATTCACGAGGTGTCATTTTGCCATCAACACCTCCTTTCTGATGTCCTCAGATATCTCCTTTCCTCTTGGCATTGTTTGACATTTTGGCACTACAGTGGTTTGGTTGGTTTCCTCTCCTTTTACTTAGTGTTGCCCAACCCCTTTCCTAAGGATTTGATTGGTTTGCTTAACTGATTAATTTAGCACCCAAATGTGTTTTGCCTAAATCTGTTCACCCACTTGACTTTACCAATGCAGCTGGGGCTTCACTTACTTTTGCACATATAATAATTTAATCTTGCATGTAGTTTTTTGGCTACTCACAAAATCCCCTCTCAACAAACATATGCAATTGATCAGCATACATCTCAAAGTCAAAGTCAAAGTTAGCTTTATTGTCAATTCTGCCACATGTACAGTACATACAAATGGAGGATTGAAATTGCGTTATTCTCAGACCCTAGGTGCATACAGATAACATAGAATAAACATATATCAAAAAAATATATTAAATTACAGATAAATACAAAATCTATATATATACACAAAACAACTTTACAAGCAAGGGATATGTAACCGAAATAATTGTGCAAACCAAAGAAATAATCAACAGTGCAGATGAGATAAACAGCAGTGCAGATGAAATAAACAACAGTGCAGATGAAATAAACAGCAGTGCAGATGAAACAATCAAATCAAATGGTGCAGATGAAATAAACAACAGTGTAGATGAGAAACACAACAGTGCAGATGAAAATAACAACAGTGCAAATGTAATGTAGTGCAAAGCTTATCGGTTTTAAAGTGTCAAGAGAGCAGGCTTGTTTAACTGACTTAAAGGTAGTTAGTTGAGGAGGCTCAGAACACTACTGAAAAGGGGTTGAGCAGTCCAATGTAAAGTGACATGTGCGGGAAAGAGTATGATGTGGGAAGGGATGGATGGGTTCAGGGTTCAGAGGTGCGTGTGGCAAGGGAGGGGAGGGAAGGCAGGGTCGGAAGGGAGTTTAGCTTCCTGACTGCCTGGTGTATGAAGCTCTCCTTCAGTCTGCTGGTCCTGGCCTGGAGACTCCGAAGCCTCCTCCCTGATGGCAGCAGACTGAAGAAGCTGTGTGACGGGTGGGTGGGATCACCTGCAATGCAGAGGGCTTTGCGGGTGAGAAGGGTACCAAAAATGTCCTGGAGGGAGGGGAGAGAGACACCAATGATCTTCTCTGCTGCTCTCACTATGCGTTGGAGGGTCTTGCGGCAGGATGCGTTGCAGGCGCCATACCACACACTGATGCAGCTGGTCAGGATGCTCTCGATGGTGCCTCTGTAGAAGGTGCACATGATGGGGGTTGGGGCTCTGGCTCTTGTCAATCTGACATTTAATTAAAAAAAAACAGGTGATGATAAAATAAGAAAGTCATGGTAAAACTAGCTCAAGGGGTTCACGAACGTTTTAGCAGCACTGCATCTTTTTGTGTGTGATACGGGTCATACAGATTTGGAATAAGGATTGTGCTGATCCGATATTTAGCATCGCAATAGTTCTTCCACCAGTGAGCAACAACATGGGGTCAGAATTTTTCTATATTTCTGAAATAAATATACTCACAGTATATGTACACACATGCACAGATTTTCATAAACAACCAAAAGCAATGGAATTCCCAATAAGTAATATGAGATTAGCAAATACCAAATATATTTGAAGGCATTCTTTGAATTTGTGGATCGTATTTGTGGATTTTGAAACATTTTTAACATCAAGATATGCACACAATCCACAAAAAGATGGACTCCGCCCACTGTCTACTCAAGCCAATCTGGTAACTTCCACTTGCATTGACAAATAGGGTGCATTCTAACATCAGCCAATCACATCTATCTTACACTTTATGGCCCAGTTTCACAGACAAGGATTAGATTAAGACTGGACTAGGCCTTAGTTAAATCAGGACATGTAAGTAGTTTTTAGAAACATGCTTTACAAAAAAAAAACAATTCTGGTGTGCATTTTGAGGCAAAACAATGACACTGATATATTTTAAGAATTATCACTGCTAACTGTTTTCAGTTTAGACAGCTCTAACATTTGTTTTAGTCTGGGACTAGTCTTAAGCTTTATCTACGAAACCGGGCATATGTGTTTAGATCCACTCAATCACTCAGTACTCAATCATGTTTTTTTATAATAAAGTTAATCTTTTGCTTAAAAAAATATTTATAGAACAACTGTTTTCAACATGGTTTTGCTGAAAGTCCTACAGTAACTGTGTGCATAAGTATCAGTGGTGAGTCATTTCTGAATTGCTCAAAATAAACATTGACTACATAAAGAAAAAATGTAAGTATAGAAATGATCCAAACTGTGTTTTACACTCAGCATAATATTTCGATAGAATAAAATAAATACCTAAAAACAGAATAGCGTTGTTTTTAGATATTTAGGGTAAACTAATGGCAAGCAGACAAATGTATTATTAACAACTTAAATAGTTTAGAAAGGGTAAAAGAGTGTATTCGAGTAGAATTAGTATTGGCAGGCTTGCAGCGTGTCAGGTATAAAAAAAAAGTGGTATTGCGTCATCTCTAGTTTCGAATGACATGATGGTAAATGATGAACGGAATTTGATTTGCAACTATTCCTTTCAAAGAATCAGTTAATAAGAGTCATGTGTACATTAAGTTGAATAAACCCCTTGCTTTGTATGTTTTTCTGTTTAGATATCATTTCTTTTGATATGGCATGGATTCAACAGTGGGCCAGTGCAGGAACCATCGTGTGAACAACATGTTATGTATTTATTTGTGCAACCATTGATTTTTAGGTACAACACCACCAGTCCCACACCATATGATCAGATCCGTTCCACTCTACTGAACCCACCAAAGGAAAGTTCTTCAGTCTCTGACACTGAGAGTCTCCCAAGCCCCTGCACATCCCCCCCACAGCCCCGCAGACACTATGGCGAGTCTATTACCAGCCTGGGCAAGGCCAGCATCATGGGTGAGATGGACAGATCGTTAAAATGATCATTAAAGTTGTTTCAGTTCAGCCTGCCTTGAGTAGAAAGACATCGTATGTAACTTAAATTTATTTAGAATTACATATTGAGATTCAATATCTGATCTGATGTATATAACACCAAGTTACCTGTTTATATATATTAATTATTTTGAACTTATTATTATTATTACTATTATTATTATTACAAATGTTTTAACTCAATACAACCAACAGAACATTTATATGCAAATAAAAATGTTAAACAAAAATCTTTGAGATTTAATTACATAAAAATAAAAAAATTATGAGACCATTTCAAATTTTCAGTTTTTCTGAATATGTGTTTAGTTAAATTGATTATTTTTTATTTATTCTGTGAACTACTAACAATATTCCTCCCAAATTTCAAGAAAATTTTAGTTTCTACTTGTATTTATTTGCAGAAAATGAAGTTTATATTCACTTTTAGGCAATACAACAGTAACATTTGTACATGGATTTAGGAAAATATTTTTTATGTGATTTTTCACAGTTTTCATTTGTCTTGTTGTGCTGTCGGTTTTTGTGTTGGATGACTTCATAGTATTATGTTGCAATTTAACAGACATTGGACTGGAATGGTCTATTAATGTTTTCGTGGCTGTTTATGTATGATTTAAAAATATAGCTGCAAAGCGACTAGAGGGTCCAGCACTACAAATGCATGAAAGGAAATATATGTGGACATTTCTGAAGATTAGTTTTTAATAAGCAGATATAAAAACATAGGTAAAAGCATTTAGAACACAATATATCAGGGGTTCTCAAAGTTTACATTCGAAGGTCCGAATCTGAATTCTCATTAACATCAAAGGTCCGATACAATTGCTATTATAAAACTTGTTTTTAAAAACATTAAAAACAACTTTAAATAACATATATATGAAGAATTTATTTGTAAAACAGAATACTCCAGTTTCAAAAAATCATGTTTTGTTTTAATTTTTAATGTGTTACTTAGGGTCATAGTCATGGTATAGTCATACTTTAAATAACAGTTCTTATTCTTATCAGATACAATTTAATTAAATTAGCAGCTAGCTTACAACAACTTATGATTTGTTCTGGTTTCACCTCTCTCCTATCTGAACAAAATTATTTTATAGGTAATTTATTAGCTACACATTGTCATGTAAATAAACTGTAAACTCACTTATTTAGACTAAATTATAATAACCACGTTCTGATGTGTTTTGAGAATTAATGGATTCAGACAATGAGTCTCGTGAGTTCTGTGTTTGACATATCAGTTGTTTCAATCGTTCATTTAAATGAATCGGTTCAAAAGAGTCATTAGGACGTGAACCGGACATAAGCAGGCGTGCTGTGTGTTCATCACAGCTGTTAGAACATCGCAAAAGATTGAAGTTAACACGTAAATCACTTCATTGCTGGATATGATTTGTTTTGTTTGTTTATGTCAGTTGTACAAGCGGAATGCTTGTCAGAGAAAAGGAAATCTGTTTTGAGCGGATGCGCCACTTAAAACATGGATTTGGTCTTCTGGCTTTTTGTGATCGTGTCAGTTACTTTCGATTGATATGCGCGGGAAAGGGATAGTTCAGAAACCGGCATGTTTTGCTTTATTTTGAACTGTGTGCCACGGTCCGACACGAGATAGGCAGGGGTTCCCCACCTTGTAAATATTTCTTCCACCAAGATCTGTGCTATTTGAGGTGCTTTAGCAACTCGTAAAGGAAATAATTTCACCCATTTGGAACAGTAGTCGACCACAACTAATAGATGTTCGTTCTGTTTGATACTCTTAGGAAAGGATCCCATTAAGTCCACACCAAGCATGTTACCTGGTTCTACAACAGGGGTTGATTGTAGGAGGCCTGAACGTTTTGATAGAGATGGTTTATACTTCTGACAAATTTGGCAACTTTTTCAGTATTTCCATACATCCGCTCGTATTTTTGGCCAATATGCGACATCTAGAAGCCTAGGTAGTGTCTTCATTTGTCCAAGGTGTCTACTTAATAGGTTATCATGTGCATACTGTAAGAACTTTTCTCGAATGCATGCAAGTATGACTAATTTTCAAATTTTTTAATGATTAACTTTACCCCTAATAGACCACCTGGAACACTACGAAACAGCAGTCTGTTTTCTCTAACATAATGTACTCGTGAGGCATCATAGTCCATTTGGGACTCAGCTTTCTTGATTAGCTCTTGTAAAAGGCTGAGTACAAACTGATCAGGTGGAAATCAGGTGGAACTAGTACAGGGGCACTCGTTAGATTTTTTTATGGTATCAAAGGGTTTTTTGCATTCATCAGTCCAGGCCCAGGTGGATTTCTTTTGTTTTAGAGCATGAAGCGTTGCCGCTTTCTCAGAGAACTTTGGAATGAATCTATGATACCATCCAGACAATCCTAGAAAACGCTGTACGTCTGTAGGGATTGGGGTTTAGGGAACTCACATATTCCAGTCACCTTAGATGGATCAGTCTTAACTCCTTCACCACATACAAGATGTCCTAAGGTATCGGTATACTTTTACGAGTACGAGTACATGAGCTTAGTATCGGCATCCCTAATTTAGAGTGAGACCCGCTTGTTCTGTTGTTTGGTGTCAGCCTTTCGGATCAGTTGATATATGGACTGCATGGTTTCATTTGTAACTGAAAGGGTAGGCTAAGCAATGTATTGTAATTAAATGTATTAATGAACCAGAATCATGAGACAGGAATGGAAAAATAGCATCTTTCTCAGCATGCTCCAATGAAGGCAGTCTATACTGAGATTATAGGTACCGTCAGATCTGCATCTCTCATGATATACAGTGTCAAGTCCATTGTTCTTCCTTGAAGTTCACATTTCCACTCCACTTTTCCAATAGCAGTCTGTTTCTGACCATTGGCTACTAGAAAAGATTGACTTTTACTAGAGTTACATTGTTCTTTATGTTCTTTATGTCGTAACTGCTTCCAGCAAGACTCTTTGACCAATGACAGTGTACTTCCAGTATCAATCATTGCTTGAAAATATTTACCATGCAGTACTATTGGAAGTGTGATTGACTCAGATTGAACAGCATTTATTTCAGACTGCATGACTCTTCTACTGGCTTAAGAAGATTTAAGCACAAGTCCTCTTGAAGAATTGTGTTTTGTCTTTTGCATTTCTGTATTGATTTGACTCCAGTACCGTCGAGATTCATCAAAGTCCCTTTCAATTTGTGTGCCTATTCTTACTAATTCATCCACATCTTTCACACTTCCCCTAAGACGACACGCTAGCCGTGGATTGCAATTCCTGAGAATAGCTTGCACAACTTCTCTTTCAGGCATATTTTTTATCCTTTCTAATGCATAAAGCTCGATAATGGTATGTAAAGTCTCTAATACTCTCTTTTAGATCTTGTTTTCTTTCTAGGAGTCTCCTTGCTGCAGCTTCTTCATATTCTTTACTCATAAAATACATTAAAAAGATTCCTTTTCTCTGCAAGCCACCAATCTTTATGCGCACTGATCCGGCTCAGTGCGTTGCAGACGTCTATGGAGGAGAGTGTGATTGGTGGGTGGTCAGCTGAGGGTTTGAGCTTGGTGGCAGTTTCTCTATTGTCTCTCCAAAGCGAGCATAAAAGTCATTAAGCTCGTTCAGGAAGAGGACATCAGTGGCTGCGGGGGTGGAGTGGGTGGGTTTGTAATCACTGATGGCCTGGATGCCTTGCCCGCCTCAGGACCTCAATGACTGAAAGCAGTGCAGGCTCTTGAAACAAGACTGGTTGCCGTCCAGGAGGTTGTTCCGTGTAAGATAGGAGGAGATCTGGGTAAATACAACCCGCTCAAGAGCTTTGGCAATGAAGGGAAGGAGGGCAACCGGTCTGTAGTTTTCTAACAGCGCAGGGTTAAGAGTGGGTTTCTTCAGTAGGGGTGTTATACAGGTCTCTTTGAAGGCTGTGGGAAATGTCCCAGTGGTGAGAGATGAGTTGATGATGTGGGTCTGAGCAGGGACAATCGATAGAGAGATGGCCTGAATGGGTGGGGATGGGATCCAGCGGGCAAGTGGTAGGGTGGTTAGAAGCAATGACCTTGGAAACATCCGCTTCAGATAGGACAGAGAAAGAGGGGAGCAAACACGTGTCGGAAGTAGGATGTTTTGATTTGCACCACTTTCTCTCAGCTGCCCGGAGGCTGGCTTGATGCTCATGGAGAACAATCGACAACCAGGGGGCAGAAGGGGATGCATGGGCTGGTCTAGATGTAAGGGGCATAAGCTGTCTAAGCATTTACATTTATGCATTTGGCAGATGCTTTTATCCAAAGCGACTTACATTACATTGTACTATACATTTTGTATAGTAAGCAAGTGGGGTTAGGTGCCTTGCTCAAGGGCACCTCAGCCGTTACCCGCCAGACCTGAGAATCGAACCAGCAACCTTCTGATCATGAGCTGCTCAGAGGGAGGTAGTGTAGAGGAGACAGCTGAGGATACGTGCGTACGTAGGTTGCGCCGGAAAGTGACCAGTGGGGAAAGGTGTGCAGTGTCTGGAGAAGATAGGTCAAGATCAAGAGTGACAAGGAAATGATCAGACGTGTGCAGCAGGGTGACCCGAGTGTGATGAGTGGAGCAGTAGCGTGTGTAGATAAGATCTAGTTGATTACCAGACTTATGGGTTGCAGATGTGGAAACACGACTCAAGTCGGGTTGTTGAAGTTGGTATCCTGTGGTTTTTCAAGGTGGATGTTGAAGTCTCCAAGTACCACCAGGGGAGTACCATCCTCAGGGAAGTATGACAGAAGCACATCCAACTCCTCCAAGAAATGTCCAAGCTGGCCTGGGGGGGCGATAGACAACTACAAAATGAATCTTAATAGGGTGGGTGATTTATTGCCAATGTCCAAAAAATATCATTGATTTGAGAAACAAAAGTTCAATTAAAAAAAGGCGATGCGTCACGTCATCAAGCGGCATCATCAAGCGTCATCAAGTTTTCAAACATGGAGACTTGAGAGTCAGATGGATCATTGGTAGACACCATAACAAGAGAAGTAGCCTTTACTTGTTGAGACAGATCATTTGCCTTGAAGTGCAACATTTAAGAAGTCCAATACAACTCTCCGATGCAACAGATAAAACTCACAGGAATTGCAATTCAACACACGGCCGGCCTTACACGGCTTTTTGTTCATGGTAATCCATTCCTTCATTCATTTACTGTACCTTTACGCAAACTTCCTGATGACGTATTTCCTAGGTACCGCACATTTCCTTATAACATACTTCCGTCCGCTGTTAATTGATTAGATCCTCCCATTCACAAAACAAAAACAAAACCATTTTGTGGCACAATTTCTCTCCTCTGTTACAAGTGGTAAGGACAAGTGTTTGAGACATATGTTACTGACATGGAAAAAAGAAGTCTGAATACATATTGAATAAACTTTTTAGGTTAGAGCTTAATTTAAGATTGCAACTTTGTATTAACAAACTTAATTTGATTTGGATTGGATTGTTATCTTCGGGTCCTGTTCATGTTCGTGTCTGCTGACTTCCAGTTCCTGTCTGCCTTGCTGCCAGTGGTTGGTTTGTATTCTTGCATAGCACTTTGTTTTAATATTAGTATATTTGTTACTAACCACTGTCATTGCTAACTTATCTGATACCTCAATAAATCTGTCCTTGCCATTTACTTAAATATCCAAACCAAAATTGATAGTTAAATCAACGCCTTTAACATATTATTAGCTTGCTAGCTTGCTTTCTGTTTATACTGTAGAACATCACGCTTACTGTCTAGTTAGTCTGTGTGCTAACTGTTTCTCTTTTTACATGTACAGGTGCTGGTCATTCAATTTGAATATCATCAAAAAGTTGATTTATTTCACTAATTCCATTCAAAAAGTGAAACTTGTATATTATATTCATTCATTACACACAGACTGATATATTTCAAATGTTTATGTCTTTTAATTTTGATGATTATAACTGACAACTACTGAAAATCCCAAATTCAGTATCTTAGACAACACAAAGAAAGGATTTTTAGAAATCTGGGCAAACTGAAAAGTATGAACATGAAGAGTATGAGCATGTACAGCACTCAATACTTAGTTGGGGCTCCTTTTGCCTGAATTACTGCAGCAATGCGGCGTGGCATGGAGTCGATCTGTCTGTGGCACTGCTCAGGTGTTATGAGAGCCCAGGTTGCTCTTATAGTGGCCTTCAGCTCTTCTGCATTGTTGGGTCTGGTATATCGCATCTTCCTCTTCACAATACTCCATAAATTTTCTATGGGGTTAAGGTCAGGCGAGTTTGCTGGCCAATTAAGAACAGGGATACCATGGTCCTTAAACCAGGTACTGGTAGCTTTGGCACTGTGTGCAGGTGCCAAGTCCTGTTGGAAAATGAAATCTGCATTTCCATAAAGTTGGTCAGCAGCAGGAAGCATGAAGTGCTCTAAAATTTCCTGGTATACGGCTGCGTTGACCTTGGACCTCAGGAAACACAGTGGACCAACACCGGCAGATGACATGGCACCCCAAACCATCACTGACTGTGGAAACTTTACACTGGACCTCAAGCAACGTGGATTCTGTGCCTATCCTCTCTTCCTCCAGACTCTGGGACCCTGATTTCCACAGGAAATGCAACATTTACTTTTATCAGAGAACATAACTTTGGACCACTCAGCAGCAGTCCAGTCTTTAGCCCAGGCGAGACGCTTCTGACGCTGTCTGTTGTTCAAGAGTGGCTTGACACAAGGAATGCGACAAACCCATGTCTTGCATACGTCTGTGCGTAGTGGTTCTTGAAGCACTGACTCCAGCTGCAGTCCACTCTTTGTGAATCTCACCCACATTTTTGAATGGGTTTTGTTTCACAATCCTCTCCAGGGTGTGGTTATCCCTATTACTTGTACACTTTTTATTAACTATTAATGTGCTTGGACACAGAGCTCTGTGAAGAGCCAGCCTCTTTTGCAATGACCTTTTGTGTCTTGCCCTCCTTGTGCAAGGTGTCAATGGTCGTCTTTTGGACAACTGTTAAGTCAGCTAAGACAGAACTAGACTGAGTTACCATTTAAAGGCCTTTGCAGGTTTTGAGTTAATTAGCTGATTAGAGTGTGGCACCAGGTGTCTTCAATATTGAATTAATTTCACAATATTCTAATTTTCTGAGATACTGAATTTGGGATTTTCAGTAGTTGTCAGTTATAATCATCAAAATGAAAAGAAATAAACATTTTAAATATATCAGTCTGTGTGTAATGAATGAATATAAAATACAAGTTTCACTTTTTGAATGGAATTAGTGAAATAAATCAACTTTTTGGTGATATTCTAATTATATGACCAGCACCTGTATATACCACGATTCATCAAGCAACCTTTGTAAATCGAAATTACTCTTCGAACCCAGTAAGTTATGGCTTCTACTCCTATTATTGTTAAGTGCACATCATTACATATGTTTAGCTTAGCATTCTCTGTCACTGGTAAGGGTTTCACATGCAATAAATTCAAAGAAATAGTTAGGCTGACAGAGAAGATTTTAGAATTAGAGTCTAACATCCAATCTTTATTTGAGAATAGTAAGAGTGTAAGGGCCATAGAAAACACTTTGGATGCGAACGTTATCCGGATATTAACCGTTAACTGATAACATTAAATTGGATGATAAATTGGTGTGTGTCCACTGAGGAATTTCCGCCTGCAGCTGATGGGTTTTCTATGCTCATTCCTGGCGCTTGGTGTTTTTCCCACGCTCAGTTCATATGTGCATGCAGACAGTGTTTCAGCCGTGCCTGGCATTTTCATGGCTTTATTTTAACATGCAAACAGCAACATGAGCATACAGAAGAAATCGACAGCTGAACCCCATTATCAAAATTTCATGCACCTGCAGCATTACTGACAATAGAGAAAAACACAATAAAATAATATAAATATAAAGCATAGAATATCTGCCTGAAGTGAATATTTTAACTTAAAATTACCAAATGAAAACACACTGACGCTTTGAAAAATTGGCATTTGGCAAGAAGGACGGCGTGCACATTCATTCATCTTCTGTTCTTCGGAACCGCGAGGCTTGGATTGTTTTCATGCTGATGCATTTTCTCTTTGAGAGCTCTTCTAAAAGCTGCAAACGCGTGGTTCAAAAGTCCAAACAGGCGACAAGAACGTGCACTCTTCATGTCGAAAGCGCCTGCTCACTTTTAGGGCTTGAGTGTGTCATCTTTTGTCCGCTAGATGGCGTTAGGACTCTTATTCATTTGAGAACAACTGATTGTAATGATGTGAGCTGTTACAATGATGGGACAGCAGATTATGATTGTTCAGTTATTATAACCTGCGTGAAGTTGGCCCCCAACCCAGCACAAAACGTCTGAAAAATAGGCTCAATAATTTCTGCTACGTTTGTGCTGGTTCAAAAGTTTCATTTGTGCTGCTTCAGTTTTTTAAATATTAAGCGATGAGTTGGCAATATATTTTGGTGCTTGTGACGTCATTGCCTATAAATCAATTTCTAATATTTTAAATGCAGCACAAACGAAACTTTTTACAGCACAAACGTAGCAGAAATTATTGAGCCTATTTTTCAGAGGTTTTGTGCTGGGTGGGGGGCCAACTTCACACAGGTGTTATTATAAGTAGGCTATAATTTAGTTCCACAAATAAATTGATTAAAATTCTTGAAACAAAAGCAGCTGTAAATATCATCTTTAAGATATTACAGTTGTCTTAAATGTCAAAAGGTAAGTTGCTTTATGGTTGTTTCACGTGTGACGTGTATTGTAAGCCAGAAGCTTGAAGTTTAAATGTTTACTTTCCATTGATGAATTTCTATAACGATATAATAATAATAATAATAAGGTATAGGCTACGGTCTTTAGTTTATTATTTATTAAAAAAAACTTTTTACATTTATTCTGGGACAAAGTGACTCAAAACGGAGAGGGTCACAAATGTTATGACATCATAACACACAAAAGTATTATAAAAAATATAATAGTATAATGCTAGTTAATGCGATCGTTAATGCCATTTAACACATATATTTCACTTGATTCTTAAAGAAAATAAGGAACATTTTTGACTTATTATAAAATGTTCAAGAATCGCACTTGTGAACATTCTTACAAACTTTCTATAACTTTTCTTAAGCACAATCTTACAGATATGTTAGGTCTATATCTTAAGAACACTTTCAAGATCTAGCCTTGTCGGTGGAAAGTTTTCTTCACCTTACACTCCTCGCCATCTCACATCATCAAAACGCCACATACCACATGAACGTGTTTAAAAGCAGCACACGTTCTAGAAATATATCTAAACTTTTATAAAAGTATATCTTAACCTTTAGATTAATTTGAGTGCTTAAGAAATTTTAATCAAATGTGTGTATAAAAGCAAAAACATACTTTTAAAACATTCGGTTTACTTCATTAATTCACCCACTCAAGTATAGTGTGTAGCCTACGCATGGTCTAAAAGTCCGTAGGGTGCGCACTTATTGAGGCTACGCAAAGTATAATTTTTAATAAATTCTTATAGGCTATGTGCATAGACATTCTTATGCCTGTTTTGTGCATAAGCAATGTTTATAAATGAATCCCCTAGTTTCCCATGTCAAATCAGAGTTAAGGTTTTAACTCAGAGTTGGTTGAACCTCCTTACTGAAACAGCCCTGGTAAAGTTCACTTTTTTATGTCAGCACATTGGACAGCTGCCCAATCCTTGCAACTGATGATGCATCTGAGACACACAATAAAAAAAATTCCAGTTTTAATTTTCCAATTCTTCCACTGTAAGAATCATTAGTTATCCACTTTGTCTAATTGTTTTATTTTCGGAGAAAACTCGGCCCGGTGAACCAACTTCAACCGGAGAGAAACTGCGATGCCTGGGGAGGGCTGTTGCTGAGGTGCCGAGGGGCTCAGCAAACTTCCTAAACTTCAGTAAAAGCACATCTTACAGCGGATAAAAATGTCAAATTAATCTGGAATGAAAATTAAAGTCTCATTATATGTCAGTCGGAGTGGAAGGATCCGAAACACTAAAGCAAAAAGGCTGAATCTCAGGGGAAAATACAAGAGGTCACATAAATGTGGCATATACAGGGGTGTAGCAGCCGGTTAGAAACAGGTGATACCTGTAAGCTATCATGGCATTTCCTAAATTGCCACTAGGGTGCTCTAAAATGCCAATTGGTATTCTATTTAAAATTGAATATATGAACATGAATGTAGGCTACTTTGTACATTATGTGCATAATATGTTAATATGGCTTTGAGGGTCACATCACCTAGCAGCTGTCCCCCCCCCACTTTTAATATGACTGCTATGCCCCGGGCATATATATATATATAAATATATATGTGTGTGTGTGTGGATGTGTGTATATATATATATATACATGTATATACACCTCACAACTACCTGAGAAAGTTTCGGGCTTCATAAAATATATTTTATCCGGTCTTCCCCATGGCCATTTTAAAGTTTGATGGTCTTTATTTGTGGAACTAAATTATAGCCTACTTATAATAACTGAACAATCATAATCCGCTGTCCCATTATTATAATAGCTCACATCATTACATTCAGTTGTCCTCGAATGAACAAGAGTCCTAACGCCATCTAGCGGACAAAATATGACACACTCAAGCCCTAAAAGTGAGCACGCGCTTTCGACATGAAGAGTGCACGTTCTTTTCGCCTGTTTGGACTCTTGAACTACGCGTTTGCACAGCGGATTTGGTTTTCCATAGAAGCGTGCGTTTATCACATTAAAAACGGGCGTTGAATACGTGCGTTTTCGGTTGGATAAAACGCGCGTTATGAACGTGCGTTTATGCCCGCTCTAAAGCACACGTCCTCGATGCACGCCTTTTATGGCAAATCACACGTTAAGGACGTGCGCTTTAATGCAAACCCGCACGTTTTTGACGCACGTTTGAAGTTAACTCACAGCGCACGTCCTCAACGCGCGCCTTTTTATGCAAATCACACGTCAATGACGTCCGTTCTGCTGTCAAATCGCACGCTTGTGATGCGTCAGTGTGCAATAAGACGCCCTACCAGGCGTTAGTGAATACTTTGGCTTTCCATACTCCAGCACCTAAACCGTTTGGGCCATCGGTCAACCGGGACAAGAGCAAGCTCTCCCCTGAGCAGAGCATCTCTTATCTCAGCATGGAACTTGACTCTGTGTCCATGTTAGCGCGCCTCACCAACGAGCGCGCCCAGTCAGTGCGGAGTTGTCTGAGGCTTGATGCACATGAGACTGGAGAGCGTGGCACACAGGCACCTCAGTGTTGCCGCACCCTAGCCCCCTGGTCAGACCTGACCTTCCTCCGAGCCGGGGTCCCGCTTGGGCAGGTTTCGAGGCGCGTTGTGGTGATGACAGACACGTCCCTGCACGGTTGGGGTGCTGGGTGCAACGGGCATGCAGTGTCGGGTGGATGGATGGGTCCTGCAGTGGCATATCAACTGCCTAGAGTTGCTGGCAGTGCTTCTAGCTCTGAGGAGGTTCCAACCCCTTGTTCAGGGCAAGCATGTGCTGATCCGCTCGTACAGCACTTCTGCTGTGGCGTACATCAGGACTGTGGAATGATCGATCCAAGATGGCGGCGCGAGCACAAGGCGAGGCTCAGAGTCTCTCCAGATTCTGCAATTTTGCTGTATTTTTCTTGCTCATCTCGGGTCTGTTCGTGCAGAACAGCTGTGCCTTTACATCGTACACCCGACATGAGCTTTTGGATATTGGTTTGCGACTTCCCGACAGTTTTATAGACAACCTTCGACTCCTTTCTGAGATCGCCAGAACACCTGAGGCCAGTCACTCTACCCGGCCGGACGGAAGTGCTCGCAGGCGGCGTTGGAATCGTAAACAAAGGTCGGGGAGCGCGGAGGACTAAGAGCTAAGCTAAAGCTAACTCCAAAATGGAGGAGATTCGACTCAGCATCACTTACAGCAAGAGACTTTTGAACTGTAATGTTATGATCTTCACGGAAACATGGCTACACAGCGGCATACCGGACAATGCTATTGAGCTAGCGGGACGACACACACTCAGGGCGGATAGAACATTAGATGGCTCCGGTAGATTAGATTAGATGGCTCCGGTAATACCAGAGGTGGTGGATTATGCATTTACATTAACAAAACTTGGTGCACGAACTCTGTTATTGTTGGGAGACATTGTTCAGCTAACCTTGAGTTTCTCATGGTTAAATGTAGACCGTTTTATCTACTGCAGGAGTTCACTTCCACCATTATAACTGCAGCTCACAACCATTTTGAATTGGGCATTTTGAAGGGTTTGAAAGCCTAGATGAATAAGAGCGTGATCCTATAATGTAACGGTAGACAAATAATGACAGGAAAAATGGATATTGCGGTAATAATGAATTGTACAATTTCAAGGCTCATATATAGCCATTATCAGCTGTCTGTGCACTGCCATGCAGTCCTGTTAGATTTACAACACCTAAACACACCCTTTTCTCCCAACATAAACATGAATGGCTGGGAGAGTCGTGTAAGGGAGACTTGAAGAAATAATGTGAGTCTTATAGTTTCAAACACAATGCGCATTTGACATAAATAAAACATCTTAAAGTTAAGTTTGAAAGATGTATAATTGCCGCCCCATATAAATTACAGTTTTTAAAACATATTATAAAAAGGTTGCTGGTACTTGTGTGTAATTTAAAGTCAAAAGTATGAAATAAATGTAATGTGGTTGAAATAACCGAATGGATTTTACTATAATAAACTTTTTTTTTTTAATCTGTGAATTTTGGCCATTAACGTCATTGCCATTATATGATTGGCTGAGGTGGCATTATGTGATCCATGTTAGCTGTTATGCTTTCTCCAAGTATTACAGATCCTTCTCCCTGTAGCAAGACAATCTCTGTTGCAGACACCCTCACCCCCTATTTTCAAAAAGTCATCAGATCTAGATGAAATACAAAACGGTAGATTTGGAAATGCTTTTCTAATAAATCTGAGATGTACCAGTAGCCGTGTATCTCAGTTACATTATGTTGTGTTCTGTTTATATACACTCTATTGCCAAAAGTATTGGGTCACCCTATCTAATAAACAGGTTTGATGACTTTAGTAATCAAGATATTTTATGGAATTGTGTGCTTCTAATTTAATAGCAACAGTTTGGAAAGGGGTATTTTCTATTCCAACATGATAATGCCCCTGTCTATGAGACAAGGTTCAGAAAGAAACACCCATCTGAACACCTTTTGGTGTCATTTTAAATGCAGACTTTGAGCCAATAACTCATCACTCCGGGTACAGCCAATTTGGAATAGAAAAAATGTGCTTCCAAAACTGTTGCAACAGAGACGGAAACAAAATTCCTTACAATGCCATTTGTAGAAATGCAATTTAAAACTGTTTCAAAAGCCCCTTTTCCTGTCCAAAATGACGACTCCTGTGCACAAGTCAGTGGTGTTTGGTGATGAGTTCTTTGCTCAAAGTCTGCATTTAAAATGACACCAAAAGGTGTTCAGCTGGGTTCAGGACTTGGCTTTATGCAGACCAGTCAAGTTATTCCACACTGACTGTGTGTGTGTGTGTGTGTGTGTGTGTGTGTGTGTGTGTGTGTGTGTGTGTGTGTGTGTGTGTGTGTGCGCGCGCGCACAGATTTGGCTGTAGTTGCACATGCCAAAGATTTAATAATGTTCTAACAAATATATCAAAACATGTAAAAAGCAACTTTAATTTTTGAGGTATGTTTGAGGGTTAAGGGTAGAGTAAATATTATATTTTGCTACTCTACAAGGTTGATCTTTTATAGCTTCTGTGGTCTGTGTTTGTTTATTTGTTTCTACAGGAGCAGCAAGTATTGGTAAAGGTATTGGCGGTATCCTTTTCTCCCGATTTTCCCGCTCTAGTGGGCAGGTAGGAGGTGTAGAGGAGGAGCCCTCAGACTCAGAGGGTGGTACATGTGATAAAGGAGGTGGGATAACAGGTGAAGAAGGCAAGTCTGTGCAACTTTATGAGAAAATAGAAGAGAAGACAGAGGAGAAATTTGAAGAGAAGCAAGATGAACAGTCAGCCTCCACTATTATGGATTACTCCTCCTGTAAGCATTATCTGCTTAGAAAAGTCATTGTATGTGTTGATGAACTTGTCAATAGTGTGTGACAGTTGGTGACTATTAAATGTGCAAAGCAAATTATAGTGATTGTTTTACCATTGGCAATATGGTACATGGTGCACTTTAAAACGTTCTCAGTCTTCTGAAAATCTGCTCACCCACATTTTTACAGTTGTTGATTGTAATAGAATTTGTTTGTTGTTTTTTTGTCTGGAAAAAACCTTTAACCTCTATTTTACTGTTTTTCAGTGGAGCTTGAGAAACGTATCGACTTTGAATTAAGGGAGGGCTTGGTGGAGAGCCGCTATTGGTCAGCAGTGACATCTCACACAGCCTATTGGTGTTCCCACGATGTGGCTCTGTTTCTGCTAACGTTCATGTACAAGCCAAATGAAGTGAATGATATGGCAGAGGATAACCTTGAATCATAACACACACACACACACACACACACCTATAAACTCTCACATGGTTTCAAAAATCGTTTAGTTTAGCAGACCTTATTCACTGTGCATCAGAGAGCCTGTCTTTGACTTGTTTTTTGTTAACATCTTTATTTAGAAGCACACACATGGAAGAGACACACAATGTCACTAAACAAAAATATGGTCCTTCGTGTTGATGAGGGGGTGACAACTATCCTTCATTTTGGCAGCTTGGACATTTTGACCATTCATTCAAGTCTCAGTTTTAAACGCAGTGTACTTTTCATTTTAAATGAAAAAAATTTTGATTTATTTATTTCTTGCCTAAACACAGTTAAAAAAAATTTTTTTTATTAATTAGGCATTATTAGTATATGTTTACATCAGGGGCGGTTCTAGGGTTTGATCCTTGGGGGGGTTAGCCTTCAGTGAGTATTTGAAGCCTCTCCCATGTTGTTCCTTGAACTTGATATTTATCTTAATAATAATTATACAATTTTCTCTGCTGTTTGTATCTAACTTGTGTTAAATTATATATTTTTAATTAATTTTAATGATATAATTTCTTGAAAACTACACAAAATTGTGGGTGCTGGAAAGCATAGCAGTGTTTCAATTGTGAAAACACTAGAAACTTAATTCCCTATAGTCTATACCTGTCTCCTGTGCCTTTAAGTTGATTTTTTCATTGTTTACTATTGAAAGAATTAATAAAAGTTTTTTGCTAGTTTTTTTGCACACGAATAGTTCAAACAATTCTGTACAAATTCAGGAATAGGCGACAATACGCATGCACTTTCACCGCACCAAACTCATTGGTAGAGACAGAGGGCTTGCACACACATGGAGCAAACCGAGAAAGAATGTGTAGGATATGAAACTGCAAACCTTTCATTAATTCCTGATAAGCTCTGTCTTCTCTGTCAGTATCTGTGATGTTGAAGTTAAGGTGGAAAAGCAAGTACACAGAGGAATGCAAATTAAAAACCACCTTTTAATTCGTTCACTGTCATGTGAGCGCCAAGGTGCTGCACACAACATGAGAGAAAGACGCTCCATCGTTACCACCCTGCGTGCAACTACAATGAATTTAGCTGTTTTAAATAGTAAAATATAAATGTAAAGGAAAGGAAAGTCATAAAAAATCTATTTGCGATGTATAGGAAACACTATGTTCTGATAGTTTGAGAGCCGATAGGTTTGGGGGGGGGTAAGATGACAGACAGGGGAGCTGAAGCCCACCTAAAAAGTGCCTAGAACCACCCCTGGTTTACATCAATGACATCTGTATTACTCATCAAAGTGGCCAAATATTGAGTTGATTTTTAACAGAAGTATATAGAAACCTAATGCAAGAGATCAGTTGAAGAGAATTAATATCAATGTACATTACTAAAATAAGTGCTCTTTCTATTTCTGACACATTTGGCATTAGTCAGTTTTCTATAATCCGCAATAAACCTCATCAGTCCTCTTGAACCAGCCGATTGCGTTCCTGAACAATGTGACGTCACACTCATTAAGCCCTGCCCATGACTGCTGATGGACTGCTCCTGTCTCCGCCCTCATCCAGCTGTACACTGTCCGCCATTGTTTTCACACTGGACTAGCAGTGAGCTACAAGAATGTGTGAGAGATCGCGCGTGTGCATTGACTGCATTCGTGGGCAGACCCCGCGCGTGTGCATTCGCGGGGACGCGGGCAGACCTCGCGCGCGTGCTTTGACTGCATTCGCGGGCAGACCTCGCGCGCGTGCTTTGACTGCATTCGCTATGGCAAGCCAAAGGTCACAATTACGCTATAGATTAAACGCGTTTATATCTGAACGCCGTATTTGACGGCGTTTTAAACAGTACTTGCGCCGCTAAAAACGGCGTCGCGATTGCAAACGCCGTGAAAACCGCGCGAAAAGCCGTTTATTACGCCGTATTTAACGCCGCTTTAAGGCGCCCCGGAAAGCGCCGTTTTTTGCACCGCTGTCTTGCCGTATGACGGCGTAAAAAACGCCGTTTTGGTTGTGCAGAGCGCGCGTTATTTACGGCGTTTCGCCTGTTGTATAATGAGCCCCTCCCGCTGATTTCCACAGCCAATACATTTGAACCGTTCTCATCCAATAGCTTATGAACAGAGCCAGACCAGACCAATTTACCACTGATCACGAAGGAGTGCCTTTGATTTTACAGCATTTTATTATGTGCGCAGTGTTACCTTTGTTAACATTAAACATACCATTGCTTGCTTTCTGAAGGAACGACTTCTTCTCTTTAAAAATGTCAAGTTACACAACGTGGTCAGCAGTTGTAGCATGCCAATTCCATTGTATGTATTCTGCTTGTTACATGTAGTGGCCAGTCAACTGCTTACGTGAAAAGTAAACGGTTGAAAATATCTTTTAACTAATTTCCAACACCACAAATCGTTCCCTGTATAAAGGATGTCAGTCCTTTAACATCTCTTTAACGCTCTTTATATCGCTGGATGGGTTAGTCGCCGGTTCAAAGCTCGCTTAAACCAACGGACATTTTTGTTATTTTTATCTGTATCGCTGGCTAGTTTATAGATTTATCTTTCAGTACTTAAGGCGTGGTGGTCATAAACAGAAAGTCTGGAATAAGAGCTCTTTTTATCGACGGAGATTTTCCCAAGCGTATCAGCATTCAGTTAACTACATGCACTTGACTTTTGAATCAGAATCAGAATAAGCTTTATTATCTGTTTTGCAAACATAATCTGTTATTCTCGATTTCAATCAAATAAATTAAGTAAAAAAAAAAACTTAGATAAAAAACATATTTTTCCTTAAATGGATGCAGTAATGTGGTTTAAGAACAGTTTTCAAACTTTTCAAAGGTGCGATTTTAAAATTCTTAATTTTACTAAAACACTAAACATTAAAACACTGTAAAATAAGTTATTTTGTTTAAATGGAATAAAACTGTATAAAAAATAGATATATTCTCAGGTGCGTATTTATTGGTGCAAATGTAGAACAACGAGGAGCAATGAAGTGCAATAAGAGCGCAAAGGGCCTTGGTATAAACTTTCAAACGAAATTGTGGGGCATGCAAGATAAAGAATCTTTGCAGTTTGACACACGATATGGAACTCACAAATGTATAACATACATTTATGAGCTCGCGCTTTAAGAGCTAAGACCTAACAACAAAGAGCTTACAAATAAACTGAACATGGCGGGAAAAAAAGCTCTGTAAAACAGCCTTCCAAGTTTAAACAAACCGTTATGCAGTTATATAAAACGTCATAAAGAGCATGCAGTGAGAATTTGCTTAGCAGTGAAGATAAATTCACATCAGAACTGAAACGGAGTAATATAGGTGTTTTATCTTATTGAAAATAAATTCACTCTGCAAAGTATGTAGAAATGAAATTGTTGTTACTTGTTCAATAAAGAATAAATGATTTTCTGTGTTTGATAATTTTTAGGTAAATTCTACGATCTCTGAATAAGTAATATTAAAAGTAAAAGTAAAATAATTATTTTTGATTATTTGTTATTAATATTATTTAAGTAGACCTTCGAACCTTAACTCAATTTTATTTTGTCACAATTTGCATTTACTCAATTTTATTGTGTAATTTTTAAGCAATAAAATTTATTTGACATTTACTCAATCAATTCTAATTAGTTGTATTTAATTATATTTAAAATATTGCTTGTAATCTGTTGCCATAATTATATTGAGTATATCTAGTGTATTTTTTTTTACAGTGTACATTGTATAAGTTATAAGATAAATGATATGAGAAAATGCGGCGTCCTACACGTCTACGTGCAGCTTTAAGGTTAAAAATAATTAATAAGCACAGGGCCGTGCACAGGGGGTGGCCCGGTGGCTAGAGCCACTGCCCCTCTGCCCTCATCGTCTGAGGTGCCCCTCTCAACCCCACCCCTGCGGGCAGGCATCAATTCAAGATCCCCGCTCCAAGACGTCTGTTAATATTTACTCCGCTAAACATTCACTGATTCCGCTAATCCGCTCCGCGTTTTCCCGCTCGCTCCTCCAGTATCACTCACACTCACAGTCAGTCCCTGTACAGTGTCCGCGCGCTGGAGTGGAGACAACAGTTTCAAAAGTCTTCCCATACCTGTAAGGGCAGAGCATTATAATCCACATTACAGACAGTGCTTGATACACAGAATTAAGAATTTGATTTTTTTTTGGTATTGTTTTTCTCCTGGTCTTTTAATTAATGGTGCTAACAACGTGTACAAAATATCCATGTTCAAATTGTTGTACTCGATCTGGTATAAATAACACCTAATTTGCTGTTATTGGCACACTTTGTAGAAAATGCATTCACACAAAAAGAGAAAGGCAGCCCAACACTGCAAACGTGGATTAAAAGATCCAGCAGATAAATCAACATTTCAAATTTACATTTACACCACTTACAATTGAGGAAAACAGCAAGCGATTCGTCTAAGCAAGCAATATTCACAAGAAGTGCTAGTAATACAAAGTTTCAGATACAACGTCAAGATAGTAGGTCTATATAGAAAACATTAGAAAAGGAAAAGAGAGGTAGAAAGAATTTTAGGTAGAAATTTAGCTGACAGTTTGTCACACTGTAACTCATGTACATATATTTCCCATTATAATATTATTTTCTTAGTTGAAACCAGTCATCTATAACATATATCATATAATATTTATCATTATTAATAAGATCAATTATTATTACTAATATTTATTTAATAGTAGGCCCATATATAATAAAAAAATATTATTGGCTACTGTATATGTAAAAAAAAATTACCTTAGCATAGTACAGCATAAAATATAGATATTTACTGAGCTTGGGAACCCATGTGCTACAGTGTGATAAAAATACATTTCTAAGAGCATGTGCTGACTTCTCCTGCCCCAACCATTAGCACCCTTTTTTGTTTCGGCCACTGCCGCTCAAAATGTCTGTGCACGGCCCTGAATAAGTCTGATTGCTTAGCAACCTTTAAAACGCTATAGCTTATATCTGCCCAATGCCATGGAGGAGCGCATTTCTCCGCAGCCGGCCTCAATAGACTGAAAACTGACGTTCACCCAAGCATTTACATGTCATTGATTTTACTCGACAAAGCATATTAAACAATATAAAAATAATTACCATGTCGACTCACTCGAGTGTTTATGCATGTTCTCTATCTGAATTGTTGTGTGCAGTCTGCTTTATGCATTTACAAAAAAGAAACTTAGAATATAATGTAAGTTTGTTATGGATATAGCTTGTTATAAGTAATATAATGAGTAATATATTAATGTAAGTGCCACATAATATCCAGTGCTTTTTGTGTTTTATTCGTTTTGTTACTATAGCTGCACAAATATATTAATTTTGTTTCTTTTAGACTCCACGGTGTTCCGTTGTCATTGTATTGAGGCTCAGTAAGTTTGCAATGTAGACTAAACAATTAGCTTTTATTTATTGTCATTTGACAATTTATATTAAACTTAATGTGGCTAGGTGTATTTTTCATTTCATTTTTCTTTGCAGTTTCACACACGATATAGCGTCAGTCTCTTCGCAGAGGTAAATGGCATTTGGCAATGACTTGGGCTGTGCTATATCCTAGTCAATAAGTTCATGTTTATTACATTACAATCATTGCGCAACGGCAACATTATTGCGTCTTCTTATAGTCAATCAATTTCTGTAATATGGAAACTAAAATCACAGAGGTAGGCTACTGATAAAATAGGTAGCTTTGGATAAAAGCGTCTGCACAAATGCGTATATGAAAAATCTATTACTGTTTGTTCGCCCTGTTTATAGCAAGACAGTCCACCGATATGTCAGGTCAGTAGGCTATAGGCTTTAGCAGCAAAACTCATATTTATTTTATATTTTTTTCTATTTCTCGTGTTATGTGTGTGTTTAAGAGCACCTGTAACCAGAACAAACGCTTGGGAAAATCTCCGTCGATAAAAAGAGCTCTTATTCCAGACTTTTTCTGTTTATGACCACCACGCCTTAAGTACTACGCGGGCAGACCTCGCGCGCGTGCTTTCACTGACAGAGTTCGTGTTTTTAGTTTTTATATGACGCGATATGACGCGTTTATCCTGTGAACTTCACTGATAAAGTCAATGTACTCGTTGTAAAGACAGATAACGCGTTTGTTCTGTGGACTTTAACTTATTAAAGCAATGTGTTTGGATTATTAAAATGAGAAATTGTTTCTCATTCGCTTTATGTGATCATTCTCTTAAGCTTTGTTGTTACTGAAGCGCAGGCTCTTAGTCCGGCGCTTCCTGCTGGAAAGGGGGCGGAGACCAGCAGCTCATTTGCATTTAAAGTGACGCACCCCAAAACAGCACGTTTTTCCTCACAGGCAAAAATGGACACATTGAGCACAGTATAATAAAAGATCTGTGATGTATTTTCAGCTGAAACTTTACAGACACATTATGGGGATACCAAAAACTATTTTTACATTGCAAAAAACACCTGGGATAGAGGCCCTTTAAGTTATGCTTTACTATGCATAAAAGAAGATTCTGAATCTTTTCCACTGAGGTTATTCGAATATTCTTTACTTTTTACTATCAAAATGTTTGTGGCATTCTGTTTTATGATGGGCAGTAAGCATATTTTAGATTGCTATGTCATGTGTTACAGAACTAAGGAATCTTAGTTAAAATGACTTTGCTATTTTTAATAACAATTGTTTTGTTTTACATTAATATTTTTTAGTGTTGATTTTACTAATGCTTACAATAATTCTAAAAAAGAACAGAAAAAAATACAAACCCATGCCTTTACGTGAGAAAAGCACTTAACATTTCTCCTTGCCTGATGTAAAACATCCCCTGAATGTGCCAATAAACTGAATAGTGAGCTAGATCTTTATGACCAGGGTCCTGTTTCAGAAATGAGGTTTAGTTAATACTCAGAGTATGTTAACCCTGAAATGAGAAAAACTCTGGGTTTTCCGTTTCAGAACACGAGTTCTGTTTCTTATTTGTTAATTAAATACATTCATTCGTTGCACACATTTTTAATCACAAAGAGATCATCTGATCGAGTGACTTCTGATTGATGTGCTTTTATGGAGGATCCTGTACATGAAGAAGCTGCATTCCTTAATAAGGAGCTACACAAGTGGATTTACAAATGGTTTTCCATGAAGGACGAGAAATGACGTATGATTAATAAGTGTATAAATGAAGAAATTAATAAATACACACATGAATGCAGAATTTATAAGATAAAAAAGTAATAAATATATTAGTGCAGCCAGTCTTAGCCAAACCTGCCTTGAGTGGGACTCGAACTAGCGATCAATCTGACTACGGCACAAGAGTCACTCTGATACTCTAACAACTGGCCTACACTGTGACACTTAAAGTTTCTCACTAGAACACATTTGGGGATTGAAGAAATAGATGTAGAAATATATATTTATTATATATATTATATGTTTAATGTATCTGTCTTTTCAGTATTTTTGCATTCTTGTATTGATTAATTTGTTATTGGCACATGTATCTATTAATTAATTTATACTTAAGTCATTTTTCATCCTGCGTAGTATTCCATATAACTCTGAGGATGTGGAACACATTAGTAAATCCACTGTAGGTAAGTGTACCCTGCTCTAAAGCGCAGCCATCTTGCTTTTTTGTGCCGTTGCCACGGTGAACCATATTATCGGAGCTCCATTGATCATAGTTTCATAGTCGCTTAACTCAAGGAAAACTTACCCAACTGATTTAAGTTGATAGACCTAACTCAAATCAGCTGTTCTGAAACTAAAAACTAAAAGTTTCTCATCTTAAAGTAAATCAACTCAAGAGTTCAAGTTTTAACTTAGAGTTGGTTGAACCTCCTTATTGAAATGGGCCCCAGGCCCGTACACACAAAAAACTGTCTATATTATGTGCATATATTTGCAGAACTCTATGTGTGCCTATTCTACTAGCTTCAGTGAATACCTGCTGTTCTACTTTTAGGAACCTTGTGCTTTTCATTAAAATTGATATGGACCACCTGCTCTGAGTCTTATTTTCTTTGTTTTGAAATTAAGGGTTAGTTATCATGGGACTGCCCTGCAATGGACTGACCCATCTGTAGAGGATGTATTCTGCCTGTCAGGGGATTGCCCTGTGACCCCAATACAATCGACTATTGTCAATGTTTGATTATTTGCACGGACACATTAAATCTAAAAACCCAATTCTATTAGTTGTAGCTGTGTTTGGGATGTAGGAATGACATAAGAAGAAAAAACACAGAAACCTTGCATTACAAGTTTAAGATTAGATTAGATTAGATTAGATTAGATTAGATTAGATTAGATTAGATTAGATTAGATTCAACTTTATTGTCATTACACATGTACAAGTACAAGGCAACGAAATGCAGTTTTAGGTCTAACCAGAAGTGCAATAGCAGCAAGTGCAGGATATACAGTGGTTGCATAAGTTACATAAATAAATCAATATTATAGAAGTCATTTACAGATGGATATGTACTATGACCATAATATACAAATATCTCTTACTATAAACAGAAATTAACAGATGGATATGTAATATGAACATAATATACAGATGGCTATTACTAAAAAAAGAGATTTACAGATGGATATGTACTGTGAACATAATATACAGATGGCTATTACTAAAACAGAGATTTACAGATGAATATGTACTATGAACATAATATACATATGGCTATTACTATAAACAGAAATTTACAGGTGGATGTATACAATGATAAGTTAGGCTATGGTGAGCAGCAGTGCAATGGATATAGAGTAGTGCAAATAAATTATGGACAGAAGCTATCTAAGTATCAGTGCAATGGAAGAAGTTATTGCATATTGCAGTTAAAGTGTAGGAGTGCAAGATGAATATGTAAACAGTCGGTACTGTAATTGAGCAGTTGGCAGTGCAAATGAGCAGTCTGGTAGTGCAAATGAACATAAATGTTATGTGTAGACAGTCCAGTAGTGCAAATAACAAAGTGAAGCCAGTGTGCAGTGAGGGGGGAGCGAAAAGTGTAGCAGTATATGAGGGGCAGTGGGATCAGCGAGGGGCAGAGTTCAATAAAGAGACAGCTCTGGGAAAAAAGCTGTTCTTCAGTCTGCTGGTCCTGGTCCGGAGGCACCTGAAACGCCTGCCAGAGGGCAGGAGAGAAAACAGTCTGTGAGCGGGATGAGAGGAGTCCTTAAGAATGCTGCGAGCTTGACGCAGACAGCGTTTCCTCTGGAGGTCCCTGTGATGCGCTGGGCGGTTTTCACCACCCGCTGCAGTGCCTTGCGCTCTGCAACACAGCAGCTCCCATACCAGACTGTGACACAGTTGGTTAGGATGCTTTCTATTGTGCAGCGATAAAAGTTCACCAGGATATCCGAGGACAGCTGATTCTTCTTTAGTGTCCTCAGGAAGAAGAGGCACTGGTGAGCCTTCTTGACCAGGCTGGAGGTGTTGGTAGTCCAGGACAGGTCCTCCAAGATGTGGATCCCCAGGAACTTGAAACTGGAGACACGCTCAACAGCCATCCCATTGATGTGGATGGTGTCATGTGTGCCTCTTGACTCTTTCCTGAAGTCCACAATGAGCTCCTTTGTCTTGGAGGTGTTAAGGAGTAGGTTATTGTCATTGCACCATGTGGCTAGGTGCTGGATCTCCTCCCTGTAGGCCGTCAGTTGGCAGTGCAAATGCCAGTGCAAATCGTTGTTGCTGATGAGACCAATCAATCCTACTTACAATCCTTATATAACACTCTTCGAACACATGTATAAACTTATTTTGTGTACACTCCT